>CM053404.1:142446735-142513489 GCA_028644305.1 Xerus rutilus
GATGGACACGAAGGGGGTGGACACGAAGGGGGTGGACACGAAGAGGGGATGGACACGAAGGGGATGGACATGAAGGGGATGGACATGAGGGGGATGGACATGAAGGGGGATGGACACGAAGTGTCATGGACACAAAGGGGAGATGGACACGAAGGGGGGATGGGCACGAAGGGGGGATGGACACAAAGGGGATGGACACGAGGGGGATGGACACGAAGGGGGATGGATACGAAGGGGCATGGACACAAAGGAGGATGGACACAAAGCGGAGATGGACACGAAGGGGGGATGGACATGAAGGGGATGGACACCAAGGGTGTGGACACAAAGGGTGGATGGACACGAAGAGGATGGACACGAACAGGGATGAACACAAGAAGGAGATGAACACAGGGGTAGATGGACATGAAGGGACAGGAGAGGTGTGATGGCAGCCGTGATGCTGTGACAGACACGCCGCGGGGCAGATGGGCTGCCAGTCTGATGGCCCACCATGACCCTGCAGATCGGTAGCCAGGCTGGAGGGCTGGCGAGTGACTCAGCCCACCCTGGTGAGGCAAGTCTCAGAGCGCAGACACCCTATTACGAAGGGAAGATCTCCCCAGAGGCTCATGCACGCGTGAAACTTGTGAGACACCATCCCCACCCAGTGTCACTTCCCACTGGGACGTCCTGTAAGTATAGGTCTGGAAAGTGCCACATGGAGGTGAAGACAAGACCACCACCCCTGAACACTGCTCTGGGAGCTTCGACACTGCTGGTCCGCAGCTCCCACCCCCAGCCGCCCATCGCCTCCACCCTGCGCAGCCCTGGTTTCTGTCTTTGTGTTCCCACGCTCTTGCCCCACGTGCTCTCCCCCAGGAAGAGGACCTGACGGACATGGTGTTTTCCCCATGCCCCTGCACCTAGGGTGGGCCTGGTGTGTGCCACACCCAGCATCTGCCTCCTGAGGAAACAGGAGTGGCCTCCAGCGTGACCAGGGGTTGCAGACTCCCCGTGGGAAGGACGTGCAGTGCTGGGGGAGGGGAGGGACGCAGAGAGAAAGCCACGTCCAGGGGTCTCAGCGTGCCCACCACCGCAGTCGCGAGCGTTTTGTGATTGTGGTTTATGGGTCTGACCCCCTGACTGGTCTAAACCAGGCAGGAGCTCTGCCTCGTCTTGGCCTCCGTTTGAGGTTGTTGCACACCATGAGTGTTGAGGACAGACGGGTGAGACCACGGAGTGCCTGGTGGAGTCGTTGGATCAGGATTCATGGAAGGGTGGATGGAAACGCAGAGGAAAGGACGGATGGAGGAATGATGGATGTTTGTAGTATGTATGGTGGACAGACGGACAGATGAGGGATGATGGAGGATGGTGAGTGGGTGGGTGGATAGGTGAAGATGCATGGGTCAGTGGACGGACGGATGGAGGATGCGTGGAGGATGGGTGTGTGGGCGAGGTGTAACTCAGGTGGGTGGATGGACAGAGGCAGAGGTGACTGAATGACTGGAGGAACAGGTGGACAGTTGGGTGGGTACTTAGATGGGCTGGTTGGCTTTCTGAGTGAATTTGTTTAAAATCCTTCTTGCTACCTTCCAAAGTAGAAGAAAGCAGCTTTGCTCTCAGGAAAAGCGGCCTCAGGTGGCACGGGTGTAGGCTGCTCCTCGCCAGGTGCCCGTGGCACGGGTGTAGGCTGCTCCTCGCCAGGTGCCCGTGGCACGGGTGTAGGCTGCTCCTCGCCAGGCTGAAGCGCTCTCTCACCCTCTCCCTGGCTGACTTGTGGAGGAGACTTGTCTGCCCAGCTGAGTGGCCCGAGGGTGCCCCTGCTCTGGGGCTCTGCTCCCTGCCTCTGCACGGGAGGAGCTGCACTCTTGGGTAGGCTCCGGCTGGGGTTGACCTCTGTCTGGGGGGCTCTGAGCCCATGGCAGGCCGGTCAGACCACCTCCAGCCACTCCTGATTGGGACACAATTCCATTCCATCTGTTTCCTCTCTCTAGGAACCACGGCCCCTCAGTACAGGGAGATGCCAGTTCTACTCTAGTGGGGCAGGGGACCTGTATGACGTCTACCAGACGGAGGTGAGCTCTGACTGGCCAGCTGGGCCTCCCTGACCGACTCGGGAGTCCCGTGCGTTCTGTCTGGTCATAGGCTCACTGTCTTGATTCCACAAGCTCTTCCCGTCACCCTTCCCACCGTGGGTGGCGAGACACTTGTGCTGCAGGCCTGTTTCTGGGCCACCTTTGGCATTTCCGTGTCCTGTACTTCTTTGCAGCCACCGCTGCAGTTGCCTCTTGGACACAGACCACTTGTGCGGTTCTATGGCCTTTCCTCTGCGCTGAGTGTTCATGGGGCTCTGGGCTGACTCAGGCGTGCTGCCTTTCCCAGGCTGAGGACACTGCCGTGGGTGTCCCACCAGCTGAGGGATGCCAGGAATGACAAGGGCGTGTGGTGGCCTTAGGTGGAGGCCACCACAGGGGCACGTGTGGCCCATGGCAAGTTCCCACAGCCATCCATGCAGGGGGCCACTGCTGTCTTGCCCTCAGTTCCACGTGGCTCTGTCTGGCCATCCCACACCAGTGCTGTGGACATTCGTCAGTGCTGAGGGCCAGCATCAGAGGAAAGGCAGTGAGTGGCCACCACCCGCCAGACCAGAGAGGTTGTCCAGCGCTTAGGGCATCTTGGAGAAGAGGCATCTATGTCTCATGACAGCAAGGACCTTTGTGATGGTGGGGTGGAGCCTGGACATGCGTCCTCTGCTGCACCAGGACAGGAGAGGGCCCTGACTGTCCCCTGCTGCGCCTGGACAGGATCAGCCCTGACCCTTACAGGATCAGGAGGGTCTTGGCATAAATAGGGAGGACGAGGTGCCAGGGCCTTCAGTGGGCCTGACATCCCTCTGTCCCCAGGTCACCTGCTACTCTTTCAATGGCAAGTGCCAACTGAAGGTGAGGAGCAACACCTGCTACTGCTGCGACCTCTACACCTGCGGGAGGTGAGGGGCCCCCGGGGCGCACACACAGGCATTCCCGGCACCACAGGGCAGCGAGGCCGCGCCCTCTCCTGACGGGCTCGTCACTTCTCCCCCTCCCTCTGCGCCCAGCACCTGGTTAATGTGAGGAGCAGGCATGGGCTCAGCTGTGCTGGGAAGCTTTAAGCTGCCTGTCTTCTGCCTGTACATGTCACCACGAGGGTGGCCACCAGCATGCCCTGGCACTGTCCCTGCTCAGGGCTAGAACCCCTGGTGCCTGAGCGGGGGACCAGTGAGTCGGGACACTGGGTGTGTCCTCTGCACCCACCAGTGAGCCCCAGGTGGGAGCCTCCCTGGCCAACCCTGCCAAAAGCAGATGGGCTGCCAGAATAGCAGAGGGACCCCAAATTGCTTGATCAAGTGTTGCCCACTGGGTGGGAGGCTAGAAACTCCAGTGGGGGGCTGGCTTGCTGCTGTGCCTCGGGCTACGCCAGTGCCTGTCCTGCAGCTCTGTCCCCTCGCCGCCTCCTGCCTGGACCTGAGGGCGGTGTCCTGACTGGGAGACGCCCGCAGGTCTCTGCGTTAAGCAGAGTGTGCTGCTGCAGTCTGTTCCTGCAGGAGGCCCTGCGGGCTCCCCAGGGCCTCAGAAGCCAGGCTGGAGTGACTGTGGCTGGGCAGCACAGGGGCCATGGGGCAGTGTCTTCTTGGCGCCTCGGAAAGAGATGCCAATGCTTCAAAAGGTGCCCTCTCACCAGCCCCGGGCTTGAGGGGCTTCGTTGGTGGGAGTTGGGGCACTGCCCTGGGCTGCTGCCTGTTCCAGGGGCAGGAGCCAGGACAGGTCTTGCTGATGGGCAGCTGCAAACCCACCCCACGGTGGCTCCCAGTGTGGGAATGCCTGGTGGCCGTGCGCCCCTCCTGCGCTGCCCAGGAGCTCGTGAAAAGCTCTCCTCCAAGCCAGTGTCACACAGCAAAGCTACTGCCGCCACTCAAGGCGCAGGCTTAGGGCTCCTGGGGCTCAACCTGGGGACCGCCTACCTGGGGAACCTGGGTTGAAACTCACACCACAGGGAGCAGAAAGCCCGGGAATGCCAGTGTGGAGACATGCAGGGTGCGGCTTTCCCAGCGTCCGCCCCTGGGAGACAGGGCGCCCACCCCCGCAGCAGCCCACCCCAGGTGCGGGGCAGAGGTGCTCCACCTCACACCAGCCCTGCACGATGGCCCCTGCCCAGGAGGGCGAGAGGCCCTCAGGCATTGCCTGCCAGATCACAAGGCAGAGAACTTGGACTTCGGCCCTTGCCCTCGTCCTGCCCTGCTCACCCCAGTGTCACTGGTGGACACCAAGACCTGCCTCACCCGCTCTCAGTGCGGCCCAAGGCCCAGGGCAGGGCACAGGTGTGGTGTGGTTTGCCAGGTGGATGTGGAGTCTGAGAGGCGCCTGCCTCCATGGCTGCAGGACCCACTGAGCCTGCTCGTTGCATCCCTCGCAGGACTGACCGGGCCCTGCAGGGCCAGTGTGCACCAAGGCTGGCTTCTCTGCACTCAGAGGCGCCCTGCACAGGGGTTGACCTGGCTCTAGTGCTAACTTCTTCCCCAGACCTGCACTGCCCAGGTGTGAGGTCATCTGGCCACAGTTTAGCCCTCAAGATGGTGACCTGGGCACGGGTCACCCAGATATCACCTGACTCCTCAGGGCAGCATCCTGGCCGTGCTCCAGCCCAGGGGTGGTGACGCTATTCTCCCTCCCTCTGCAGCACAGAGCCCTCACCCACCTACTACGAGTTTGTGGGCGTGCGTGGCTGCCAGGACGTGGTCCACCTCTACCGGCTACTCTGGGTCTCGACGGTGCTGAACGTCTTGGGTCTGTGTGTAGGCACTGTCGTGGCTGCAGTCCTGGGGGCCTTCAAGGACATGGTGAGTGGCACCCCCGTGCGTTTTCAGCCAATGGCCAGGGCATGGTTCCTTCTGCAGGGTTCCCTAACAGGAGCATGCTGGGCTATCTGGGCAGTGGCCAGCACCACTGCCCACGGTGTGTAGGGGACAGCTAGTGCTCACTGCCTACTTGCCATGGAAACGCCATGTCGACACTTTACAGAAATCCCCAAGTTTGCCTTTGCCGCAGAAGCAGTCACACCCAGTCCCCACGTAAGAGACGAAGCTCAGGTCACCTGTGGGGTTCACGGCAGCCTCTCAGGTGGCAGGTCTGGGCAGACCTGGCCTGCTTTAAATAAGCTGCAGGCTAGAGGCTCCAGAGTGGCCACTGGCTCTTTCCAGTGACAGTATGGACCCCGCTAATCTGCTGTGCAGTCCCTTGCTTCCCAGGGCTTCTATTCCCAGAAGGCCCTGGAGACCCAGGGGAGGTACAGCCTCCCCTGCAGCCTCCCTTCTCCCTTTCCACCTGAGGCTGCATCTCCAGGCTCCAACCTACTTCCAGCTGGAAGGTCCCACCCAACGGGACCAGCGTCAAGGATTCTGGGATGCTCCTTCGATGGCCGGGGTGCAACGCTGACCCCTTCCCTTCTCCTGCAGGTCCCTTTGTCCCAGATGGCCTACGATCCGTCCTCTCCACCACAAATCCTCTACAACCCTGCCCAGCAGATCTTGGCCTCCACAGGCTTCTGCCCATCACCCCCAACGGTGCCGACCTGCTCGTCCTACCCGCTGCCCCTTCAGGTAGGCATGTGCCACCTGCACAGCCAGGTGTGTCCTGCACACAGTGGTCATTGGTGCTGCTGCTGCCCAGACGGTGCAAGGCCTTCTGTGTAGGAGGACAGCCCAGGTGGTGGTGGCCCCTGGGGGCCATGCAGTGGCCTATGTGGCGTTGGGGGCTTGCTGCTGGCCACGGCCATGGCCATCGTGCTGCCTGCCAGCCCTGTCTCCTTTCCTGCCCTTGGGCTGGCTCCCCAGGAGAGCGGCTGAGGACACAGCTGTCGCCTGAGTAGCTGGACACCCGCGAGCACGGCACAGCCAGGTGATCAGGCTGGGGCACGAGTTTTCCAGTGCCCACTGCCTTCCCTACAGGATGGCAGTTCACAGGGTCCACTCTTGCCTTCTTGTGGGCTGTGGCAGCGTGATGGGGCAGCCTGACGGTCCAGTGGTGCCTCGACTCAGCGCCTTGGCAGTGGCCTCTGGGGTGCTGTCCTCTGGTGTGCTCCCGGGCACTGCAGGGTGTTGGGCAGGCCCTGGTCTGCCACGTGTGCAGGGACCCCGTTGTGGTCCTGTTTCAGATATCGCCGCATCCTCTGGGACAGGTAGGAGCCCTGGTCTGCCGGAGTCAGGCTTCCTTTTCGGGTGGAGGCGCCTGACGGCCGGCCGACTCGGCTCCTGCTGGAGTCAGTGGCAGCCACACCTGCAGAGCTGCGTGTGGGCACCGTGTGGAAGCAGGTATCCCAGGGTGCTGCAGGCGGTGGGGCTGAAGTCAGGTCTTCAGATGCCCCTCGAGCAGGGCTCACCCGAACAGCAGATTGCAAGGGAAGCTTGGGAAGAGAGTGAGCACGTGGGACCCAAGTGCACACCCCAGCCCTGGCAGGCTGGCTCAGAGGGTCTGCTGGGGCTCCCAGAACTGACCCCGCGCAGCGGCCAGGCCTGAGCTGCACCTGAGAGCTGGGAGACCACCACAGCTCCAGGTCTTAAGGAGATGGGGCAGCAGTACGTGGAGCCAGAAGCGTGTGGGGCCCGGCACCTGGACCCGGAGCAGAAGGTCTCTCCTGCATGTGGCAGGCTGCGGATCAGGGACACGAGGCCACTGTGCTGGCCTGTCCTGCCCCTTTGCTCATCTGGAACTGAAGTCAGGCCCATGCTCTGGGGCCTCTGAACTCAAATGGAGAGGCTGAAGCTGGGGGTCCTCTGTGAGGCTGGGGAGCCAGTCCAGGCCTGTGAGTGACAGCTGGAAGGATGTGCTGGAGGAGCCCCTGATGGCACCAGGCCTGGTCCCCGGAGGCCAGGGCTCCTGACCCAGAGAACAGCAGGGCCCCTCAGGGTGAGGCCTGGCGTGGAGCAAGTCCGCTGTTGCTGGGATGGAAGGTACTGCCTCAGGCTCAGGACATGACGGCAGTGTCAGCCAAGGACCCCGCAGTGTGGCTCCCAGCAGCGGCGGCCCCAGCACAAGCTCTGGCCTCCCTCTTCCCCATGAGCTTCTCCACGCCTGCCTTGGGGACAACTGCCCTGGTCCTATCACAGGGAGCACCTGCCGGCTAGGACCAGCCATGGGCTGGGGCTCTGTTCTGCCCACCTCTCCTCATTTGGGGTTTGCCAGAAACCAGAAAGACCCAGGACTGCAGGACAGTTCCACATCTGGCCTGGCAGGTGCTGTCATGGATGCAGCCCCTGGCCTGCACGAGCACCAGGTATATGCTTGGGAGTTCAGCCTGCATGGCCAGTGCCTTCCTTCCCGACACCTGCTGCCTACCGGAGTGACCAGGGATGTGCATCCAGCCCCATGCTCCTGTCCGGGGCCTGGGCCACGGGCTACTAGATCCTGGTGCTGTCTGTTGGCAAAGTCTGTCTGCGGGAGAGAAGAAGGCCCTCCTCGGCCTGGATTCCCACCTGGGCCGTGACCCTGCTTGGAGAGCCAGTGATCCAGGCTGGGCTGTGTCCTGCCCAGGGTAGGGAGCCACTCCTCCATGGTGGTGTGGCCACTGTGGGCTGATGTCTGCCTCTGCCTTGGGCCCAGTACTTCAGGCAGGAACTCTCCCCTTCCTGCTAGGGGAGGCCCAGGCGCCCTGGCCTAGGGCCTGCTGAGCGTCCACCACCAGCACGTGTGGACGTGCGAGTGGACATGTGGAGATTACCAGGATTGAGAGAAGACAGCTGGCATGAGGAGCCATGTCACCTCGGAACAGCAGAGTAGATGCTCTGTTTCTGCCGAGCACAGACGGGAAGGGGAGGCTGCAGTGCTCTGCTGAGGTCCTTGGAGCCAAGCAGCTCACAACACGCGGGGTCAGGGCAGCTCCTGGACGGGGTTTGAGCCAGGAGCCAAAAAGAAAATTTAAAGAGACCCAGTTCCTCACACCCCAGCAGCTTCCCACCATGAAGTGCAGGGAGGGGCCGGGAGAGGCAGGAGCCTCACCGGAGTCCTGTCACCAGGGGTTCTGTCCACCTCCTGATGGGGCCTGTTCCAGTGAGGACCCCTCTATGGGGACTTCCTCAATGGTTCCTTAGAGCTTCCCCTGTGGTTCCTGGGGGAATTCCCTGTGGTACCTGAGGGAATTCCGTGTGGTTCCTGGTGGCTTCTTAAGTTCCTGGGGTATCCCCTGTGGTTCCTGGGGCTTCCCCTGTGGTTCCTGGGGCTTCCTCTGAGGTTACTGGGGCTTCCTCTGAGGTTCCTGGGGGCTTTCCCTATGGTTCCTGGGGCTTCCCCTGTGGTTCCTGGGGCTTCCTCTGAGGTTCCTGGGGCTTTCCCTGTGGTTCCTGGGGCTTCCTCTGAGGTTCCTGGGGCTTCCTCTGAGGTTACTGGGGGCTTTCCCTGTGGTTCCTGGGGCTTCCTCTGAGGTTCCTGGGGCTTTCCCTGTGGTTCCTGGGGCTTCCTCTGAGGTTCCTGGGGCTTCCTCTGAGGTTACTGGGGGCTTTCCCTGTGGTTCCTGGGGCTTCCCCTGTGGTTCCTGGGGGCTTCCTCTTGGTTCCTGGGGTATCCCCTGTGGTTCTTGGGGGCTTCCTCTGTGGTTCCTGGGGCTTCCTCTTGGTTCCTGAGGCTTCCTCTGAGGTTCCTGGGGCTTCCCCTGTGGTTCCTGGGGGCTTCCTCTTGGTTCCTGGGGCTTCCCCTGTGGTTCCTGGGACTTCCTCTGAGGTTCCTGGGGCTTCCCCTGTGGTTCCTGGGGCTTTCCATGTGGTTCCTGGGTCTTCCTCTGAGGTTCCTGGGGCTTCCTCTGAGGTTTCTGGGGGCTTTCCCTGTGGTTCCTGGGCCTTCCTCTGAGGTTCCTGGGGCTTTCCCTATGGTTCCTGGGGCTTCCTCTGAGGTTCCTGAGGGTTTTCCCTGTGGTTCTTGGGGGCTTCCTCTTGGTTCCTGGGGGCTTCCTCTGTGGTTCTTGAGAGGTTCCCCTGTGGTTCCTGGGGCTTCCTCTGAGGTTCCTGGGGCTTTCCCTGTGGTTCTTGGGGGCTTCCTCTGTGGTTCCTGGGGCTTCCTCTTGGTTCCTGAGGCTTCCTCTGAGGTTCTTGTGAGGTTCCCCTGTGGTTCCTGGGCTTCCTCTGAGATTCCTGGGGCTTCCCCTGTGGTTCCTGGGGGCTTCCTCTGTGGTTCTTGAGAGGTTCCCCTGTGGTTCCTGGGGGCTTCCTCTGTGGTTCTTGAGAGGTTCCTCTATGGTTCCTGGGGCTTCCTCTGTGGTTCTTGAGAGGTTCCCCTGTGGTTCCTGGGGGCTTCCTCTGTGGTTCCTGGGGGCTTCCTCTTGGTTCCTGGGGGCTTCCTCTGTGGTTCTTGAGAGGTTCCTCTGAGGTTCCTGGGGGCTTCCTCTGTGGTTCTTGAGAGGTTCCCCTGTGGTTCCTGGGGCTTCCTCTGTGGTTCTTGAGAGGTTCCCCTGTGGTTCCTGGGGGCTTCCTCTGTGGTTCCTGGGGCTTCCCCTGTGGTTCCTGGGGGCTTCCTCTGTGGTTCTTGAGAGGTTCCTCTGTGGTTCCTGGGGCTTCCTCTGTGGTTCTTGAGAGGCTTCCTCTGTGGTTCTTGAGAGGCTTCCTCTGTGGTTCTTGAGAGGTTCCCCTGTGGTTCCTGGAGCTTCCTCTTGGTTCCTGAGGCTTCCTCTGTGGTTTTGGTGGTTTCCTCTGTGGTTCCTGTAAGCTTCCTATGTGGGACTTCTGGGAGACTTCCTGTGATTCCTGGGGTCTTCTTCTGTGGTTCCTGGGGGCTTCCTCTGTGGTTCCTGGGGGCTTCCTCTGTGGTTCTTGTGAGGTTCCTCTGTGGTTCCTGGGGGCTTCCTCTGTGGTTCTTGTGAGGTTCCTCTGTGGTTCCTGAGGGCTTCATCTATGGTTCCTGGGGGCTTCCTCCGAGGTTCCTGGGGGCTTCCTCTGTGGTTCCTGGGGGCTTCCTCTGTGGTTCCTGGGGGCTTCCTCCGAGGTTCCTGGGGGCTTCCTCTGTGGTTTTTGTGAGGTTCCCCTGTGGTTCCTGACAGCTTCCTCTGTGGTTTTGGGGGTTTCCTCTGTGGTTCCTGTAGGCTTCCTATGTGGGACTTCTGGGAGACTTCCTGTGGTTCCTGGGGCTTCCTCTGTGGTTCCTGGGGGCTTCCTCTGAGGTTCCTGGGGCTTCCTCTGCTAACTGAGGATATCTCTATTTAATTGCAGCCCTCCAGCATCCTCGCGGCCTCGGCTTCCACTGACCTCCGTCTACCTGAGGACATGCAGCCTCCCTCTCAGGGCTCCTACCATGGACCTCCACCCAACGCTCCAGCGCCCTGTGTGCCAGCCTACTTCTTCGCGGGGGAGAAGCCACCCCCCTATTCACCCTGACTTGGGGGTGGCAGATTGAAAAGTAACTTGGTTTGCTTGTGGGTGTATTTTTTTTTAAAGTTTCCTCTAGAAATCCTGCCTCTGCAGCTGACCCCATAGAGAGCTGGAGAACATTCTGGAAGGCTGTGCTGTCCTCCCCTGAGGACCCATCCTTAGCCCGGAATAAAGGTGGAGGCTAAGCCAGCCTACCAAGGCCCATGGCAGTGCTGCTTGCTGCCCCTCTCAGCATGAAGCCACATGCACGCTCAGCCCCAGCCTCCTTGGCTGAAAGAAGATGCTCAGACACCCGCCATCACTCACGAAGCCAGAAATTCGTTCTTGACCTTCCTCTTAACCAGCCAGCTGTTGTTATTTTGCGAAGGGAATGCTGCTTGGTGCGTCACTGAATGCAGATCCTTCTTTAAGGAACAGTGTTGTAGATGTATGTGCTTGTGTGTGTGCATCCCTAAGAAGGGACAGGGACCCTTGTTCCTTGGTGCTGACATTTGCTTGGACAGAAAAGCTGCTCCCAAAGGTCTGTGTGTGGCCCGTGCTTGAGGTCTGTGTCCTGCTGCCTGCTCAGCACGGGACAGACCTGCCACCCACATGCTGGGACCCGTCTGCCCTAGTGCTGCCTTCCCAGGTCCCTGGGATCCTGCTGCTACTCCTCACGCTGCCCAGAGACTACCCACCTGCAGCCTATAACCTACAGGAGATGCCATAGAGCCTCCAGTCTCTGCCCAAGGGGATGCCAGGGCAGGTGGTCTTCAGGACCCAGGTCTCCCTGCTCTGCCATGCACCGAGGGTCCCACATGTTGCCACTGTGCCAGGCACATGTGAAGAGGCTGGAGCTCGCCCTTGGAGATAGCCAGGTCCTGGCTGACTGAGCAGAGTCCCCGAGCCGTTGGGACGGCCCTGAAGTGTGTGCTATGCTGTTGATTCCTTCCAGCTGCAGTGTTTTGGAAATCATCTGGTGCAGGGACAGGCCAATTCTGCCCCAGGACGGTCCCAGAGGGACTGGGCACCTGTCCACCGGGAGAAGGGCCAGGAGGAGATGCAGGCCCTCCCTGCCCCGTGTCCCACAGAGCCCCAAGCACACACTCAGCCGTCCCCTGGCCCATTGCCTGACTGTTGTCAGCTGGTTTCATAGATTCAGGGGCAGCACCTGGGGTGGGAGTCTTTCCTCCCCAACGCAGTCCTGCCCCCTTGGGAGAAAAAAGACCAGGGGTAGGGAGGGGACGGTGGGACACACACAGAGCAGACCTGGCTCCTGCGCCCCCTGCTGGCCTGGAAGCACACTCCAACTGGCAGACCGTGGGACACCGACATCCTGCGGGGGGCACTCTGAACACAGAGGGTCCAGGACACATGCACACATGCACACACAGTGGCCACAAAACTGCCAGTAGAAGACACGTGCCAACAGCCCAGGAGCTGCTGACTGGTCTCTGGGTGGCAGAGATGGCTTCTGGCCTGTGAATCCATCACTCTTCCTTATCATTTTGTTGAAATTGGCTTCACGAATCTGTTTTCAAAGAGAATTTGATCTGAGTCTCTTCTTGGTGCTGACAACCTTGGCCACAGCCCAGCCTTAGATCCCCTGACCTCCAGGATCTAGGCCCAGTGCCCCTGACCTTCAGGAGCCAGACCCCAGTGCCCCAGACCTCCAGGAACTAGATTCCAGTGCCCTTGACCTCCAAGAAACAGACCCAACTCTCCTGACCTCCAGGAACTAGATCCCAGTGCCCCTGACCTCTTGGAACCAGACTCAGCTTCTCTGACTTCTAGGAACCAGACCCCAGTACCCCTGACCTCCAAGAACCAAATCTACCTCTCCTGACTTCCAGGAACTAGACCCTAACTCCCTTGACCTCCAAGAACAAGAACCCAGTTCCCCTGACCTCCAGGAACCAGACCCCAGTACCCCTGATATCCAGGAACTCATCTCTCCTGAATTTCAGGAAGCAGACTCCAGCTTTTCTGACCTCCAGGAACAAAACTGCAGTGCCCCTGACCTCTATAAACTAGATCCCAGCTCCCCTGACCTCCAGGAACAAGATCCAATTGCCCCTGACCTCCACATACCAGACCCCAGCACACCTGACATCCAGGAAACAGAATCAGCTTTCCTGACCTCCAGGAACCAGACCTCAGCTCCCCTGACCTCCAAGAACTAGACCCCAGGTCTCCTGACCTTCAGGAGCCAGACTTCAGTGCTTCTGACCTCCAGGAACCAGATCCCAGTGCCCCTGACCTTCAGAAACAAGACCCAGCTCCCCTGACCTCCAAGAACCAGACCCTAGCTCCCCTGACCTCCAAGAACCAGACCCCAGTGCCCCTGACCTCCAGGAACTAGACCCCAGGTCTCCTGACCTTCAGGAGCCAGACTGCAATGCCTCTGACCTCCAGGAACCAGATCCCAGTGCCCCTGACTTTCAGAAACAACACCCAGCTCCCCTGACCTCCAGGAACCAGACCCTAGCTCCTCTGGCTTCCAGGAACCAGACTCCAGCTCTCCTGACCTTTAGAAGTCAGATCCCAGTTCCTCTGACCTTCAGAACTAGACCCCTGCTCCCCTGACCTCCAGGAGCCAGTCCCCAGTGTCCCTGACCTCTGGGAACCAGACTTGAGCTCCCCACAACTTCTGGAACACGACCTCAGCTTCCCTAAGACCTCTGGGAGCATGACTCCAGCCTTATTTCTTGTCCTTCGTTCTTTGCAAGCTGAGGTTCAAATGTCATTAATAGAACTGTCACAAATGATGGTTTGGGGTTTCAGATCCCATAGTCAATGGCCAGTCTTGCTGAATTGTTTGCCCTTCTTTGACTCTATCTTTAAACTTAGCAAAATTAGCAAAAGAAACCCCCTTGACTGAAACAGCTCTCAGATACAATCAAGTCACATCAAGTTTGGAGCTATTTGCATCCCTGTTTGTTCCTTGTTGACCTGGCCGTCTTGCTATCCCTCCAGCTTCCAGAGCCTTGCTACAATTCTTAGGCCATGGCCCAAGTCTGGGCGCTCACATGTCTGTGTCAGTCTGGTTACTCCCTGTCTCAAGGTGACTTTAGAGAACCTGAGGGTGGCAGGGTGGGCCCACACACCTGCCATCTGAATTTTCCACAAGAAGAACCTGGCTCGAACCTCCTAGAAAACAGCTGTGTGTAAGGAGAATCCACACACTGTCTGGCAGGTCCTGTCTCGGCGTCAGACATTGGAGTGTCTCTGACAGGTGAAGAGGCCCAAATGGGCGTCTGTGGTGGCCCTGGGAGAGGAAGGCACACCTTACCATCCACCGCCCTCTCAGCCCTGTGAGTCAGCTTTTCACTGCTGTGACAATAGCTGAGAAACAATGACTGGAGAAAGACTTACTTCAAAGGTTTCTGTTCATGGTCAGCCAGCTGTGAGCAGAAGCATCATGGTGGACACTGCGATGGATTAAGGCCCCTAGCGCAGCCCCAAGGGGGAGGGTGAGTGAGGAAGGGTGGGATGAGGTTAGCCCTCTCTAGGAACTTCCCTGGGGACCTATTGTCCCTAACCGTGGGCCCAGCCCTGCCTCAGGCCCACCTCCCCATGGTCTGTGCCGATCACTAATCCGCCGATGGGTGAGCCATTGCTGAGGTCAGAGCCCTTGTGGTCCAGCCACTTCCCAGAGCCACCTCTGCACACTGCTCCACTGGGGACCAGGCCTTCCACACGGAGCCTTGGGGGACACCCAGGTGCAGCCTAACAAGCCATTCGTGTCCGTGGTACCTTCAGAGGTCACACAGACGAAGGCCATGGGGAAGCTGCAGCCTGGCTGCTGTCAGAAGATCAGTTTCTGTGTCCCCTGCATGTGGCTAGCTCTGCCTACGGAGCCCAGGAGGATGGCTCATACTCTATGGACTTGGGTAAATTTAGGGACTTCTGATAGAACATAAGACTGGATAGCACGCAGCTCTTACTTGATAGAGAACCCTGCCAAGAGGGCAGAGCCCAGGCCACAGTGACCACCGCATTCAGCTTTCTGGGGCTCCTGAATTCCAGGCATCTGTGCCACCAGTCTACTGAGGTCACACATTTCTGGACAGCCTTTGCTTCAAGCTCAGCCAGAGGGAGCTGGTGGGAGCTCCCTGTGGCAGCCCTTTCTGAGTCCCCACAGTAAGCTGCTTGTTCTGCTCACGCCAGATGAGGCTTTGCTGGCTTCGTGTTTCTCAGAGCCTCTACTGGGCAAATCTGGGTCTTACAGGACCATGGTTTTGGTGGCATTTGTGAAGGTCTGTTTAACCTCACAGGGATGCTGTCTGAGACCCTCTCTGGACCAAGGACACATCTTGCTCAGCACTTGCTGGTTGGGGGTCAGTCAGCACCAGCCTCAGGATCTGCCCAGTACGTCCACCCAGAGTGGGCAGCTGAGCAGCCCTCGTGACAGTGTGGATGTGGCCTGCATTGCTGGTCACAAGGAGGAGGCGAGCAGGAGATTGTGTTGGCACACACCTGCGATCCAGACAGCGGAGGCAGGAGGACTGCGAGTTCCAGGCCAGCCTGGGCAACTTAGCAAGACCATCTCAGAATAGAAAATCGAAAGGCTGGAGATGAGTCAGGGGCAGAGTGCTTGCCTGGTGTACATGAGCCCCCGGGTGAATCCCCAGTACTACGGAGGCGAGGGGGAGGATACAACGCAGTGATGTCCAGCTCTTCTCCTCTGGGAGGAGGGGCTTGTGATAAGCCAGGGGCACTGGGGGGGTCGTCTTGGCAAAGACCCCTGCTGCTGGGTTTGCTGACTCTAGGACTGGAGTAAAGACGCTTCGTCCTGCTCAGTGGTTAGAACAGCAGAGATGGGCTTCCAGGGCCACTGAGTTTCCAGGCCTCAGAGCCTTGCTCTGCGGGTGCCTGGCCCGCCCTAGGGCTCACCCTTCGCGTGTCCAGCGGTCCTCCGCATCTTGCCACATTGGGGCTCCATCCCTGACTCCCCAAAGCTGGCCTCGGGGTCTCTTCAGCAAAGAGAAGCTGAACTGCAGCTCTGGTGTGGGGACTCTGCTCACCAGAGCCATGGCCCCCAGGCCAACGAGGTACCAAAATCCCCAAGGAATGAACTTCCATCTGGTACCAGCCGCGGCCAGATGCGCAGCGCTTCCCTGGAGGTGTGCCCACCAGTGTCTTCCAGGCCTAACATGAGTTCTCCTCGCTGGCTCTGTTACTCTTTCCTAGGGCCAAGAGCTGTTAAGAAATGTCAAACTCCAAGGCCAACAATTTTATTCATGCCCACAAAAATGTCTCTTCCCTCACAGGGCCCCAAAGAATGTGAGCCATTCCACCCACAGCTTGTGACCGCTCCTGCTGGCCTGGACTGCACTGTGAATGAGCAGTCCCTGGTCAAGCCTCTGCCCTCGTGTGTAGGAGGCTGGGAGGCTCTTGGCAGCCCTCTGCTCCTCGAAACTGGACTTGTAGGTGTGACTCCACGGGCTTGGCCATGGAGGGGCTGCTGAGGCTTCTTCTTGGGGGTCTCCCGCCCAGCACTGGGGGTCCCCATGCTCTCCCTGCAGGTGAGGGGCAGGCTGCCCCGGGAAGTTCCTCACATCTCTCCAGGGTGGCTGCAGGCACATGGGGCAAGGTCGGCAGACATGTCCACCTCACACAGGAGGTGGACAGAGGTTGTCGGCAGAGGGTGCCCTGGCACCTGCGGGTGGATGGGGCTGCTCTAATGGCCCTGTGCACAGGACCAACCTCCAAAGGAAAGAGTCCTTCTCCGGGATACCCTGGAACAAGACGAACTCCACACAGTGAAAGCTGTTCTTTAGAAGAAGGAAACTCTGGAATCTGCTCAGACCCGCAAGTCAGCGCCCGACACGTCGCCCCTGCAGCAGTCGGAAGATCCTGTGCTCCCCCGCAACCTCCTTGCTGCTCAGGCGCTGCCTGGCCGCGTGAGGGCAGCTGGAGAATGGGCCGCAGTGTTTGGCCAGCCTAGGTTTCCGCTGTGTTTGGCAGGAGGTGGAGGAAGGCCTGGCGTCTGTGGGCCTGAGACGGCATCAGGAAACAGAGGTGTCCAAGTGCCCCACGGCACTGTCCCTCCCCGAGGAGGGCAGGGAAAGCCCAGGCCTGTCCCTGTGGGTCCAGCATGGTCCAGCCCCGTTCTGGCCCCTTGAAATCCTGCAGAGAACGAGGGCTGGCTGGGAGGACGCTCCCTGAGAACATTCCATGGAAACCTTCCAGAACTGCCTCCAAGACACAGGGAAACCACTCAGCGCCCTGGGGACGGGGCAGAGCTAGGGTTGGAGGTGCGCCCACCTCCTGACTCCTGCGGGCGGACAGTGGTGGCATGGGGACCTCCAGGGTCGCGGCAGACTGTCTTCCCATGCCTTGTGGCTGGCTCTCCTGGCTCCCTATGAGGTGAGTCCTGCTCAGCCAGCAGATGGTGTCCATGCAAGGCTCTTGTGCCCAGGTGGACAGTCTGGGGCTGTCCCACAGCTCTCAGGCCTGCCTGACCATCATCAGCCCAGCCAGCCACTTGCTGTCTGGAGCCTGTGCAGAGCAGGGCTCAGGGACACCTGTGGTGTCCCAACGTCCAGCTGGTGCTGCCTGTGTGTGAGCCAAAGGTGGCTGTGCCCTGGAGGGTCAGCTGCCCCAGCAAGGTGGGAACCAACAGCTTAGAACTCACTCTGGGGTTTGGTGTTTATGAAGGTGGCCTCGTTCTTGACCTGAACCCTGGGTTCTGCTCTAGGACCCTCCACTGGGGCCCAGCAGTGATTGGATTCCTGGCATATGGAGATGGCCTGGGACCCCAGCCTTGTCCGAATCCTCCCTGGTGGATCTGAGCAGCAGCAGCCCCAGCAGGGTCCCTTACACACTTGCTGAGAGTGGGTCCCCTTGTCCTCTGGGCGGTGGCCTCCCTGGAGGCCAGGAAGGAGCCAGGTGCATTTCCAGAGGTGGTTTCCAGGGCATTGTGATCACCCAGCCTTTCACTGGGGCTTACTGGATGCTGGAATCAAAGGGTGTCCATAACTCCTCCATCCCTCACTTACAGATGGGGAAACTGAGGCCCAGAAGCAGGTGGGCTGTCCAGGGGAGACATGAGGAGCGTGGGTTGCCTCTGCCTCCAGCAGGCTGGCCAGCCGGCACAGTCCCCAGGGACTCAGTGCTGTGCTGATGCCCAGGTGAGGCAGGCCTGTCCCTTCACAGGGTGCAACCAGGCCCCTCCAGGGCCAGAGCACTGCGGGGCGGTCACCCTCAGAGCCACTAACCCCGCCAGCTGCCAGTGCTGGAAACCCTCCTGCAGCAGAAGATGCCAACACAGGGTTAAAAAGGGTTCTGTAAATATTTTATTTCCCATAGTTCAGAGTCAGAAAGAAGCTGTGGTAATAAAAATAATAGAGAATTGTTTCTTCAAGTCTGCTCCGCTGCAAGCTGCTGGTCCTCCCCGAGCCCGCCCCGCCGCAGCTCCCAAGGGGCGGCCTCAGCCTCCACCCCCATCCCCTATTCACAGCTATGTTACACAGAGTGGCCTCCAGGGAGCCCGCTCGGGAGGGCGCGGGACTGCACTGCTCCAGGGCCGGCCTCCCACCTCCTGCCTCCAGCCTGGAAGAAGGCAGGAGGCCTTCCTGGAGGAGGCCTGCAGGCAGACTAGGGCACGGCCAGCTCCACTGGAGGGCAGGAGTGTGAGGTGATGTCGCTGTGCTTGTAGGTGGCCTCGTCCAGGTCCAGAGGCCTCCGGTTGACCTCCAGTGTCATGCAACCACGGTAGAAGGCTGTGACGGGCGTCGAGGTCACTGGCACATCTGGGCAGTGGAGTAACAAGCACGATCAGTGGGCAGAGCCAGGCCCAGGGTCATCCCTGGCTGGGCAACGCCCCCGGGCGGGCACGGAGCCGGCCAAGCCAGCGCTACCCTCGCCGAGCAGCCGCCACACTGCGGGAGCCTGGTCTCCTCCTCAAAGCCTCATTGCCGAAGACCCAGCAGAGTTTGTGTTGGCCACCAGGACAGAGGTCCTGCTGTGGTGCAGGTGAGGACCCCGGTGGGGACAGTTCCTGGTTGGGTACCTGTCCCTCCCCAGGTCTGCATAAGCCAGCAAGGTGCAGCTGGCCACCCCTACGGGACGTGGGAGGGGTTGGCAGCCACTGTCAGCGGCCAGCAGTGGTTGGTGACAGTGAGGCGTGGCGGTGGCCTCGCACACTGCCGGGGCCTGCCTGGCCACCCATGGGCCTGGGCCTGTGGGACCCTGGAGGATGCCCTTGAGATGCAGGGTTGCTGGGCTGACCTGGGCTGCCTGGCCAGGGGGTAGCCGCTGAGCTGAGGCGTGAGAGCCAGGCCGCTGGCCTCCGGGAGTCCCGTCAGCAGTCCTGATTCCCATCACCTCCCTCAGCACCATCCTCAACCGGACAGAGCCAGGGCCCCCGCATCGCTGCTGCCCCCCGGGATACCACCAGAGCCCCACCTGGCAGCCCCCCAACAAAGGTGAGCACGGAGCCCTGCAGGTGTCTTTCCAAGGTGGCCAGCCTTTCCTGCAGTTGGGCAGCACCCATTTCGCTCTGGCCCTTGGTGCCGTCCACCTCCAGAGTGGCCTTGCCATCCTTCAAGGACACGGTGACCATGTGCTCCTGCCCGTCGCACACCTTGATCTCCATCAGGGCCAGAGCAACATCCTCAACTGCCAGGACCACCAGCTGTGGGGACACCAAGAGAGGGGTCAGGGTGACATGGGAGTGCAGGGGTCACATGGGTCAGGGCATTGCAGTCAGCACCCCATGTGCCAGCAGCTGGGTCCCCTTGCCTCTGGTGCCCACACCAGGCCCTACACAGCTTTCAAGCATCCTCCAAGATCCCTGCAGGCCAAGGCTCAGTAGGTGGCCAGGCAGGCCCCAGCAGTGTGTGAGGCCACCACCCATGCCCTGCTGGCCATCTGCTGCTGTTAGCCACTGACAGTGGCTGCCAGCTGCACCTTCCTGGCTCATGCGGACCCAGGCGTGACTGTGGCCCTGAGGGGTGAGGGGCTCAGCAGCCCTGGGTGACCCACTTCCCATCAGGGGTGAAGAGGGGCCAGCCGAGGGGTGAGAGGCAACTGCAGGGCAAGTCCCTGGCCAGCCATGGGGGACTCAGGCCACTCCAGCCACTCAGAAAAAGCTGAGCAGCTTCCTAGGGCCTTGGTGCCTCAGGGGACACGTGGAGATGGCAGTGGGCTCCCAGCCCCGTGGGTGCCTGTGCTGGGTGGAGATGCTCTGTGCCTTGGCCCCTCATGGTCCCTGGGGGGCTTGGCTGGTGGGGCACTTGCTGCTCATCCCAGACGCTGGGAGCCGGGTGCAAGCAACGGCGTGGGGCCCGGCCCTCTTGGTGGCACAGACCAAGCCCATTACTATTCAGTGCAGGTGGCAGAAGAGCCTGGGCCCTGGGCAGCCGGGGACAGGAGCCCTCTGGCCTGGCCCACTTCCACCTTTGGGCGGAGGGCAGGAGGGTCTATTCCCAAGGACTCCTCCCTCCCACGAGAAGGGAGGCCCCTTCACAGGGCAGCTGGACCAGGACCCTGCCCGGCATCACAGGGGCTATTGGAGACCACAGGCTGGGTGGGCAGATCTGACATGGACCCGCCCATGGGTAGCTGGTCCACATTATTCTCAGCACCAGGTGTGTGTGGGACACACCCCACGCCCAGTGCCACCCAGTGCTGGCACCAGAGCCCACAGTGCCTCCAGCCGACTCAGCTGCAGCAGTTCTGCCTCCAGATCATGTGGAGGGGCCACATGCAGCCGAGGCCCCCGAGCACGAGGGTCCTGGCAAGGCAGGGCTGGACCCCCTCCCCGGTGCACGGCCGCGCGGCAGAGGCGCAGCCTACCTGTTTCTTGAGCTTCTTGGTGGAGTGGTAGTCCACCAGGGCCACGGACAGCGGCACGGAGTGGTCCTGGCCCACCAGCGCCAGCAGCACGCCCGTGTCGGCGGCCGGGCGGACGCGAGCCACCACCTCTACCTCCCAGGTCGTCTCTGTCCAGGCGTCTGGGGACGTCCGCGCTGTGGTGAAAGCCGCACGTTACAAGGCGGCGCGGGTGTCGGAAAGGCGCAGGGGAGCAGCAGCTGGACAGGCACGGGCTGCGAGGGACGCTGGGACACGGGCTCTCGGCAGTGGAGGCGCTGCCCGGGGCAGACGAAGGGGAAGCAGGGCATGGCATGAGCCCGAACCGTCTTGGTCACACCCGGCCGGAGGCGGAGCAGGAGGCCTGTGTGGGGCGGCTGCCCCCAGCCACGCGTCCTTCCCTGGGTGGCCTGGGTTCCAGGTTGGGGGCCGCACACTGCTCGCCTCGCATGTGAGGCCCGTCGTCAGCGGGCAGCGCTGGACACACGTGGCTAGAGAGGCGGATCTGGGTTCTCTGGGCCCTGAATCCTCTGTGACTGAGAAGCTGCAGACTCCTGCCCTCTTGCCTTGCGTGTAGACCTCACCTAGAGCTGCAGAGTGCTGGGGACACCTGAGCCAGGCCTGCAGGAAAGCTGCCTGCTCCTGCCTCCTGCCCGCTCCAGCAAGGCCCTGTGCGCCCCGACCTTTGTCCAGCCTCCGGCTCTCGGCCCTCAGTGGTACGCGAGCAAGTGCACAGGGACTTGGAGGAGCAAGGGGGGCACATTGCTTGCTGAGAAGGAAAGGACCTGGCGAGGCCCTCCACTGGGCAGGCTTGCTGTCCCTCAGGGCCTGTCCTCAGCACGAGGCCTCACCTGGGGCTTCTGACCTGAGGCCCAGGGGCCTAACCCACCCAGCTGTGATGCATTAAGAATCACGGGCCCTGCTGTGGAGGTGCCAAGGTCCCCAGGTCTGCCTTCTGGCTAGCCCTGGTCCCTCCCTGGCTTCAGCACCACCCTGATGAACAGAGTCTCCAGTGCCCGTTTCCAGGCATGAAGACGGTGTGGGTCCCCACAGGCCCCGGGGCCCTTCCTCGCCAGGGCCCACTCTTCTGGGAGGTGTCTACAGAGCGTGCCCGCGAAGGGAGGCGCCTTCCCTCTCGGCTTTCCTGGGGCCGCCGGCAAGGCTCCCTGTGACCTAGCTCTGCTGCCCGAGGCTGAGGGCGCTAGGGCAGCTCCTGCCGCATCTGGACACCCACACCCCTCACGCGGGTGAGCGGGGGGCCAGGTGAGCTGTGGGTCTCTCTATCCTGGACGCAGGGAGCTCTTCTTGCCAAGGGCCTGATACCATCTACACTGGCTTGTTCTGAACGTCCTGCTGTGTTGTCCCTCCACTCAGAGTGGTGGGACAGATAGCCACACGGGGAGCTGCCTGCGCTTGCCCGCCATGCCCTCGTCCCCCAGGGCCTGCACCAGTGTTTGCCTGTCCCCTGGAGGGAGGCTTGGCCTGCCGGCTGTCCCCTTGAGTTCTGACCAGTGGCCTGAGGCCCCTCCACGGTCCCTACAGGGGTGGGACCTACCGTAGCTGAGGCTGTAGAAGGCAAACCCACTCCCTGGGAAGAAGGAGCCCCTCTCCGCCACAGAGAAGCACTGCATCTTGGCGTTGACCTTCACTGTCTCCTGGATGGCGCCATCTTCCCCGCTGAGCCAGTTCCAGCTCCGCAGGCAGCCGTCCAGACGGGGGTTGATCTGGAAAGACAGGTGAGTCCTGAGGTTTCCTGGGGCCAAGGCACTGTGGCACCACACGCCAGGGAGGCCACACACCTGGCGCCACCTTGACCCTGGAGAGCTCCCTCTTCTCAGGCGTGTGGAAATCTACAGCAAAACCAGGTAAGCCCCGTTTGTGTTGGTTCCTGCAGTCAGGGCTCCTCGCTTCAGGAAAGGCTGAGTCCCTGTGTCTACACAGGGGCCTCCCCAGGGACCGGCAGGTGTGGGGCATGCCCACCTGCACAGGGGTGCCAGCCTAGCTCAGCCACACGCTCTACATGGCTGTGAGCCAGCCAGGCCTCCACACGGGAGGCATGAGCCCGTACACCACCTCTAGCAGACTGCAGGCCTGCGCCCAGCGTCTGAAGTGCTGTGCCCAGCAGGGCATCCCAGGAGTACCCTCCAGGGTGGGCATCAGTGCCTGAACACCAGGTGCAGAGTGGACATCCAACCCCAAACCAGAGATCCAGCCACAGACCTCAGTGGGCTGCCTTGGAGACACACAGGAGGGGTGAGAAAAGGCAGAGCTGATGCCAGCACTGCGGGGTGCCTGGGACTTGCCAAGGAGCTTGTCTTGTCAGAAAGCAACTGCATTGTTAAAACAATGGCACCACACTTCTCTGTCCATTCAGACAAGGCTCAGGTGAGGCTCGGGGAGAGGTGGACAGGTCCCACGCAGCCCAGCCTCATGCCAACCTGGGGACTGCAGCCTCCTCCGGGCCCTCACTTGGCTCAGCCCTGGCCCTGAGCACCCCAGCACCTCCCCAACAGCCAGTGGCGGCACTCACCGGCTGGACGAGGTCCTTCTCCTTGAAGGGGATGCCTCCCACAGTGAGGTTCAGGTGATACAGGCCTCTGTGCAGCTGGAAGAGATCCCCGGCCACTGCGATCTTCATGACTGCGTCCTTATTGACCTTGATCACCAGATTTCCTTCCAGTTCTTCAACAGAGATCTGAAGGAGGCCAGTGCCAGGAGGGCCAGTGTGAGTGCCCTTTCGGCCAGGCCCTGGCCCAGGGAGTCCCACTTCCTGAGACCAGGCTTATGTTCTGGCCAGCCCTCTGCACCCCCGGGGACAGCGGGCACACAGGGCAGCTGTGCTCCTGGAGTGCTTGGGTCAGCACTGCACACAGGGAAGGGGCTGACCTCCAGCACAGCCGGGACAGCAGACTTCCAAATACCCAGTGAGGCCGTGTGGTGTGGCAGGAACTCCATGTAGCAGGGACAGAGGCCATGCCTGCTGGCTACTGCGGACAGCCCCGCTCAGGGCCCAGCAGGGCTGAGCCAAGAGGCGCCTCTGCACCTAGGCAGCACATCCTCTCCTCTGGATGTCCTCAACACGCAGTGCAGGCAGCCAGCCTTTGATGGCATGTGGGGCTGTGTGGGGACACCCCAGGCCGTTGGGGAACCTGATCTTGGCCAAACTGAACCCTAAAGCAATCTCAACGTTTAAACTCTTCTTGTTGCAAAATAAAACACCCGTGCAGGAGAGTTCAAACAGCATGATCTTACAGCTCAGCAGCCTTCCTGTGTGAACAGCCGGGGAGCTGGGCCAGGACACAGTCGGCCCAGCTCCCTGCACGCCTGCCCTCACAGCCTGCCCAGCTGCACTCCATCCAGGAGAACTCCGAAGCTCCTGCGTGCTCCGGCCCTGGGTGTCTGCTGTCCTCAGGCTCCAGTATGAGCACCTGCAGGATGCCCACCTCCGTGGCCCACAGGAGGCTCTGAGGCCGAAGTCCCCTCCAGCCACACTTGGCCCCGGATTTGCCCTACGCCGCTTCTCCCTCAGCATCTTGGAGTCCTGCTCTGAACCGTGCAGGGCGCTGCCCCAGGGACCGCCCCCGCCCACAGTAGCCCCCTGGCCTGGCCTCCTGGTCTCCCATGTGTCGGGTGGCCCTCCTTGCCGGCCTGTATGGTTGAAGGCAGAACATCTTTATTTCTAAACTCTAACAGCTGATTCAGTGTCTGGCATGGACTGAATGCTGAATGAACAGATAAATCCCTCTGAAACTTTCCATGCAGAAACCCTAAGCCTGTCTGTGCACACTGGACTTCGTCCTCGGGGACCACGCTTCCTCTCTGGCTAAGGTGGAAACGCTAGGCCCTGAGGAAGGGGCAGGACCATGCGGGCCTCCTGCAGCTGCCCTGCTCCTGAGTGGCCATCAGGGCGCAGGGTGTGGGGCCGAGGACTGTCCCCGAGGCCACTCCAGCCTGCTGTCCTGTTGGGCCACCGTCCCTGGGCCCATCCCCATGCTGTGTGGCTTGTGTGCCGTCCACCCTGGAAGGGCCTCCTTCCTGGCTTAGGTCTCTGTCTAGCTGTGCTGGGAATGCCCCTCCTGCTACTGGGAGTCCCGGCTACTCTAAGATGGGAGGGGACTGGGATGTGCCGTGGCAGGGACAGTGTGAGCAGATGTCTGCAGGGCTCTGTGTGCAGAGGCCAGGGTGGAGTTTCCCACTGTCTTCACTTCTAGGGAAAAAGAGTGTCTTTCTGTTTCTCTGCCCAATGGTTAGCTCCAAGCCTGTTTTACTGTAGAGCATCTCTCTCCCAGACTGGCATGCGGGGTCGGCTGGCCAGGCAGGGAAGGCCTGGGAGTAGGACTTGTGTGCAGGGCCAGCAAGGGCTCCCCTGGACCTCTGTCAGGAGTGAAGGCCAGTCCAGGGACAGAGGGTCAGAGCAGCCAGGGGCGCCCAGGGCCTGGGACTTGGGCTCTGTGGGCAAGTCAAGCCGGACCACGTTCTGTGGGCTTTGAGCAGCCCCTGGCCTTAGTCCCTGGCTGCGGCATCCCCTGGACTCCATGCCCGTGTGGGTTCTCTGAGGGCTGCCTGTGAGGTGAAGAGGGTCCTGAGCGGCGTGGTGAGCCCCAGGGTGTGAACTAAGCGGAGCAGGGTCCTGTCTGTGGGCACCTGGCATCGTCCAGGCCAGGTATGCCCTCGAACAAGCCGACCTGTCTGTGGGCACCTGGCATCGTCCAGGCCAGGTGTGCCCTTGAACAAGCCGACCTGTCTGTGGGCACCTGGCATCGTCCAGGGCCAGGTGTGCCCTCGAACAAGCCGACGCGCACCAGCCCCGGCAGCCCTGGCAGCCGCACTCACTGTCTGCCACATGCCATGGTTGATAACAGGCCCGCTGCTGGTGACGCGGCCCACGCCATTGTAGCGAAGCTGCAGTTCCAGCCGGCCGGCCCGCAAGCCCAGGACCACCCAAGTGCTGTCCCTACGGCCTCCAGCAAAGAAGAGAACTCCTTCAGGGTCAAAGGTCCGGAAGTCAAACTCAGCCACCAGCCTGTGCACAGACCAAGAAACAGAACAGCGAGGTGTGGGCCACCCCGCCTGGGCATGGTGACCAGAGGCTGGAGCCAGCCTCGGCCTGCAGCTCCTCCAGGACCCCAGGCAGCTCTGCTCTCCTGGACCTGACCAGCAGCACCTGCCCCCTCACCTGGTGGGCTGCAGCCTCTTGAAGCGCAGTCTAATCACAGGGGTCCCGCTGAACATGCGGCCCAGGTATAAGGACTTCACGCTCTTGGCCACGCTGAAGGGCACACAGGGCAGGATGTCCTGCCATGAGGGGGGCACGTCAGGAGGCTGCCCTGTGGCCCCCGCCCCGCCCTCTCAGCGCAGGCCCTGGCCGCTGCATTCTCAGGGAGCCCGGCTGCCCACCCCACCTCTGCCTCCTGGCTCTGAGATCCAGAGCCTGTCACAGCCCCACAGGCTCCAGTGAGGAGCAGGATGCTGGCTCCTGTCAGCCCCGCTGTTCCCAGGATTCCCCTTGAGTCACCTGAAGAGCCTCACTGCTGTTTTGGAAAGCACTGGCCACATGCCAACATCCACACAGGTCTGCTTTTGTGGAGCCTGGGCAAGCACCCAGCTGGCTGCCTGGCTGCCCCAGCGGGGAGCCCGGCCCGCCCACGTCGCAGGGCAGAGCCATGCAGGGCGGAGCCACACGGGGCTGGCTAGCCTAAGCCGGTCACTATGGAGATTCCATCAACACAGCCAAACCTCATACAGCACAGAGCTCCACCCGCGGCCCTGGGGATCCCCAAGCCCTGTCTCCAGAAGCACTCTGCAGACCCCATCAGCTGGAGGACCCCAAGACCCCGCACCCACCTCACAGGTGTCCATGTCTGGGGACAGCTTGAGCCCCCCACGCCCGTTGCAGTGGCACGTGTAGCTGCCTGGGGTGTTGACACAGATCTGCTCACAGCGACCCTGCCAGCACTCGTCCACATCTGACGGCAAAGACACAGTGGCCTGGGGACAGCTCCAGACCACACTGGCCACCGCGTAGCACACGGGTGGGGGACGTCAGGTTCCCAAGCGTCTCCCCAGGCGAGTGCCGCCACAGCAGCCTGAGGTTCCTTCCCAGAGTGGCCTCTGCAAAGGCTGAGGTGTCAGAGGAAGGAGCTCACCCCACCAGGCCTGGCAGTGCGACCAGGGCCCAGGAGACTGGGGGTGCTGCAGGGCGGGCAGTTCTTGTGTGCTCCCTCCCTGGGGGCTCAGCCCTCTCGTGGGCTCCACAGCTGTCTGGTGGGGGCCAGAGTCCCTCAAGGCTACCAGGAAGGAATGACAGTAGAGAAGGGTCACTGCTCTGTGGCCAGGACACACTGGGCCTCCACAGTGAGGAGTACCACCTTACGGGCCAGCCTTCACACCGTGAGCTTACTCCAGCGTCCAGACAGTCGAGCTCAGGGTCTCTGCTCTGCATCTGTTGTAGGCTGATGGAGGTGGGCATGTTTGTGCAAGTGAGGCACATGCCACGGGTGTGCATGAGTGCACGCAGTGTGCTCGTATGAGTCCACGTACATTCGTGTGCCGACAGACATGAGTATTATGTGCACACACACACACGTGTGGGCATATACTCATGTGCACGGTCGAGCATGTGTGTGACCGTCGTGTGCGTGTGCACGAGACTTAAGCATGCAAGCATGTTTGTGTGCATTCTTGTGCATACGTGAACTCGTGTGTGTGCATGAATGCATGCAGGCATGTACAAGTGCATGTTTGAGTATATATACCATGCATGAATGTACATGTGCACGTGTGGGCTGCCACATGTGTGCAAAGCACACGCACGTTTTTATGAAAGCATATTTGCATGCACATGTGTGATCTGCATGTTAGTGAGCATGCATCAGTGTGTACCTGTGTGTATGTCCATGTGTGCACACATGCATGCTCGAGTATGCATGCAAATATGTGCGTGTGTATAATGTGCATGTGCATATTTGTGCCCACGTGTGTACATAATTGTGTGCATGCTGTGTGACCATGTACACACAAGCTGGTGCCAGGCATGTTCCCATGCACAGAGTGTGCATGTATAAGCATGTTCATCAGCATGTGCATGAGGGCATGTGTGTGCATGCATATGTGGGTTGCATGTGTGGTGGAAGTAGCCACTAGGGCAATGTGAGGGCTCAGTTTCAGAGTCCTCTTTATTGCAGATGGTGTCCTGGCCTTTTCCCAACCCTGGTGTGTTGACAGTGGTTTCTTAGAACACTGGACCAAGGGCTGTTACCAATGAAGCCTGTGCTCAGGCAGTGACTGATACCTGTCTCTGGACTCAGGGGATGGAGGAGGAGGAAACAGGTGGGGTACCTTGGCAGGCCTTCTCCTGGGAGCTGTACACATAGCCCTCGTCACAGAGGCAGGAGTAGGAGCCTGGCAGGTTCCTGCAGCGTGTCTCCCCACAGGCGTCTGGGTCTGCACACTCATCTATGTCTGCAAGCAAAGCCAGCAAGACCAGGCTGTGCAGATGAGCCTGGGACAGCTGCAGCCAGCTGCTGGGGCTGACTGGCGGGAGGATCCCTGGACACTGAGGAGGAGGATGGAGCTGGGGAGGGATCAGCCACCAAGGGCTGACCGGCCCAGTGTCCACATGGAGCGCTCACCCCATGCTGGGCAGCATTAGCCACTTCAGACATCAGTGTTCAGAGTCTACCCAGTGACAGGTGTCCTCAATCTGCTTCTAAAGCACAGGGATAGAGCCATGACAGGAGCTCTAGGGGCTCCAGGTACGAGGATGTAGGGGGGAGAAGCCGGCTGGGCACTTCAGTCATCTGTGCGGGGATGGCCTCTGGGTTGTCAGGGACAGAATGGAGGGATGAAGTGGAAAGTTCTCAGAACAGGTGACTCGAACACTGTCCCGTCTGATGGGACAGCTCCTGACGCTGCCCCCACCCCCTGGCCTCCAGGGTTCAACTGTCCATCTGCACAGGCAGCTGTGCCCCTTCCTGAGCAAGTCCGGGTGCTCAGAGCACCTTGGGCACTTTGGAAGAAGGGACAGGGCAAGGCCACCCTGCAAGGTGGGGTGCTGCTCCTCTGCATCCTAGGATGCCGGGGTGGTGAGGTGCATGCCTCTGAAGCGACTCTCTGGCGTGTCCTCAGGGCACCCTGCTCTGGCCAGGCTCCCAGGAGCCTCAGGGTCGATGGAGGCAGGGCCAGGAGTGGGGCGGCCGAGCTGCCTCTGCTTCCTCAGGATGGGGCCGCGGGAGCCAGGGACAGGAGGGCTGAGACCTGTGGGGGCACCCGGGCCTGCAAGCTTGCCTGAGCTCCCTGCAGGGCCGCCCGAGGGGCCTGGACAGTAGAGCTGCACTAGAGGGCAGAGAGGACCAGCTGCCTCTGGCTCACCCCTCGGATCTTGGGGAATGAGGTGGTCTAGAGCCCCACTGGGCTCAAGTTCCGTGGCTACTCCATCTCCGAGGGATGCAGATCTCCTTCTGAGGGGGGCTGTGGTGGGGCCTGGCCAGGCCTTACCTTGGCAGGTCCTGCCGTCCTGAGCAAGGGCAAAGCCGCTGTGGCAGGCGCAGTAGAAGCTGCCTGGCTTGTTGTGGCAGACCTGGCTGCAGCCCGCATTCTGCTGGCTGCACTCGTCCACATCTGGCAGGACAGAGAGGGGGCTGAGGCGCACAGACCCCCACATTCTACCATGCCGCCCTGGGAGCGGGAGGGTACGGGGAGCAGCCGTCGGGGCAACAGCTGTAGATCAGCTCCCAGGGCCCCAGGTACATGCAGGAGGGCGTCGGAGGCCTGAGAGGGAGCACTACCCAACACCACGAGGCCCAGGAGGCCACATGGCCAGGTCGCTCTTGGAACACGTCCATCCCAGTCTGCCTACGGGCACTGTGGGGCTCTACCCTGAGCGAGAGGCTCACCGGCATTCACATGTCACCCTTGGACTCTCAGCTGAGGCCACACGCTACATTGCCTCGTCAGGGAGGGTCCACTTAGGGTACTGGCCGTGTGCATCTCCTTTCCACCAGCCCTGCTCCCAGGGGCCACCCAGCTCCCCTGTGTTCCTAAGAAACCTCAGAGCTGCAACACCCTGCGGCCTCTCCAGCAGGACAGTGTGGGGAGGGCGCCCACCAGGGGCCAGACCCCAGGACAGACCTCCCGAGCCTCCATGGTGGGCGAGGTCAGAGGACTGCACAGCTGTGGTCAGGGTCAGTGCGAGGTCAGAGGGCCCCACTTTGCCCTTCCAGAGGCAGCGGGCTCTTACCTTGATCGCACAGCCGGCCCCGCCAGCCGGCTCTGCACAGGCAGAAGAAGTTGCCCATGAGATCCTGGCAGATTTGGGTTCCTTCCTTATCACAAGGGTTTGGGGTGCACTGGTCAGGCAGGTCTGAGTTAAGACAAAGATAGAAAGTCTTGAGAGGCTCCCAAGCCCTGCAGCCGGGAGACAGTGGCTGGAGCTTCTGGTCCCCCGAGTGGAGCTCCGAGGGAGTGCTGGGCAGGGGTGGCTGCCAAGAAGGGCCCCAGCTCAGGGCAGGAGCAGGTGCAGGAGCTCCAGTCCTGGGGCTCTAGGAATTGGCGGATGCGCTGGGAAGGGGCAGCTGCCATGTTCAGCCAGGTGGGGAAGGGCCGAGGCAAAGGAGCAGGAGCTTGGCCTGCTAGCCCCCCAGGGCAGGTCCCCCACAGCCCCTGGCGGCCCCAGGGCTCCAGGCAGACCAGAACATCCTGCCTCCCCACCAGGGCCAGGTGCCTGTCCAAGCCCCCTCATCAGCCTCTCCAGCCTTCTGTCCACAGGGCCTGGCCTCCGTGGGTACTGGCATAGGACGGGAATCCCCAGGCCTAAGTCCAGGCCCCACAGGCAGGAAGGGTCTTCTAGGAATCACCCCCTGCCCACAGCATCTCCGCGAGGCTCCAGGTCAGCAGGGTGCGGACAGGCTCCCAGCACAACCTCAGCTGTGGATCAAGGAAACTCCCACACAGCCACCTCATAGGGAGCACCACACGTGGGGGAGGCTGCCCAGGCAGCACTGGGACAGTGCCTGATGGGCAGAAAGCTCTACCATGAGGCACCAAGTCCCAAGGTCGAGGAAGTTGGCAGAAAGAGCTACTGTCATGGCCTGGGCTCAAAGAACCCTTTCATGGGCTGCTGGCTGAGCAGATGAAGCCCAGCCCAGCGCGTGGAAGGTCAGAGCCCATGTGCTGCTCTCCGAGACCCGGGGACTGAGGCTCTGGCTGGTCTGGCTGCCAGGGCTCCTGTCTACAAACGGCCAGTGGGTGGCAGTCCTGGGAGGCTCTGGGGAGTCCTGGAGGAGGTGTGCAGCGTGGCTGGGCACTGGCTTTCCAGAGGGTCACAGCGGGGCCCTTCCTGGCCTCCCCCAAGTGGCTTCTGTCTCAGTGTGCAGATCGGCCTGGTGCCGAGGCCTCCGCTTACCGCACAGGGCTGCTTTCCACAGAGGGACGCTGACTCGTCCACACTCCCCCCCTCTGGGCATAACCCTGGCTGGCAGGGGAGAAGGCGTGGGGTCAGAAGGCGTGGGCCCGGCGGCTGCAGACCCTAGATCTGGGATGGCCTCACTCTGGGCGAGGGTGGCCGTCCTCAGTCCCCAGCTGTCCTTAGGCCACAGTGATCAGTCACCTGGCTAGCTGCTCTACCCAGCCACCGTGGCGCATAGCAGAGGGCAGGGCCAGCCAGTCTCTCTCCCCAGCACCAGCGCCTATGGCCTCCCCCTGCAAGCAGAACGTTCTCCCCTGGGCCCAGGCATCTACCTGGAGCCCCTGAGCCCGGTGACCAATCCTCTCTCATGAAGTAACAGGCCCAGAGTGCTCAGTGACCAGTCGATGGGGACACTGTGACTGCTTCTCAGGAGGAAGCTAAGCCACAGGTCCTCACTCCTAGTTTTCCCACAGTGCATGGCCCGCGAGTCAGGCGGCAGGGCTGAGGGTGTGGCTGTACTGGCCCTGGGCTTCTGCACCCACCTGCTGCCCACTCCAGGCAGAGTCCTCCACTCCCCTCCTCTGGGGACAATCTCAGGCAGCGAGCAGGCACCAAGGGCCTGCGGCACTCATGCCAACGTGTACCTAACCATTAAGAGCAGCACTGGCTGGGTTTGGACCAGAGCCTGTCCCCTGGCTCCCACCTGAGCTGTACTCGGTGGCTACAGGGAGTCTGGACAAGGTGGCCAGTGGGCCTCTGGTGGCAAAGCTGCGCCTCTTCAGCTTGCCCCAGGTTTCCAGCCATTCTGTCAGGAGACGGCCACTGCCCTCAGGGAGGCCCTGCACCAAGCTCAGCGGCAGCTGTCCACCTCTTTGTTGCCTGTGGCCACCTCAGCAGGCTGGGTTTGCACAAATCAGCCAGCGGGGACCTTGTATGCCCCACTTGGAGTGGCTCCTGAGGCCTTCTCTGCCTCCCTCGCATGCTGCAGCCACACGGCGGCACTGGGGGACACACAGGGTGAAGCCATGCCTGGGACCAGAAGAGCGGACAGCTGCACGTGCCTGCCTCAGTGGAGAGGCCCTGAGAGGCGGTGGGCGTCAGGCATGGAGGGTGGATCTGGCCCCCGACGCCACCAGTGACTCCCCTGAGGCCCCAAGACCAGCCGTGGGGGGGCAGTGGGGGAGACGGTGTGCATTTCAGCTGACCTGTGTGGCTAAGGGTTAGAGTCGCCTCTGAAGCACGCACTTGGGAGCTCAGTGTGGGGGCTGGCCAGCTTGGCCTTGAATTTGCCTAGAATGCCATGCCTCCCCTTTGCAAAGTCTGTCCCTTGACCGAGGGATGGTACCAACTTCCACTGGGATGGGACTATTCTTGGGAGAGTCCCCTACACAGAGCCAGCCCCACGTGCCTGTCCCTCGGTGGCCTTCGTCCCCAGGTAACGTAACTCCATGCACCACCATGCCCTGTCTCTGCTGAAAGCTTATCTCCAGGACAAAAGCCAAGACCCAGTCCCTCCCTCTGCAGTGCCCAGTGAACGTCTGTGAGGTCAGGTTGACACAGCGGGGAAAGTGGATGAAGGGGCAAGCCTCTGCAGGCCCGAGGGTGCCCACTTGGCACCCGGTGCATGGGCTGCTGTGTGCACTGGACACCAAGCCTTGCGTGTGTTCAGGGAAAGACCATCTCAGCTCCCCACGTGCAGCTGCACCTGGCCACATGCTCTGCCCACGGCCCCACTCCTGCCCCACTCCTGCGGGCCTCTGCTGGGTGAGCAGTGTCCAGTCCCGTCCAGAAAGCGGCATCACAACTCAAAACAGCAGGGGGTCTGGTGCCGTGCAGTCGTCAGCCACCACAGAGAACTCAGCAGGCACTACACAGAGGAGCCAGAGGGCACGGAGGGGACGACGCCCAGCCAGGCTGGACTGACCGGGAGTGCGGCCAGGAGTGAGGGGTCGGGTGGGGACGTGCAAGGCGTGCTCTGGGCTCCTCTGGCAGCTCTCAGTCTGTGGGAACCCCTAGACAGACCTCCACGGGTGACGGCAGGCCTGGCGGGAGCGACTCCCAGGAGGGGCAGGAGGCGCGGTGGGCAGGCGAGCGGGGCAGAAGACCCCGTGTGTGCTGGGGTGAGCAGCCGGCCAGCGGGCAGGGCGCACCTCACCCCACTCCCTCCTGCAGCGTTCAGTCCATGCTGACCACCCACTTGAGCAAGTCGGAGTCTACTTGTCCACAAGGGGGTCAAGTGTGACGGAAGCAGATTCAGGAAGGCCCGACTGCTCCCTGTGGTGGCACAGGAGTTCAGAGCCCACCTCCCACGGCCCCCGAGGTGCGCGCTGGAGCATGTGGAAGGGGACACTTACTCCGAACACACGTGGCGAAATCAGGGCTTTTGCTGTACGGAGACCCATGTTTGCTGACGCACTCTGCAAGAGAAGAACGAGCCCTGCTGTCACACCCTCCTGGGCAGGACGGAGCTCAGTGCCCATGCCAGGCTGCTCTTGTTAGCATGAGGCGTGTCGACCCCAGGAGAGAACAAGCACCCACACAGCAGAGCCTGCACCTGGAGCCCATGCCTGGAGTCTCCAGTCTCACAGGTTGAAATCGTTCAAGGAGCTTCCTGAGCCAACAGCAGAACTCCGTGGCAAGGTGATCTCCATTAGGAGGCACTGTCCTTACTCTGGTGGCTCCCTCCTGCCATCCGCATGGTGGACACAGCTGGACAGGGGTGCTCCATGAAGGAACCCGGACAAGGGATGTGTCTTTTGAACATGTGTGTCCAGGGGCAGCTTGTGGAGTGGTGCTCGGCTACTCAGCCTGGTCCTCCAGCAGGTCACTGCTGCTGTCCATGCAGGAAGGACACTGGTGTGGACGACACAGGCCAATAGATTTACCCAAGTGCACTTTAGAGAGTCAGAAAGACCCAGGAGCACATCTCCCTCCCTGCAAGCAGTTCACATTCACAGAACTCCACTCAAGCTGTCCTCAGAGGGGCCCCCAGGACCTCTGTTAGGGAGCCGGTCAGGTCAGTCTTCATCCTGGTAGGGCTGGACTTCCTCTTTCTCTCCAAGGGCACCATGGGTTGTCCAGAGCCCCCACCCAGCCCACCCACCACTCTGACGGCTGGGAGAGAGCCTGTGCAGTTGACATAAGCATTCTCGAGGTTTGTGGGTTCGGCCATCAACACAGTGACCACAGTGAATGTGGAGGGCTCTTTGGGGTCCTGGGGGACATCAGAAGTGCAGAGACCTGAGACCAGGAAGCGTGAGGACACCAAACCAATCCTATTTCCAGATGGCGGGTGGAGCCTGGAACCAGAGGGCAGGGGCATGTAGCACCAGCCCTGCTTGTAGGGTTGGCTGACCAAGAGGAAATTCCAGCACCACCCAACTCGCGCTTCTGACCTGCTTGCTCTGGATTCCTGCTTGCTCAGTCTTCCCTCCAGCAGCAACTTGGTAACGGGGTCCCTCCGATGTGAGACACGCAACGTGCCTCCCAGCCCCCCCTTTGTGACAGTTAGGGTAAAGTGGTCAGACTTACCGAGGTATCTTGGGTAGAAGTAGTCCTGCGGAAAGAGAAGGCAGGCGTGAGGCTCCCGGGCAACAGAAATGGTGGCTGGCTAAGCAAACCTCAGGAGCAGGCTGGCGAGCAGCTGTGGAGGGACGGACCTCAAGCCCTCAAAACTCAGCCCCTCCCAGGCCCTGCCAGGAAGGAAGGTGGGGCCAGAGGAGGAGGCAGGAGGCACTGTCTGCTGATCAGGGTCTGCAGGCTGACTGCAGAGCCTCGGCACACCTGCTGGATCACTTCCAGGTGCAAGCGAATTGAGGTCACCCACTGCTACTTGGAAAGTGCCATCAGAAATGTCTCAGGGGAAGGTACGCTGAGGAGGACAACGGTGTGCCCAGTGGAACCAGCCCTCTCCCAAGGACAATCGCGCCAAGATAGACTCCCCGTGCCTGTCAGGATCTGCACTGATTGGCACCCACTGCATCTGTGAGCCAGCCCTGTCGGAGGAGGCAGGGAGGCTACTCACGAGGGGCCTTCCACCCTGAATGCACATTTGTGAGGCTCACGTGCACATAAGTGGGCTGGTGGACGCTGGGGCCATCTGGAGACTTTGCCAGGTCCATCATGGGGTTCAAGCAGGCTCTGGCGCCAGCTCAGCTGGTCGCAATGCGGCTTGACCACGCACATGTCAGGCTACAGTAGCCACAGATGGCCGTATGAATGGCAGTCAGGAGGGTGCAGGTGGGCTCTGCTCTTCCATGCTCCATTGAACCCGCACCCACCCCATGGGAAGACCCCAATGCGGGTAGTTGTGGAATCTGCCCCAGGTCAGGAAGCAGGACTGGAAGGCTGAGGATGCATAGTGCCTGTGGGCCTTGGTGACTGGTAGAGGGACAGGTGCTGGCGCCCCCAGGTCCCCTCCCCCTCCATTACACTCAGGCCTCCCAGGTGGGCTCTGCATAGCACCCTGCTGCCTTCAGGCTGGCTGGGCCTCACACCCCTGCTGCTGCTGGAGGGGCACATTGGGGACTCAGTAGCTGCAGACTGTGAGAACATGCTCAGATGTCTGTCCAGAAAGCTAAATTCCAGTAAAGACGGGGTGTTTGGACACCGCCTGTGGCATTTCTGAGTGGCGGTTGGCAGGGATACTGAGGGAGGTCTGGGGTCAGCAGATGCTACCTTCATCTCTCTTCTGCCTTTAGTCATGGGAGGCACACTCCAAGAACAGAGAGGCCAGGCCAGTGAGCTCTGCAGTGCCTCTCAAGGAGCCAACGCCCCGTCCCCAAAAGACACATGGGCAGCGGCCAGGGCCTTGTCCAAGGGCAAGCTGTGGTGTTCTAAAACAAAGGCTGTGGAACGGACGGGTGCAGAAAATGTCTGCTCAGGTTCAGGAAACCAACAGAGAAGAAAGAATCAAAACCAGTAAAGAACTAGTGAGTAAACACCTAATTATACATAAGTGTCTGCGCTACCACTTTCCCAAGGTGAGTTCTACTTTCAAAAATGATTAGTATGGATGGATGGATGGATGGATGATAGATGACTCATGGATGAATGGATGGTGGATGGGTGGATGTATGGATGTATGGATGGTGGATGGATATGTGGATGGTGGATGGATGTATGGTGGATGTATGGTGGATGGTGAATAGATGGACAGATGGTGGACGGACAGATGGATGGCGGATGTATGGATGGCGGATGGATGGTGGATTGTGGATGGTGGATGGATGAATGGATGGTGGATGTATGGATGGATGGTAGATGGATGGTGGATGGTGGTCGGTGGGTGGATAGATGGTGAATAGATGTATGGATGGTAGATGGATGGATAGACGGATAGTGGCTGTATGGATGGTGGATGGATGAATAGATGGTGGATGGATGGATGGATGGATGGATGGTGGATGAATGAATGGTGGATGGATGTATGGATAGCAGATGGGTGGATGTATGGATGGTAGATGGGTGAATGTATGGATAGTAGATGGGTGGATGTATGGATGGTAGATGGATGGATGGAAGGATGGAGGATGTATGGATGATGGATAGATGGACAGATGGTGGATGGATGAATAGATGACTCATGGATGGTGGATGGATATGTACGGATGATGATTGGATGACTGAACGAGAGATGGATGGATGGACAAATGACGGGATGAGTAGACAAGTCCAGGGTCATACAATTTTCACTCAACTGGACAAAGCGCTGCATCCTCCATTTTATTTATATCATAGAAAAGCACAGTGGAAGAAAAATAGGAGCCAGCCCTCAGCTTGTCCCTTCAATACCATGAATGGATTGATGTCTTGTTCCTCGGGTTCCTGACCTCCAGTGCAGTTCTGCACCTGAATCCTCACTATTACCTGACCTCCTCCTGCCATTCACTGCATGTAAGATGCAAAAGCTACGTCTCCTGGAAGACTTGCCTCCTTGTGGTCACAGCTAGCAGGCCCTGTCCAGCATGCAGCAGCCTCCTGGCCAGGCGTGAGCCCTGTGCACAGAGACGTGCACTCGGTGAGCTCCCGAGGCTCAGGAGTGCTGCCTGCTGGGGAAGGTCCTGGTCCTCCCACGGCTACCACTGGCTGGCTCTTGTGCTCCCAGTGCACAGCACGGAGCGCGGGGTGACGATGCCTTGGGAGAGGCTCACCTGGCAGAAGCTTGGTCCGGCTGGGGTCTGATGTGAAATCTTGGAACTTTTTCTAAAGCTACAGAAAAATGTCCTGATGAGCTGACCCCCTTTCCACTAGACCCTCATGACCGCCTCCATCTGTGCTCCTATTGCTCTGTCACCCACATGGCCCCTTGACAGCAGAGGAGGAAGACAGGACCAATGGTGGTGGAGCCCCTGAGCTTTCCCATCTGTGGACAGACTCCAGAGCCCTGAGCCTGCCCCACCTTTGCCAACACCAAGGCCCTGGTCAGCCTGGAGGGGACTCTGTCCCCCCAGTGACCACCCATGTGGCAAAGACCAGGAGTAACAGGAGCTTCCTGAGCTCTCCCTGGGACAGGCTCTAAATCCAGCCCCAAAGCGACCCAGCGACCCTGCTCAGAGCAGGCGCTGGCCTCCCCAGAATCCAGGGATCTAGGCTCCAGGGCATCATGCCGGCCCTCTCTACACTCGCCCACCAGACGGGGCAGGATGGTTTCCCATGGTCTCCTGATCAAACCGGGCTTTAGGGCAGATTCATTTTCCAAAATGGCCAAAACCCATAAGAGAAGGCAGCCGCTGACACACACACAGGGCCCCGTCAAGCCACAGTCGCTGATGTCGCCTTCCCGTGGCTGGGCCCAGCAAGGCCCCTGGCCCCTAGGGCTTGCAGCTGACCCTCAATGTGGGGCCAGTGGCCTCCAGCCCTGCCTCTTGCCCCTGGATGGCCTCATAAAGGCTCACCAATGCCAGCCTGAGAGCTGGGAGCGGACGCCCTCGGAGGCCGCCTCTGCACACACGTTTTGGGTGGGAAGCTCCAGCTCTGATGAAGAGCAGGCCTGGCTGCAGCATGGCTAGGCGCGATCGGGTGTGCATGCTCCCTGGTGCCAGCGGCTCTGTGCCACGTTGCTTGCTTTAGTGACTAACTGCCTGAAACTTCATCTCCCAAATGCTGACACCTCCTCGTGCTGCAGGCTGAGGCTCTGGGCAGCGTGGTGACTGCTTGTCAGCATCGCAGTGACCTCACTGTGTCTGTGGGGAAACCGAAGAGCCCGCCGTGCTTCCACCACGTCGTCTTGCCAGCAAGCAGGCTCCCCAGGGAGGGCTTTGGGGCGAGCGGCCCTTGTGGGCAGGGGTGCCAGAGCTGAGCAAGGGCGTCACCACTGTCAAGGCCTCTGCAGGGGCTGGGGCTGTGGCTCAGTGGCAGAGCGCTTGCCTAGCATGCGTGAGGCCCTGGGTCCGATCCTCAGCACCACATATAAGTAAATAAAATGAAGGTCAACTTAAAAAAAAAAAAAAAAAAAGAGCCTCCACAGACCCCTTAGCTGGCAGGAAAGCCCCTAGCCACTGTCCCGGCACAGACGCTAAGACCCGCCCCTGCATGGGTCCTACCAAGTCCTGGTCCCCTTCTTCCTCCAAACTCGCTCCTCAGACTCACCCTGCTGCTGGCCTCAGAGCTCCACGGACAGACGCTGGCTGCTGCTCCCACAGGCACTCCTAGGGCTGCCTCACCAGAGGACACCTGGGCCACCTCAAGGGAGGCAGGCCCAGGATGGCACGGGGCCCAAGGAATGGTCACCCTGCCCTCTTCCTCCCCGAGGGTCACTCCAGAGCATGCTCCCCTGGAACCAGACTCCATGCCCGACCAGGTCACAGACAAGTGGTGCAGCCTGCAGCTGTCGTCTGTGTCCCCTGCACTGACAGGGCCCTGCCGACCGTGACACACCTGAGCCGGCAGGAACATTGAGGACAGTGACAGTCATGTGGGGTCAAAGTCATCTTCAGGACAGAACTCGAAGCATCTGTCACCACCAGGTCAACTTGACTCTGGCTGGAAGGGAACCCACTGGGGCCACCAGCGCCCTCCCGCTCCTGTGGTTCCACTCCAGAGGGCAGCCACCAACGCCCTGTCCCATCTCTCTCCGTGTGTCTTTGGGAAACCAAAATAATGGATTTTCTGATCATGCAAAACAGCAAAACAAGATGCCAACAGAGCTCAGCGCCCGCGAGGAGGCAGAGACTGGGCGCCCACCAGGAGGCGTCGCCAGAGGCAGGACACGCTGTGGCCCACAGCCCCCTGCAGGTGCCGGCCACCTCGGGAAGCACATGGACTTGGGCCGCCGTGTCTCCCGAGAGCTGGCGTGGACTCCCAGCACGCTCTCCAGGCTCAACATGCCGGGTGGGGGCAGGACAGCCTCGTGACCTTGACTAGCTCTCCATGGAGTTTCAGGGACAGTCCCCTCAGCAGCAGCCACTAGTGGTCGTGGGGCTGGAGCAGGTCTGCACAAGGCCCCTGAGTCACCACCACACATGCCGAGCAGCTGAGACCCGCCTTTTGCCTGCCCCTGCGAGGCCTGGGTCCCGCTCACACTGTGGGCCGCCCTGGCGTGAGCACAGCCGACCTGGCATGAGCACCGGTGCCCTGGCACTCTGCGGCCAAAGGCCTGGCAGACTTCAGCCTCCCTCAAGCCTCTTGGGCTTGGGGCTGCTCTGCATGTCTGTGAAATGGGGCCCAGGACAGCGGCCTGCGTGTGGTGGTCGTGAGCACAGCATGACCTCATGGGGTGCACGTCAGTGCTGGGCACTGCCCTCACTCCTCCCACTGTCCTTCACCCACGTCTGCTCCCAGGTGTCCCGGGAACCTGGGAAGCCCACGGCTGTGGTAGAACAGCATCTCTGTTTGGATGCCGTCACTGTCTGAAGCCCCCACCTTCAACCCTGTCTTACTCCCCTGGCGTCAGCTGGAAGTGTAGCCTTTCACCCAAGGGCTGGGAACCCTGTGAGCACACCACGTCAGGCCTGGGCCTCCCTGAGAGCCCCTGGCTGCATCCAACAGAGCAGGGAGATGACAGCGCCAGCCCTGTGCAGCCCAGCGCCAACCTGCGCCAGCCCTGAGCCAGCCCTGAGCCAGCCCTGAGCCAGCCCTGCACCAGCCCTGAGCCAGCCCTGCGCCAGCCCTGCGCCAGCCCTGCACCAGCCCTGCACCAGCCCTGAGCCAGCCCTGCGCCAGCCCTGAGCCAGCCCTGCGCCAGCCCTGCGCCAGCCCTGCGCCAGCCCTGAGCCAGCCCTGCGCCAGCCCTGCGCCAGCCCTGAGCCAGCCCTGAGCCAGCCCTGCGCCAGCCCTGAGCCAGCCCTGAGCCAGCCCTGCGCCAGCCCTGTGCCAGCCCTGAGCCAGCCCTGCGCCAGCCCTGAGCCAGCCCTGCGCCAGCCCTGAGCCAGCCCTGAGCCAGCCCTGCGCCAGCCCTGCACCAGCCTGCAGGGCAACCAGCTGGGCAATTCTAAGAACAAGCAGAGCTGGCCCTGCTGACCCCACCTGATGTTGATGTGAGGCAGAGCTGGCGGGCCTAGGGAGGGGCTGTGCAGCCCCTGGGGACTGTCCATGGAGACAGTCCCCAGAGAGCTCCTCACAGAACTGGGCCTACGCAGGGCTAGGAGAGAGGCAGGGACACCTCATCTTGGCACTACCTGGGAGGAGACACCTTTCATCCACTGTTCTAAAAAGCCCAAGAAAGGAGTGTGAAGCCCAGAGGCGACTTCTACCCAGCAGTCAGCCACCGGCCAACCTCTGTCAGAGGAAGAAAGAACCCGTGCCTGGCTCAGCTGCTCCTGCCACCAGCTCCTTAACTGCTGTCTAAAAACCTTCAGCACCCGTTTCACTCCATCAGGCCACTGCCCGCGTCATACCCTCCAGGCTCACAGGGCACTGGGGACAATGACTTCCAGGAGCTGAGGACCTGGGACTCTGAGGTAGACCCAAGCAACCCCCAGGGCACTCAGGCCACAGGCTTAGCATCTCAGATGCACAGCAGACGGCTGGGAGCCCCTTCCCCCAGAGGGAGCCAGCCCTGGAGAGGGCAACGGGTCTTGGAAGGGAGTGACCCGAGGACTGAGTCACCAGGCCTGTGGAGAGGAAGGCCTGGGGTAGGGGACAAGCCCAGGGCAGGTATGACTCAGCGGCCAGAATGCTGGGGGCAGAGGGAGGCCCCCAGAGGAGCTGAGAAAAAAGGCACCTATGCTAACTGCACTGGAGTGTCTGCATGTCTCAGGGTGTGTGTGTCAGTATGTCTGTGTGTGTGAGTACACGTGCTCGTCCTGATCGCGTGTCTGTGTGTCTGTGTACAGTGTGTGCGGGGTGTGTTGGGGCACCTTTCACGTGGGGTGTGGTGGGCGTCAGCCTGGACATCTCTCCCCGTGAGGTGCCTGCTTCCAAGCCTTGGGGCTCCTTCTCTTCTCCTGTTGGAACTCCCCAGCCACCCTAACAATTGGGCCCTGCCCTCTGTGGTTGTCCCAGGAGAACCGGGTGCTTCCATCCAAGGAGGAGGTGACCCTCTCTGGGCTGTTCTTAAAGAATCCACAATCTCAGGAAAAAGGTCTTTGGAAAGTAGACACAGTTCTCACAAGGCCAACTGGGTCTGGGCTTTTAAAACTGACTGCACCCGGAAATCCTACTGGAGAACTCACCAGCAGCAGAGTGCGAGGAGATGGGTGGGGAGAAGGCAGAAGGCGGGAGCTCCCAGCCAGCAGGGCAGTCCTCTCAGCAGGGCTGCCGCGGCCTGGCTGTAAACACTGCACTTTGTATCTCAAATAAAACAAGAGCTAATCAGGAACCCGCTGGGTTTCCGCCTCTAGGCGGGAATCCAAGGGCCTGGGCGGTAGCTCAGGCTGAGATCAGCCTCTTGACCAGGTCCCTCGGAAGCAGAGAGGAGACCGGCAGGGTGCTGAGGACCTGGCACCATGCAGAGGCAACCCCAGCAGAACCGCCTGGCCTCTCCGAGCTGGACACCCGGACGGGGGAGGCGCAGTGCAGGAAGGGAGGGCAGCCTGCGAAAGGGAAGCCAGATAAGAGGAGCTCGGGAGGGGACAAAGCGGTCAGGAGAGGCTAGGCTTGTCACCCGCAGGGACACACCCCAGGCTGAGGAATGTGAACCGCCAGCCGGGAGGTGCCGCAGGAAGTGCCTGGAGGGAGGGCCTCGCCTCCAGCAGAAGGTGTGGGAATGCAGCAGGAACCGGAAGGGCCACTGCACTTCACGCCCAGTGGTGGGGAGAACCCTGCAGGCCAAGCGCTGTCCCTCGCATGCAGACCGAGCCCTGGCTCCAGCCGCCCAGGCCCACACTGCGGAGAGCTCCCACTCTCCCCTTCCAAGAAGGGAGCAGCTGGCCTTCCCTGCCAGGAGAGGGGCCGGATGTGGGCAGGTGTGCTGGACAAGGCCTCTCACAGAGAGCCAGGACAAGCTGTCAGCTTCCAGCTCCCTAAATCCCTAAGTGGGCTGGCACAGGGCAGGGCAGGCAGTCGTCCCTGAGGGAGGGCCCTGACCTGGCACAGCCACCTTGCAAATCTGGTCTGACAGGTGGTCCTTGGACCAGAGCCCTCTCATTCCTACACACCAGGACCCAGGCCCTGGTGACAGGGACCCAGGTCATGTGCTCCTCTCGTCTGGACCACCCCAGGAGCCCCATTCAAAGAATGCTGAAGAGCTGCAGGCAAGACAGGCCCCAGGCTCACTGGACCTCATGCCCTGCCTCCAGCATGGGGTTTGGAGACCTCCTGTCCCTGTCCTCAGGTCTTCCCATGGGTGTGCAGCAGAATGGGGTGCAGTGGAAGGTGGGTGCCTGAACTGCTCAAGCCCAGCTCTGACGAGACCCAGACCCGCCCCAGCACCCCACCCTGCTGGAGAAAAGAGAAAGGTAGCACATCCTGGGCCCATCCTGCCAGGAGCTCTGGCTACTCCACTGACCGCCTGCAGGAGGCACAGGCAGGTGGTCTGAGGACACAGAGGAAATGTAGGTGTTAGCTGGTGTGGGAGCTGGTGAGGAGAATTCTGGAAAATTACCGGTAGCTCCGATGTGAATGGGAGTCTGGACTCCTGACGGGCCTGATGGACAGGAGAGGAAGGCCTGCCCCAGTACCACACAGCTCAGCTGCCCATAAGCCAGACAGGAGGTGCAAGGCCCTCACCCTAGGGCCAGGGGTTGTGCTGAGCCACAGGGCTCTGAGTACTTATTTCTTTTTCTTGTCTTCATTTCACATCCTTGTAAATAGGGTTATAATTAAAATGTAAAAGCAAGTAAAACCAGAGGGGCCTGACTGGGAACAGCAGCTTGTCTGTCTGGGCAGCCAGGAGGAGCCAGCTCGGGCCTGTCGGTCCTGGCAAGCAGGGCTGCAGAGGCCCGGCTCCTCAGGCTGGGCGGTGGCCTGGCTGTGCTCAGCTCTTGTCACTACAGGCCCTGCCTCAGGTGAGGCTGGGGTGGGAGGGCACTGCCCCAGCCACACAACCTCACAGTCGGGTGACAAGGGCACGGACCCCAGAGACCTTCTGCAGTGGCCTGAGTCACATTCCTGGGTTCACCATCAAAGAAATGGTGAAACAGCCAGGCCAGAAAAGCCCAGTGAGTGCTCCCCTAGAGGACAGAAGGTGGCCGTGCGGGGACAGCAAGCTTCTCCAGTCCTGCTGCAGCCCTGGCCTCTGGCATTCAACAGTCTCAGCCAGCTTCAGAAACACCTGCAAAGGCTGTCCAGCCAACTGCTAGAAACACAAGCCAAAATAAAGTCCCACTCTTTAGCTGTGGGATGGCCCTGACTTGCACCCGACACAGCTGGGCCACACCACTCCAAAGCCGTTCACTCAAGAGTCCAGCAGGTCCTGCCCAGCGCCCCTTCCCAACTGTCCTCTGCTGCTGCTGCTGCCTGGCTCCCCAAAGACATTATTAACACAAGCATGTCCTGGGCCAGAGCCTGCAGAAGCCACTCCTGGCCCTTCCCCACCCTCCCACCTCCCTGCGTCTGCTCTCTGCACAATTCCTTAATCGTATTTTTGGACCTGCTGCTGCAAGCAATTCCAGCCCTGAGGTCTTTCAATTCCTCTTTCAGGAAAACCCTCAGGCTCTCTGGAGGAGCACCAAGATGCAGCCCAGCCCTCACCTCCCTGCAGCTGGAGGGGCCTAGCAGAGGAAGACTCTGGTTTTAACCACCTGCAGCTGGAGGGGCCTAGCAGAGGAAGACTCTGGTTTTAACCATTGTGCTTCTTCTCCACTTTGAACACGACTCCCTGCTTTAACCTGAGGGAAGTCGCATCTTATTTGGAACGTTTCCTTTCAAGTGCTTCCCTCCCGGGCTGCGGCAGGGCCCCGACCTCGTCCAGTTCCAGGACTTGCCTCCTCTCGCCCTTCTCTGAAACAGATCCTGGGTTTACCAGGGAAACTGGGGCTCAAGAGGGCCATGAAGGCCACGGGGAGGCTGGGCCTATGACCTTCACTGGGAGCTTTCTGGGTCTGAGTTCTGGGTTGAGTCCAGAGTGCCCCTCCACTAGGGCTCGCCAGGGAAAAAAGCACAGTCAAGTCGCAGTGCCCTTGGCGCGCGCTTGGTGAAGCTCCGGCGCGCAGGCCCGCCCGCCCCGGCCTCGGTCCCCCTCACCGTCTCGGGGTCGTTTTCGAACACCTCCCGGGCCTCCTCCTTGTCGCACAGCTCCTCCACGCACTCCCGCTCCAGGTGGCCCTGCTTGGCCTCCTCGAAGACCTGGTAGGCGCGGCGCTGCCTGGGCCGAAGGAATTGCGCCGCCTCGCGCGCCCGCAGCAGCACGGCTGGCAGGAGAGGGTGCCCGTCACCCTGCGCCCGGCGGGGACCGCGAGGTTGGCATGCTGCGCGCGACTGCAGCGGGACCGCAGCGGGACCGGGGCCGCAAGGGCCGGGATGCGGGGACGCAGCAGCGAGACCGGGGTCTGCAGACGGCAGGGATGCCCCGGGCCCGGAGGCCGCAGGCACAGAGGTGCCGCAGGGGCCGGGTGCGGCGCGGGGCGGGGCAGAGCTGTCGCGGGGCCGCGCTGTCACTGGGCGCGGATGCTGCAGGGGCTGCGGGGCCGCGATGACGCGGGGACAGGCTTGTGCGGCCGGGATGCCGCAGCGGCGCACCAGGCCTCGCGGAGCCGCGACGCCGCCGGCCCGGGGAGGAGGGTCTCGGGCCTGCGCGGTACTCACTGTGCGCGGACTCGGAGGCCAGCAGGAGCAGCAGCAGCGCGGTGCCCAGGGCGGCGGCGGCCCCGGGCGGCGGCGGCATGGCGGGCCGGGCCGGCGGGCGGCCGGGAGCGCGCGGTCAGGGCGCCCGGGAGGCCGTGGCGAGCCGCGGGCGCCGCGGGGCAGAGGCTCCGGTCATCCCGTCCCGGCGGCACTGAAGGTCACATCCCGCGGCGGCACCGGCGCGGGGCGAGTGGGCGGGGGCGGCGGCGGGGCGGGGCAGCCCGGCAGCGACGCGGGCCTCGGGGCCGCGCTCGGCCGCGTCCGCGGACGCAGGGGAAAGCAGGTCACCCGCGGCGGCGGCTCCGCGCGCGTCCTGGGAGAGGAGCCGCGGCGTCCAGACTGCGCTTTTCACCGAGGAGCGCTCCAGGGGGCCGGAGCAAGCCGGCCCGCCGCAGCACGTAGCTGCCCCTTCCAGCGAGCCCGCCTCGGAGCCGCTCCGCCACCCCGTCCCCGCGGCTCGCAAAGCACCCTTTTTGGACTCTTCATTCTTGGGCAAATTTTCTCCAGACTGGGGTCCAGGGAGCGAGGCTATTTCTTTTTGTTGCCTGTTTTCCATAACGATGGCGTGCAAACCCCGAGGTTTCCCAGCCGAAAAGCCCACTGCGCTCCTTCTCAGAGACAGGACTTTCTGTCCCTCTTCGAATATTTTGCAAAGTCGCAGGCAACACACACATAAAGTCCAAGGGGCCCCTGAGGCAGGCAGTAAGCCTGGCATCCCTCCAGGAGGAGGGGACCTGGAAACCTGCTGGAGAATCCTGCTTCTGAAATCCCACATCCGAAAATGGTGATGAAAAGGGACAGTGAGTCATCTCCACCCCAACAGCTGGCCGCTCTGCTCTCTGAGCTCAGTGCTCGGATTCTTGGGAGAACGGAATGCCATTGCTAGGGGAATTTTTGACCAGGTCCTTGGTTTGAAGGTGGGGTTAACGATCTTGGAAAATGCAGATTCCAGAGAAATGATGAATATCCATGGGAATGAACTTCAAGGAGAACTAAACATCAGTTAAGTCATGCATATCTGCTTCAGAGTGATAGGACACTCCCAGAAAGGCCCCTAGGGCTGCGGGCACTCTAGTTCCCAGGTCTGCGGGAGCCCGGGAAGACAGAATGTTTGTCATGTTAATTTTCCCACCCTCCCTCAGGGAGGAGCACTGGTTTCCAAAATACGGGTAGTGTCAATGGATCACTCAGTAGGAGCACCACAGAGCCAGGCACTTGTCATGTTTGGGGGCCCCAAACCAGAGGACATGGTATACTTCAAGGAGAGTGTAAACTCCTGGCAGAGCTTCCGCCCGTTGGTGAGGGTGTGAGGAAGAGAGCTGGTCCTGTAGCACTCAGCTCTACCTGGCAGCTGAGGGAGAGCTTCTCTGAGCAGTCTGCCCCATCTGGTGTCAGCATGACCTCAGCAGGGATGGGGTCCCTTGCCTGCTGTTGGCCTGGTCCTTACTCCCCCACCCCATATTCTCAGTGCATCCTTTCTACCCAGATAGCTCCCAGAGGTGGTGCCTCCCATGGTGTAGGTGCTGTTTTGATCAAATGCATCCACTTGCTAATTTTGATCTAGATCACTGAGCCTTGCAGGAAGCAGATATGGAGAGCAGAGGAGGATTTCTGACCCACTAGTGACCAGCCAGCCTAGTGCCCAGTGCAGAAAGTGTGCTGTGAGGCAGAAACGGGTAAGAAGCGACCTGGACGTCGATTTCAAAAGTGGAAACAGCAGTCAGTGCTATCTTGTGCCCTGAGACAGCAGTGAAGTGGACAGTCCAGCCCTGCTAGGGCAGGAGTGCAGACCAGGCAGCAGACACCGTACCTGCCAGCTCCTCTTCCCTGCCCAGAAAGCAGGGATGGGATGGGGTGGAAAAGGCGTCTGGGGAGAAGCGCAGAGTCCGCAGGCCCTGCCGCCATTGCCTTCGTGGTGTGATGATCCCTCACTGACAGACCCTTTCATACATTCGGCACTTGCAGGTCGAGCTCTTGCTGTCTTACCCTAAAAGATGCTCTGCTGAGTGTTGACCAGCTAATCAGACACTTGACTCTTAGTTACAGTGTCTTCACAGCTTTTTTGAGGTATAATGAAAATCACAGTGAACTGCACCTGTAAGTCAGATCTTGACACATTTGTGACACATGCATATGCCGTGAAGCCATCGTGGTCATGTTGAGGAACATACTCAGTATCCAGAAAGGTTCCCACAGCCTTCTGCAGGTTCCGTCGCCTGGATCCCTGCCCGGCCTCCAGTCCTGGTCCCTGGGCAAAGCCACGGCCAGCTTGCTGTCATTCCAGGTTGCTCTGCGTTTCTTAGAACGGTGCATACAGTGCACGAAGGCAAGCAGGTGGTGTGCACACTTCTTTGATCCTCTGTTGGCACCTGTGTTTCAGAGCTGTCCCTGTTGGTGCGTGCATCTGTAGTGATGCTCAGTCGCTTAGGTCTGACGCTGTTCATTTATCGCTCACCTCTTGACGGACATTTGGCTTGTTTCTGGAGTTTTCATCATTACAAATCTGCCATGAGCATTTGTGTACAAGTCATCGCAAGTGAATACGTTTCCTCTTCATGAAACTTCTAGGAGCAGCATGTAGGCACTCATTGCATTTTTAAAGACGTCCCAACCCCCTCCCTGGGCTCCGCCACCTCACATGGCCACAGCCACGTGTGCGAGCTACACCTGCTGCACGTCAGCATCAACGCTCGCCTGGACAGCTGTCAGGCTTGGCCTTCAGGTCTGTAGGGCACCCCTTGTTTAGACATGCACTTCCCTAGCAACTTAAGAATTGGAGCAAATTTTCACAAGCTGCTGCCATTCAAATACCTTCCCCGGTGAAGTGTCTGGTTTTCGGTTCTTTCTTTCTTTTAGCTTGGGATGTTTATTTTTCTGATTGCTGTTTGTTAAATTTCAAGAATTCTTTACATATTTTGGATACAAGTCCTTTATCAGATGTGTGGTTTGCAAATATTCCCAGTCTGTGGCTGGTGTTTTCATTCTATCAAAATTGTCTTTCAAAGAACAGAGTTTTTTTAAATTAGTGCATTTTAATCAATAGAGTAATGGGTTTCGTTGTGGCGTATGCATACAGGCAAATGAGGTACCGTGGCCATAGCCACCCTTGCCCGGTTCCCTTCCTCTCCTCTGATAGTCTCCCTGCTACTTTCCTGTTGTCCCCCAGATTTCACCTGTGAAGGGAAACGTGATACTTGTCCTTGTGTGTCTGGCTCATTTGGCTTAACTTGATGGTCTTTGATTCCATCTGTTTCCCTACAAACAACAAAATTTTGTTCTTTCTGGCTGCATAATACTCCACTGTGTATATATGGCACATTTTATTTATCCTTGCATCCCCCCGGGCTGACCCCATGACTTGGCTAATGTGAGTGTGCCATGATAGACATGAGCATGCTGGAAGCTCCACAGTATGGTGGCTTTCGTACCTCTGGGTGGTGTAGCCGGGTCTGTGGTGGCTCTCTCTAGCTGTATGAGGGCCTCCATTCTGGCTGGGGTGCGATGGAGTCTCAGTGTGGTCTTCACTTGTGTTTCCCTGATGGCAGATGATGTGGAGCATCTTCATCCCTTAGCAGCCACTTGGTCTTTCGTTTCGTTTGCTCGCTGACTGGCTGGGTGGTTTTCCGCTGGTGCTGATTTTGAGTTCTTCGTCTATCCTGCTCAGCCTGTCAGAGGGGTGGCTGGCCGGGCTCGTCCCTGCCCCTTCTCTCCACTGGCTGTTCGCGTGCAGTGCAGAGCTATTGGTGCCCTGACCTGCCGGTTCTTGCTCTTCCTCCTGGAGTCCTGTTCTGGAATTCTTGGGTCTTGAAGCGTCTCCCCGTGTTTTCTTTAGCCCTTTCAAAGTCTCGGGTCTTATGTGAGGTCTTTGGTCCATTTTGAGTTGAAACATGCAGGGTGAGAGACAGGGATGGAGTCTCATTCTTCTGCATGTGGACATCCATTTCCCGGCACTCAGTGTTAAGAGGCTGTCTTCTCTCCAACCTGTGTGTGGCACCTGTCACGGGTCAGATGGCCTTGTGGCCTTGTGGCTCTCTCTGCTTCTGTCCTGTTCACCCTGCTGTTTGTGACCCTGGTCTGTAGGACACTTGAAATCAGGTCTCGTGCAGCCTCTAGCGTGGCTCAGTTTGCCCGAAGAGCAGAGTCCTTAACTTTGAAGTATAACTTGGAATGTTTTCATTAATGGATTCAGATTTTGGTGTGAGCTTTGCCTAGCCCAGCGCCATAGGACTTTCTTCCAGATGCCGCATGGCTTTACGCTGCACACCTAGGAGCAGGACCCATTTTGAATTGGTGATCCTTTGCTCCCCATTTGGTGACCCACGTGACCAGCGATAATGGTCATTGTCACCATTTTGAGCAACAGTGTCCAGGTAGAGATCAGAGTGTGTGTCCATGTGCACACCGGTGGAATAGGCTGGGTGCGTCTGCACGCGTGTGCTCGGGGAAGTGTGGCTGTCTCAGCATGACTTACTGTGAGACCATTCTCGCACTGGCACCTTGGCAGCCCTGGGCTGACTGTGGACGTGTGGGTCTTTTGTGGACCCCATCCCGTCCCCGTGCTTGTCTCTCTTGCAGTTAATGCCACACTGTTGTCGTGACAGAAGGCCCACAGCGGGAGTTCAGATCAGGAAGTGTCCTCCTCCCCAGGCTGGTGGTCCTCCTTCCCGTGGTCCCCACACGTCTGCGATGAACTCGCCATTTCCTGCACAGGCTGCTGAGGTGCTGACCAGGAGGGTTCCAGCATGGAGGTCACCTTCCTGTCTGTGGGCAGGGGACATGTCTGGGACTCCCGGAGGTCTGAAAGCTTCTCAGGGACTCGGGTGTGCAGCCCGGCACAGGTAGTAGAGTTCGTGCTGAGCAGGCCACGCTTCCATGTTGTGAGTGGCATTGGTTGTTTAGATCTGGTTGTGTGAACATCTGTCTTCACGCGTGCCCCAGCAGGCAGGTGGTCACGGTCCCTGCGGCCCCCCTGGAGACCTCCGCCCCTCTTCTCCCTGGCCTGCATGCGGTGCTGACCCTGGGTGTCCCTGCCTGCCTCATCTGAGTGGAAGTGGCCTCTTCCACGTCGTGTGATGCCAGCCACGCACCCCTCCTAGACGCGCCTGCGGGCTGCGGAGTTTGCCTCTATTTCCAGTATTTGTGAGGTGTTTCTTCTTAAAATCAGGAAAGAACACTGGAAATTGCCAGAAGCTCCTTCTGCATCTATTGAGATGCTCTTTTCCCTTTTGTCAGCCTGTGCACCGCCGTGACTGCTTCCAGCATCCAGCAGAACCTGCATCCCCGTGTGACCCCACTTGGTCACAACACTCCCCCTCAAATGGCTGCTGGTTTCAGTTCTCTGGCCTTTGCTAGGAAACGTCCCTCTGCACACACCTGCTGGCCCTGGTGGTCTCTTCTAGGGTGCAGTGACTTGGCTGAAGCCTGGAGGACCCCAGCAGACCTGTGCCCCGTGCTGTGCTGCCTGGGCTTCCTGATCCCTGGGGTCCACCCGCCTGGGGTCTGTGGACCCCACTGCAGACAGCAGCCAGGTGGGACGCCTTGTGGGCCCGCTCCTCTGGCCCCATGTCCACACCCATTTCAGCTGCTTCTTGGGAGTGACAGTGCAGGAGTCCCAGGCAGCTTTAAGGAGTGCTGTTCGCCAGATGCCGTGCCGCCAGGCGAGGCCTGGTGCAGCTGCTCTGCTACAGCAGCTATAATAACACGGCTGTGGCCAGGGCCTGGGGCTCACCCACTGTGGGGCGGCCCTTGTGTCCCCTGGATCCGTCTGAGTGTGAAGTGCTCACTCCTGGGCTATGGTGGGACGTGGCGGGGCACATGAAGGTCGCGGCCTCTGTGGAAACCCAGGCCTCCCCCAAGGTGCCAGTGCACCCCACTTTCCACGCATTCCCAGCTGCAAAGCTCGGACTCCTGGTCCCAGGACCACAGGGACTTCTTGCCCTGCTTTGCCCCCAGTGAAGCTTTATAGTCTGAGACTTGCACTGGGATTTTGTGCCAAATGCCCACATGCAAGAGGCTCATGGAGTCCACACCAACCCTCCCCAGAAATGCTGTCCGATTCTGAGGCAGGCTGCACCTCCTGTTCCTGAGGCCTGAGGCTTCATCTTGGGTCCTGAGGTTTGGAGGGAGGGGGCAGAGATGGGGTCACAGGTGGTGGGAGGTGCTGTGGTTCCCCGCAGCAGCAATCCTGAGCCCACTCCCCACAGCTCAGGAGACCTGGCAGGGGGCTGTGGTCTCTTGCTCATGTCCCTGGGGCTGGAGCTGTTCTGCAGGGGACCTGGTGCCGTGGCTCAGGGTGGGCTGTGGCCATGGGCAGTTGATGGCTGCTCGTCTGGGGAGCTGCCCCAACACTGGGTGATCCAGGTCTGCCTTCAACTGCAAGTCTGCCTAAGGGTCTGATTAGCAGAAGACTCACATGGGCCCTGAACCCCGAAACCTTTCCCTCTGACTGGGCAGAGAAGGCCAGCACAGGGGAGAGCGCTGTGCTGCAGCTTCGAGGTGCCAGAGGTGGATGTGGCCTTCTCCACTCAGTCTGGAACCGTCCTGGTGATAGGTGCTCTGGGCTGACCGTCCCTGCCGCTGGTGGAGGCCTAGGAAGGGCTGGGGAGGTGGTCCTGGAGCAAATGGTCCCACAGGGCTCAGTGACAAGCCGGTATGACAGACAGTGCCTTGGACCACATGCCGGGAACATGCAAGCACGCTCATTAGAGGCGAGGAGCGGTGGTGGGCGTCTCCCGTCAGACACTGGGTTTGCTGAGTGCTAGCTTTCACAAACTGATGCGCTTTGCTTCTGTTAACTCGAAAGAGGAACCTGGGTGGACACAGGCCTGGAAGAGGTCTATAAATATCATTCTGGAGAGCGTCCAAAGCATTTACAGCAACTGCGAGGCCGCAGATGGGACACAGCTGTTTTTGCCTAACACGGTGGTGTTTTAACCTTCCAGGACAGGCAGTGGGCATGAAGCTCCAGGGCAGCTCCCCTCCACCAGCTGGACGCACCCTTGAAAGGTCATGGGTGCTGGGCACACAGTCCAGGGGCAGCTGGGCAAAGCCACAGCCTGGGAAGCTTGAAACTATGAACACATATTCTCTAACCGTCCTGGAGCCTGCAAGCCCAGAAGCCCAGGTATGGGCAGAGCTGGCTTCCCACCCGGGCTCCGGGGGTCCTGTCGCCCTGCCAGCCCCTGGTCTCCAGGTGGCCTTGGCTCCTGTTGACATGTCTTGGTCCTGCCAATCTTCACACATGGTGTCCCTCTCCTCTTTGTACAAGGTCGCAGTGCTGCTGGACGAGGGTCCACCTTACCTCAGGATGACCTCGCCCTAACTGGCTGTGTCTGCAGTGGCCTGTCTCCAGATGAGGCTGGTTCTGAAGCCGGGGTTAGACACTGGCGTGTACCACGGGGTGATGACTGGTGGATCTGGAGGAACCTCTGGAATTTGCCTGCTCCCTGTTCATCTCAAAGGTGGGATCCACCTCTGCATTTCCTGACCCACCGTGCTTGGGACACTCCTGCCCTGGAGCAGCTGGTTCCTGGCTCCATTCTCCTGCCTCAGGGGCAGGACAGAGGGCAGCTTTTTGGTGCTGGCCCCGGCTCTAGGCAGATAGAAGACAAACTGTGTCAAGGTCTCTGGTGACTGTGTGAGTGGAGGAGGTGGGAGAAAGCAGGGCTGGTTCCTGGAGTATTTTAAGAAACACAGCTCTGTTTAAGCAGAATGTCAGAGCTGATTTCTGGGTAAGATGCAAAGTACACCCGTGACCTTCAAGTACAGAAAGTGTAGAGACGGAGGTGAAGAGGCTGTCTTTTCCTTGAGCAAACATTTGCCTCTTTACTGGAAAAGATCTGTGGTTCCACGTGTAACTCAGACTCAGGTTGAAGTTCCTGTAAGTAGCACAGTGGACGTGGCGCTTTCCTGACACGGAACTTCCCAGGTGGCTGGCGAGGGGACTCCTGCCAACCCAGTGGGACCCTGCAGGGCCCTGGCCTTCTGTCCCATGGGCCAGGTCACTCTGTGAAGAGCCTTGCCCCTGATGTACTCCCAGGGTGTGCTGTAAGACTCTGCAGGTGGGGTGGACTCCGGCCTGATCCGTCCTGATCTGTCCTGTCCAGTGGCAGTCGGTGGCTCTAAACATAAGAACTGCTTGCACAACAAACCCCTTTAAGGTGGAGATGCAGTTCCCGGTTATGAATTTCAAAACTTGGCGATCCGCTTTGTGGCACCAGGCAGAGGGGGGCAGAGCTGCCCTCGGGTTGCTGGGTTTTGTGAAGCCCTGTGCAGCATGAGTTGGTGTTGATGCTTGGGAGTCGGTGTGGTCAGGCCCCGGGACCTGTGACGAGCCGGCTGCCTGCCCCCGTGGACTGCAGCTGGGCTCGGCCGGGCCTACTCCTGCTCCTGCATGCTTGTGGTCCCAGGGGATTTGTGTGGCTCCTGCTCCCTCAGGGTCTAGTGTCCACTTGAAATCTGGGGACTAGATTTCTCAGTCCCTTGGCTAAAGCAGCATGACCCTGTAGCCCGGGCAGTGCCCTTGTTGAGGACAGAGCCCGCGGAGGGAAAGGCAACTTTCTCCTCCCAGTCTTTCACCCCAGGATCTGCCTTGGCCCATACCCTGAACCCCAGTGGCTTGGTGCCACTTGTTTGTAAGGTGAATTTGCTTCCTTCAGGGCTGTCTGCTGGTCCCTAAGCAACAGCTTCTGGTGACCAGTGAGGAGAAGCCGCCAGGGCTGCATGGGAACTTGTGTGCGGTGGCCACAGCAGGGACAGGCCTTCTCCAGCCCAGGCCCAGCCAGCAGCTCTGCTCCCTTCTGTGGCCACAGCCAGGCCCACGGTCTCACAGGTGGGGGTGGCTTGAATGGAACACACCGGGGATCTTGCACCTCCTCAGAGGTAGCACAGCCTCCCAGAGGCTCTGGAATAGGCCGTGGGAGATGGAGAAGCAGGAAGCCCAGGAGGCCTGGCCAGGATGTGGGCAGTACCTCTGAGAACCAAGTCAACGCCAAGCAGGAGGCACAGAGTGCTCGTGCTCAGAAGCCACGGTGTGTTTGGGGCTCTCTGTCACCACCCTGCAGACACACCTGGCAGCAGGGTGGACAGGGTACGCATAGCCCGGGTGCCCCTGAGGTCAGGCAAGTGGTCCTGAGAGGCTGTGAGGCGGCTGCCGGACCCAAGGCTTCCAGACCCCCTGCCAGCACTGGCACATGCTCTGGGCATCTCAGCACCTGCCCTGGGCCTCACACCCGCAACTCCCACCCGACATCCCGACCGTGCAAGACTGGCCGCCCTGGGTCTCACACCCGCAACTCCCACCCAACATCCCGACTGGGCAAGGCTGGCTTTGGAAAGCCATGGCCACAGTTTATGGAAGGTCACCTCCACTGGCCAGGGCTGTGGAAATCAGGGTTTCGCCCATTACACACGCAGTCTTGTGCCTGAGGCTGCGTCTGCCTCGAGACCTGGTTAACTGAGACGGGGCCAGTCCAAGCTGAAAGATGTCCCACAGGTGTGACACCCGGGGACACGGCGGGAGGCCAAGAGGAACCCGGTCTCCAGCCAGGCTGCACTGGGGTGGGGGCTGTGGCCACTGGACACCTGTCTTTCTGGGAGTTGGCCCTTGGGCAGGCAGCACATGCAGGGCCTCAGGCGATCCTGTCCGCCACCCACCCACCCTCCCCGATGCCCCAACAAGGCCTTGCCATGAGCAGGGTGGCCAGCGCGGTGATGACGTGCCCAGGCCAGCAGCACCCAGCCCTCCTGATGTGACGGGCACCTGGTCTAGGCCCGGTGGATGCCCAGTGGCACACAGGTGGCTCCTCCACTCCAAACCCCAACTACCTGGGGGGGAGCGGAGCGTCGACAGCCCCCACTTCACAGAGGAGGAAACGAAGACAAAGATCCCACGCCAATGGAGGAGACCCCCACGCATGTGTCCTTGGGCTCGGCCAGCAGAGATTCTGCAGGAACTCGCATGGGGCCACTGCGTCCTCCCCAGGTCCTGAACTCTGAAGCAAGGCCAGAGAGGCCCAGCCCCAGGCGCGGGGGTGACAGCATCCTTCTCGCAGGACCAAGTCCACCACAGAGCTTTAGCCCTGACCCACCCCTCCGCCAGCCACAGCCCTGGGTGCCCCACGCACGCACCTCCTCAGGGTTATTCTGGACCCATCCCAGAGCCATGTTACTGTGCCCATGAATATTTCAGAGTATTTCTAAAGAGAAGAACTAAAACCCACACAACCTCAGTTCTGCATTTACACCTGGAAAAGCAGCCCTCAGGACCCTGCTGTGTGGCCTCCCTCCTGCAGGACCTCCCTCTGCTCACAGCCCAGCTCCTCACTGTGTCCATGGCCTCCCTCCTGCATGGACTCCCGCCCTCCCTGCAGGGCCTCTATAATCTGTCCCTCCATGCTCCCATTTTTCTTGGCCCCTTGGCTTCTGCCCCCACTTTGTTGAGGTCTGGAGTTTGCCCACTGGGCCGGTCCCTGCCTCGCCTGTGTCAGGACCTGCGTGGCTCAGGGCTGGCGGCGGTGGCTGCCCGCGAAGGCCTGCTGCGTGGTTGCAGGTGCACAGCCCGGTCCTGGGCGCCTGCTGTCTGGGGCTTGGCTTGCCTCCGCTGCTCACCCTGACACATTCTGGGAAAGGAGCTGTTCCTCCTCTATTTGCCTGTTTTCAGGAAAGTGAGTGGACTGGCAGGTCCCCATGGTGCCTCTGCCTCGTGCCATCACCACCCACAGGGAATTGTGAACACTGGCTTAGCTCTGCTGGATGTTGCGTCCACTGTGCGGCTCCCTGTCCCCAGCGTCCCCATGTCCTTCAGCTTATGTGCCTGATGGGAAGTTCAGGATGCTTAGTAATGTTTCCTGGTTGGGATTTTTAGGGTGGAAATGGCATGAGTGGGGGCACCAAGAACAGCCTCTGCTTCTGCCTTAGTAACACTCCCCCAGAAGGGCCAGACCAGCAGGCCTCCCATCCTTCCCGGGGGTCACCTCCTGTGCCGAGGCGTCTAGGGGGGCCAGCCCTCACCCTGAAGTGGAGGCAGCAGAGTCAAAGTGATCAGCCTCTGGACCCCTTCTTGCAAGCTTCTGACACCTCACCATGTGGGCCACCTGGGGTGGTCTGGGAACCTCCAGGCCTGCAGCCCCCCAGGCACAGGTCTGGACAGAGCACCAGGGTGGCTGCTTGGCCCCGCTACAGGGGCACACCGGCAAGGATCTCAGCTCAGGCCCGGGGCAGTCACTCCACGGTCTCCTCCAAGGACCCAAGAGGGAGGTGGCTAGGCCTGGGCATAGGCAGTGTTTCTTGGGGAGGCCCAGGGCCCTGAGCCTCAGGAATGTGGGTGAAGAGCTGAGGTCCTCCCCATGGATCCACAGGTGCAGAGGACACAGTGGAGTCTGGATGGCCTGCTGCTGAGGAGAGGCTCCAGATGGGCTCTGGTCCGTCCTAGCAGGGCTGGCAGGCTGCTAGGAGGAGCTGGCCTTGCACAGAAGCGTCTCTCGGTGAGAGTCCCCCAGCGACCGCCCTCCCCGGCTTCAGAGCAGGAGCACAGGGCCCTCCTCTTCCCTCGGACTCATGGCGCCCAGCTGAGGGGTCCTGGGGAACGCATTCTCTCCCCTGCAAAGCCCGTCTGTGCCGTAAGGTGCCACCATGTTCCAGGACTAGCGAGGCGGAGGCCACACTGGTGTCCTGGTACTCTCTCACGTTTGGAGGTAAAGTTCAACCAGAGAAAGCGGATGGTGGACCCAGAGCGAAGGCCGGCCAGGGGTGGGGCACTCTCTGCTGCTGTGGAAGGAGCGTCCATGGGAGGAGCCTCTGTGGGAGGAGCGTCTGTGGGAGGAGCCTCTGTGGGAGGAGCGTCCATGGGAGGAGCTTCTGTGGGAGGAGCATCCATGGGAGGAGCTTCTGTGCAAGGAACGTCTGTGGGAGGAGCATCTATGGAAGGAGCTTCTGTGGGAGGAGCGTCCATGGGAGGAGCTTCTGTGGGAGGAGCTTCTGTGGGAGGTGTGTCTGTGGGAAAAGCCTCTGTGGGAGGAGCTTCTGTGGGAAGAGCCTCTGTGGGAGGAGCTTCTGTGAGAGGAGCGTCCATGGGAGGAGCTTCTGTGGGAGGAGCGTCCATGGGAGGAGCTTCTATGGGAGGAACGTCCGTGGGAGGAGCTTCTATGAGAGGAACGTGCGTGGGAGGAGCTTCTATGAGAGGAGCATCCGTGGGAGGAGCTTCTGTGGGAGGAGCATCTGCAGGAGGAGCTTCTGTGGGAGGAGTGTCCATGGGAGGAGCGTCCATGGGAGGAGCTTCTTTGGGAGGAGCAGCGATGGGAGGAGCATCTGTGGGAGGCGCTGCCCTGGGAGGAGCAGCGGTGGGAGGAGCTGCCGTGGGTGTGGCCTTCGTGAGGTCTCCTGGCTGCACCTGGCTGTGCCTCCACCTTCAATCCCAAGTCCAGGCCGGAGAACCTGTCCTGGCCTGGGCATCGGCTCAGGCCTGCGGGCAGCGTGCCCCCTTCCCTGAGGCTGGGGTCAGCCAGAAGCTGCCTCTGGGGCCTTCAGACAGCGGCTGTGTCAGCCCCGCCCCGCTCTACGTGGAGGAGAGGAGCCAGGGACCAGGGTCTTCGGGTCAGCACGGGAAGAGGCGGGGAGCAGTTCTGGTCCAGTGCCTGCCTGGAGATGAAGGCCTTTCCCTAAGCGCTAGCCGCGGTCTGCACCCCTTGGTCGTGGGGGCTAATCCTGCATGAAGGAGTCCTTTACGTGGACTCACCCTGTGAGTGGCACAGCCTGATTTTTACAGTAGGACTGATGTGGAGATTAGTCAGCCTGCACTCAGGTGTGGGAAGCCGCCCTGGGCACCTGGCCTGGGCCCTTCTCACCTGCTGCTGGCCCCAGGTGAGCAGGAGGCTCTGGCGATGACCAGGTCTGCGGGGTCTGCGGCTGCTCCCTGCGGACAGGCTGTTCTGGGCCGGCTGCTTCCTCTTGCTGTCTGTCTCCAGGAAGAGCCGCAGGGGAGGCACTTCCTCAGCCTCTCTGGCAGTGACCCCAGACACGGGGCCTCCTCCAGCACCAGCCTCTGGGCTGCTGCCTCTCCCTCTTCAACCCACACCCTCCACACTGTGGAAGGAACCTCAGTGGGCGAGGGGAAGAGCAGGAAGTTTGCGTCATCAGCGGATAACAGGTGGTCCTGGATCACTTGTGGAACAGCCGTCACTTGGTGCTTTGTTGTGAGTCCTCAGTGCTCACCGCAAGTGTGAGCGCCTGGTCCCCTTCTCACAGACAGGTGCCAGCTCGGGTTCAATTGTTCAAGGCCACTCGCTGAACCTGGACACCCCCAGACCCAGACCAGCCCCTTTCCTCGCAGCTCTCACCTGCACAAGTGCTGACTGTGCAGAGCTGGGGTCCACCCTGGTGCCCAGCAGAGACCGTTGAGCCCCAAGGCTGGTGTGACTGTGGAAGTATGTTCTATAGGGAGGCCTCTGTCGTGCAGATGACCAGCACCCTGCCTGTCCTGGAGCTTCCTCACGTGGCTCCAACAGGGTCCTAGTCCCAGATGTGAGTGGCAGGCACTGGGCACCAGCAGGAGGGCCGTCTGAGGCCTTGTGGGGCACATCCCGGACGTGCCCAGCGTCACACCTGCATGCAGAAGGGGCCTGGGAACGTCTCTGCAGGGTGCACAGGACCTCCATGCTCCCCGGACACCCAAGGGTGGGCAGCATAGCCTGCCTCCATCGCTGTCAAGTTTTGAACAAGTGAATATATTTCATAGCTTAAAAATTAATTGTAATAAATTAATTGATCAGGTAAAATATAGCCATAGAACATCCCCAACTAAGGGTGGTCAAGTATCAGGGTTACACAGCAGGAAACCGAGAGCCGGGAGCCTCACCGGCTGCCGACCTGGCAGGCCTGTGGGTCTCCAACCGCCTGTGGGGAGGAGCAGGTTTCTCTCAAGAGCGGTGTGTGTGGACAGAGACCTTAGCAGCCCCTGCAGTGGTGGACAGAACAGCTCATCAGCGTGGATGTAAGGCATAATAAAGCTGGTCGCGGCCACGCCTGCCATCCCAGCACCCTGGAGACCTGAGGCCGGGGGTCACAAGTTTAAGGGCAACTCAGAGAGACCCTGTCTCAAAATAAAATATAAAAAGGGGTGGGGATGTGGCTCAGGGGTTAAGCTTCTGGGTTCAATCCCAGGACCAAAAAAGAAAAGAAAACCAGAGGGTGGCACGTTCTCTGGAAAGTGACTCCGGCTGGCCAGGATGTCCCAGCATCCTCTGGGAACCACGGGCATGGCCAAGCACCAGGGGGACCTCACAGCCCAGCAAGCAGAGGACGGCCCAGCCCAGGGGGAGGGAGCGGAAGCAGACGGGCTGGGCGGTGGGCAGTTGTAGCAGGGAGGGACGCCTCTGCCTTGCAGAAGACCCTGGAGAAGCCTAACGGACAAGCACCGCGTGCCCCAGGAGTCCAGCAGGTGTTCAGAACAGGTCCTCCTGCAGACAGGCGAGCCACGGAGTCTGGCCAGCCAGGCTCCCGCTGTCCTCCCTGACACGCTGCTGCCTGGCCCAGGAGGAGCTTGGGGTTTGCTGCACTATTGGCTACCTTTAGAATCGGGCGGGAGAAGGGAGGGCTGTCATTGAAATGTCCAGACTGGGTCTGGCGTCCCCATCAGTGCTCTTCTGAAGGTGGACCAGGCTGTCTATGCCTCTCATGGCCACAGCTACACAGCTGTCAGGCACTCCTCACGGGGACGCACCCCCAGCACCTGCTGAGAAGGCTCAGTGGCCGAGGCAGCAGGGGAACCATGGCCCGGTGAGATGGGACAAAAGACCTGGGCGCTGGCAGACCCCAGCCCTCAGGGGAGCAGAGGAGTCTCCTGAGCTGGCCTCACCCCTCAGAAGGCCAGTCGTGACAGTGCCATGGCCCCGGGCCTGAAGCAGAACTGCCTGGCTTCTGGTGGGTGGGACGGGGCCTGTGGTGCCTGTGCCCTCCTGGGTGGTCCCGAGTGTGGGCAGGACACTGCTGGGGAAGCAGTTTCCGAAGAGTATTTCTGAGAACCTGGAGTGCCCAGCTGAGTTTAGTTTGGGAACAAGAATGGGAGATCCTGAGCAGGCCACCCGCGGGCATCTGGCTCTCTGTCCTGACGCCCGTTCTGATGCCCCACCATGCCATTCCCTCTCCTGCTCCTCTGCCCAGTCCAGGCGTGGGACACTCCAGAAACTGTGGTTAGTTTTCGTTTGGGGATGGGGACAGGGGATTAGGCACCACAAGACCCAGGCCTACGTGGAGGGCTTCCAGGTGGACAGTCATGAGAGGCTGTTGGCAGAGGAAGGACCTGCACACGATCCTAACTGTGCGTCTGGGCAGGGTGCCCAGGTGGTTCCCAGCGCGCAGGTGTGGCCTGCTTGGGCTGTCCTGTGACCCTGGCCCCGAGGTCAGCGCTCTCACACAACCCCGCCCTGCCGGTGCAGCCTTGGAGGCACTGGCACAGGCCGGGGGACAGCTGGCAGTGGAGCCAGGGTGAGGACAGGGCAGCTGGGACTGGCTGGCGGCGGCAGCACTGTGCTGAGGAGACCAGAGATTTGAGATGAAACTGGGCTCTCTGCTTCACCAATTTATTTCTGGGTTCTTGTCTCATAAATTTGAAGAATAAAATCCACAGACAGTAACTGTGGGGAAGAAGAGGCGGACAGGACTTGTGAGTGAGAAGAGGCGGAGCTCCGCGGGCGGGGGACCAGAGGCAGGAACACCTGCCTGTGTGTCCGCCGAGGGGCTTATTTGGCTCTTCTGGGTGTGAGTATTGACCAAAGCCTGTGCTAAACATGCCTCAGGACCCCAGTCCTGGGTTCGTCCTCTCGCCTTCCTGTGACTCCCTTTGGGTCTGTGGAGTATTCCTGCAGGCCAGCCCCGTGAGCAGAGGCCTGCACTGGTATTCCCACTGGCCTGCCTGGTGTGGTCTCTGCATCTGAAAGGACCTTACTTGGGTCCCTTGCCCTGCCTGCCTGACCACTGTCCATTCTTATTCACTGAGTCCAGCCGCGGGCGGTGGAGGTGGAGCCTCTGGGAGGGTGCCTGGTGGGGTGGCCCTGGCCTCATGTGGGCCATCCTCACATGTGAGCAGCAGGAGGCTCAGTGGTCTACACAGCCCAGAGCCAGATCCACGTGGCTGAGACGTCCTGAGTGTGGATGTTCAGGTTTCCTTCAACACCCCTGGGGCTGCCGGCCTCTGAGAAGCTTGGGTTCAGATCAGGCCCTAGAGGGCCAGGAGTGAGAACACCCAGGTCCAGCTCTAACTGGACCTTGGGCTCCAACAAGGCAGGTGCTGGTCCATCAAAGCCACCAGGATGCTCCCTGGAGGGGCGGGGGCCACAGCCTCAGTGGCGTGCGCCCACCATCCCCATCTACTGTCCCCTCACATTGACCCACCAACTGCTACCGCGGACCTCCGGGCCGCCCCAAGGCCAAGTCCCTTAACTGCCATATCCAAGACACCCACGCCAGACACCTAGCTGTGGGCCCTTCTCTTTGGAGAAGACTGTCTCTGCCTCTTCCTTAAACAAAACTTGCCTCCTCCACTTGCCTCGGTGTTCCTTGGGTGTTTGATCTTCAACGTGGGGGACAAGGACCCATTCTTGGTCTCCACACCAGTGTCGACAGGACAATCCCTAAGCAGCTCATGGAAAGCATGTGAAGATGCTCGGGGTCGCTCGGGGTGGAGGGGTCTGCTGATGGCTCCCCAGCTTGCTCTGGGAGGTCCACTGGCTTCACTCTGAACTCGGCCTTCTCCCTCGGTCTGTCTTCCGCGGCCCCCTCCTCTCCCGTGGTTCTGTCCTCCCCTGCACAGTGTTCATTGAGCGAATGAGTCCTGAGGCCTGGAGCCACAGTGCTGCTGGGGTGCCCTGCCTCTGCAGCTGAGGGGCAGTCCCCACGGCCCACCCCCGGGTGTCTGGGTGTCCGTGGAGGAGCTGTCTTGCCTGCTGGTGTGACCCCGGCCGATGGAGAGCTCCTCCTCCACTGTGGTGGCATCCCCGTGTGCACCACAGGGATTCTGCTGCTCCGACAAAGTTCTCCTAGGGCTCCAAACAACCGTGCTCCCCAGTGGGCTGTGGTGATGGGCTGTGGCTGGAGGACAGGGCTCAGGGCTTTGACTCCCACCCTCCCAAGCATGAACACTTTCGAGGTCAAGGCCAGAGACTTTCATAACAGGGGTTGTTGGAGCACATCGCCTCCGTAGTGTGCCAGGAGAGGCGGAGACCTCCAGGCAGGCGGCCAGGGCCTCTCTCCTGGGCCAGAGCACAGCAAAGTGGGATGCATGACGTGTGAAAGGAAGGGGAGCCGGCAAGGATCTCCTGGAAGAGTGAGGAAGCTCAGAGCGCAGGCCTGTCCCGGTCCAGTCTCCAACGCAAGGCACCTGGGAGAGCAGCTGGTGGAGGGTCCTGAGCCAGGCCCAGGGTGCTCGGTTTTCTCCGAGGAAAGCGGAGTGCTGACCCCTCCAGTCCTGCACTGGCCATCAGGGAAGAGAGCACGAACAGCTGTGGAGACGGGCAGGATGGTGGTGTCCACACTGCTCCCCCCACAGGGCTATAGCAGACCCACCAGGCACACCTGGTGCTGCCCGAGCGCATAGCTGCAGACCTGAGGAGGCCAGTCAGAGGCTTCCCTTGCACGCTCAGGAAAGACTGGTGGTTGTGATGACAGAGGGTGACATCCCAGCCCCACGTGGATAGCAGGGCACCAAGCCTGCACCACACGTGGTGGGCACCTGTCCCTCCCAGCCCCACGGCACCCAGGCCCACCCCATCACACCGTGTTCACAGCTTGGAGAGGTGGCTGGTGCCCAACCACAGCCTGAAAGTCAGCAGCGCCTCCTCGGCAACCCGACACTAAAGCTGAGCTTGGACCAATTTCCTTTTGGGTTCTTGTCTTGCAAAATTGAAGAATAAAGACCATGGACAACAACAAAAGGAAAGAGTAAAGGAGCAGGATCTATTTAAGTGAAAAGAGAAGGAACTCCCTCCACGTGGCCGGGGCCACATGGCAGGAAGACCCATTTTGGTGTGCCCGCCGAGGGGGCTGCGTGGTTTTGGGTGTGAGCCTGGCTCAAATCAATGTTAAACAGGCACTGAAGGGTCAAGGCCTCCAGCCTGAGTGCTCATCCTTTCTGCCTTCCTGTACCTCCCCTCTGGGACCCCCGACCTTCTGACCTTCCATTTTCCTGCAGCTCTGGGAGAAAGGAGCTGGCTGGAGTGTTCCCACAGGGGAGCCTCCTGGCCTTTCCCTGAGGCAGGCTTTGGAGGTGCCATTGGCAGTTCTAGGTTAGCCGCCTGGTGGGCCTCTGCACTTGGACAGGCCTCAGCCGGGCCATTGCCTGAGCATCGCTCCTTCCTGTTCAATACAGCCACCAAGCCACACCAGCAAGGGGCAGACGCGCGACTCCCTGTTGCTTCTAGAAACTTCACTGGCCAACGAGTCCTGGCATGGACCCTGCACACAGGACACCTGTCCAGGGCGCCACACACCTCGCTCCCAGGCTCCTGCATGGAGTCAAGGCTGCTGGGAGAGAAGGCATCCCACAAACACTGTGAAGACATGAGAGGCATCAGGATGCTCTGGGATGGCTTGGGGCTCTCGAGCGGGCGGCTCTGGGGACACAGGCCTGCGACGTAGCCCAGCAGGCAACTCCCCTGTGGCACCCAATGTCAGTCTCGACAGCCCTTTCAGACCTGTGTCCACCCTCCGTTCAGCCAGATGCCCAGGTCCCTCCTCAGTTCTCTCTGCACCCGCCCCAGCCCTGCCTCCGGGGAGGAGCACAGTCCGAGCCGTCCAGGTCAGGCAGCACCTCTCCAGGAGGGTTCCTGAGTCCTTGCCCACAGCCAGGGCCCCGTAGGACCCAGCCACATCCCCAGCAATACCTGAGCCCGAGCAGAAGAGTTGCACAAGCCGGCTGGGCACAGCCACGCGAGGTGCCAGCTGGCTGTCTCCAACCCTGTTGTCCTGTCAGGGTGAAGTTCTGCTCTGCTTCACATGGAATGGTGTTAGAAACAGTCCGGAAGCCAGGACGAATGGGTCCAGTCTGTGACACTTCGTGTATCGAATTGCGACAGTGTTGAAGCTGGCCAGCAGGCGACTGTCCCCTTAGCTGGAGCAGAGACGGGTCTCTGAGGAGGGTGGGGGATGGGCAGACAGATGAGCACACCAGATTTGCCACGGAGTTTCGCCCGGCCGCGTCCCTGCACTCGGCCTCCTGTGCCAACCCCAGCGCTCTCGGATTCTGTGTTCTCTGAGCTGCCGCGAGGCGGGCGAGGCCTCTTCAGGCTTCCCTTTCACGAACACACTCACGCTGGGGGCCAGCCTCGCACTTGCCGCCCGCCACGGCTTCTCCAGTGTGTGCCAGACACCCCAGTCCACACCTCGGGCCCACCTGTGCAGCTGGCCCTGAGGGAGGCGGGAAGGTTGCGGGCGGGGCTGAGGGCGGTCCACTCCTCCAGCAGGAAAGCCACACCTAGCAGGAGGGGCAGGTCCCTCTAGTGGTACCTGGAAGTGGGTGGGTGTGGCTGGGGAGGGGCCTGGGTGCGTGGCTTTGGGGTATATGTTAGTATCTGGTGAGTGGAGCTTCTCTTCTCTGATCGTCAGGTGAGTGGCCTCCCTCCACCACACTCCTCTGCCATGATGTCCTGCCTCACCTCGAGCCCCGAGGAGTGGAGCCAGCTGTCTATGGACTGAGACCTCTGAAACCGTGACCCGTCAAATAGGCTCCTCCTCCTCTGCCGTGGTTCTGGTGAGATCTTCAGGTGCAGCAGAGAAAAGCCGTCTGAAACAGCGCACCAGACAGAGCAGTGCGGCGTCTCGATGGCTACCCAGATGGCACTCGGGTCCTTCCACAGTGTCTTTGTCCAGTGCTGGGCTGGACCTCCAAGCCTCACGTGTGCCAGGCAAGCACCCTGCCACTGAGCCCCTGAACGATTTTTATTGCAACTGACTTCACACTATGATGTTAGAAATCCCGGGTGCCACAAGGAATCCAGCACGTGCTCAGAAGCAGCTGAAGCAGCTGGGCAGGGCAGAGCAGCCCTGCAGGAGGCAGGCGCTGGGCCCACTGGGCGGGCAGTTCACCTGCTTTTATCCCTAAGGCAGCACTGCCCTGGCTCTGAGGGGAGGAGCTGGGTCACGATGTGCGCAATTGGCTACTTTTAAAATTGGGCAGGCCAAGGGAAGGCTGTAGTTAAAATGGCTAGACTGGATGCATTTGGGCTGTCCCCGAAGGCTGGGTCCAGGAGTCCAGATGGCTAGGCTACAGGCTGCCTTTCTTACATCGCATTTACAATTAAGGCTCAATATATTCTGAACGTGGACCGCCAGACCTTCTATTTCTCACAATAAAAGCGTCCACGTTGCAGACCACTGAACGTGAGAGCACACAGGGGCAGGCAGAGGTCACCAGCCTCGGGCCTGGAAGACATGTTCTCTCTCGACACTGGTGTCTCTGACGGTGGCTGCAGACATGGGAGCACGTACTGGCTCGGAGCAGATGGATTTGCCCCAAGCGCAATGGCCCTGCAGATGCTGTTCTGCACAGTCAGTGCCTTTCAAGTCGCTGACGGTCCTCGGAAGTCCACGTTACAGCCTCCAAGGACTTTCGTCATGGAGCCTCTATAGGCGTGGGCAGGGCCCATGGTGAGAGGGTCAGTGGCTTGGAAGCTCTCACACCCAGCAACAAGAAATTATTGTCCCTGCAGATCGGCTGGGACACTGTCACGTGGGGAGACTCTCAGGGAGGAGCTGGGAGCCCAGCAGCGAGGTCCCTGTCTGGTGCCCTGTCCTCCCGCGCTGTGAACTAGGGTCCCTGCTGCACCCTGTGTGCTGCCTGTGGAGACCCAGGCTCCCTCTCAGCACTGAGTGGGTGGCATAGCCACACCCCACGCTTGTGCCCAGCCTACTGGTGCCCTGTACGCCCGTGGTCACCTCTTAGTGCAGGACAACTGCACCAGGGGGATGGACGCTCTGGAGAGACGTCGTGGAGACAAGCTGGCAAAACACGCCTCTGCCTCTCGCACCTATCTGTGAGCAAGAAGCTGCAGACTGGAGAAGACGAGACCCAGCAGGGCCTTGCACTCAGATGAAAGCGAAGGTGCTCTGGCCACCGCTTCAACCTGAGGACAGGTGACAGTGATGAGATTCAAGCAAGACTGTTTTCTCCAGGTGGAGGTAGAAATTCCAAGGGCTCAAACGTCCCCAGAAGGATGGCAGGTCGACTCCGGCTGTGTGTTTAGGTGGGAGCAAAGCACCGAAGTGGCAGTGTGTGCTGCTTCTCCTGCTTGGGTGGCTCTCACGCCTGCGACGGACCCCAGGCTGAAGGAAGGGCCCCGCTCCGAGGCGGAACTTGGGCCTCATCTGCTATCCCACGGGGCCTGTGGTCTGTGTTTGGTGCCCAGATCGGCCACGGCCATGCACACCCCGAGCCTCCCTCGCGCCCTGCATGGGGGACAGGGCCACCAACACACCCCAGTCTCCCCTGGTGCCCTGCGTGGGGGACAGGACTGCGAACACCTCCCTGGCTGTGGACACGTCCAGCGCGAGGCGTGGGGTTTGGGAAGAGGACAGAGTGTCTGTCCGCCGGAGCTGGCCGGGGTTGCTGTGATTTTCCTTCCTCCCTGCCCAGGGTTTTGAGTGTTGGCACACAGAAGGTTTAACGATGTCGGCTGTGGGGACCGCAAAGTAAACACCACGTATTTTCCTAATCCGGCCATGGATTTCGTAATCAGTACAAGGCTTTATGGGGGTTCCAGCGAATTCTTGAGGCTGCTGCTGCTGCTGGGAGGAGGAGGCAGGGCTGAGCGTGGGTGGACCACTTGGAGGCCCCTAGGGTGCTGGCAGCCGGTGTCTTTTCTGGGCACTGTGGGGCACTTCGTTCCCAGCTGACAGTGCTGCCTGTGGCGGGCAGCGAGGAAGCTCCTGAGTCCCCCGGCCAGAAGCCTGCTCCAGCAGCCTGTGTCAGAACCTCTGTGTGTCCTGGCTCTGCTGACAGGCGCATGGGCTCCAGGTGGGACCTGTCCTCCGGG
>CM053404.1:142513989-142531150 GCA_028644305.1 Xerus rutilus
CCAGTGAGATCCCAGAGGGCTGGGGGTGGGGGCCTCTGTGGCTCCAGATGGTGCCTGTGGTGACAATAAGACAGGGACAGAGAGACAAAGAGAGACAGACAGACAGGACTGGGGGCCGGGCGCAAGGCCCCAGGAGGGGCAGGACAGTGGGAATCCTCAGATGTCCGTGCTGTGGCACCCCACTCAAGCGGTGTCCTCTTTCCCCAGATGACCTGGATGTGCGGTACACGGCTGTGAGCAGCTTCATCTTCCTGAGGTTCTTTGCTCCCGCCATCCTCTCCCCCAACCTTTTCCAGCTGACGCCTCACCACACGGTAAGAGGTCAGCCCAAGTGCTAGCCTGTCCTCTCTTAGACTAGCCGGTCCCCTGAGCCCACCCACGTGCCAGCAGGGGAGAGGGAGTGAGAGTGGGTGGGCCGTCTCCTCTGTCCACAGGGCGTGTAGCAGCCTTTCTGTCCTGACTTCTGTGTGCCACTGGAGGGACACACAGTTGGCTGGGGTGGCCGGGTCGTGGCTGTGGCCCTGGTGTGTCCTGTGCCCCGTACCTGGTGTGCTGCGCACCTTCACCACCTGCTTCTGTCCCTGACACTGTGGGTCGCGCCCTGTGGCAGGCCCCTCTGGTGCTGGGGTGTCAGACGAGTGTGCCCAGGGAGACAGCTGGGGAGGCTTTGCCATGGCACTCTGCCTCCCTCGGACTAAGGCTGACCCCTCCACCTGCGCGGAGCGACCCTGGCTCCTCTGCGAATCGGGTGGGAGGCAGCCCTCCTCTGCTCACTGTGCCGGGCCCAGCTCCCTGCTGGAATGCAGGCCCAGTCTGGGGTGAGACACAGCCCCAGGTGACGGGGACCTTCTGAGCTCAGGAATCATCCAGATTACCCAAGTGCATGCTCAGGCCCTGGCAGCTGCTGGGTGAGGCCACCGTTGTGCCCTCAGTGAAACTCCAGGATCAGTCGCAGCGCGTCCTAACACTGGAACAAGGCCGGTTCTCTTCTGTCTCCAACAGGACCCACAGACGTCGAGGACCCTGACACTGATCTCAAAGACCATCCAGACTCTGGGCAGTTTGTCCAAGTCCAAGTCTGTGAGTCTGTGCCCCCTTCTAGGAACTCTGGTTTTGTCTCTCTCTCCAGGAAGTGTAAACGAAGTGGTTCACACAGGAGAGGGTGGCTGTGCTGCGCTCCCCAGGACCCCAGGGGCACGGAGCATGCACCACCCACACCTGCCCCACTGACCAGTGGGGAGGTGGACCTTCCAGCACCTCCAGTGCCTCTGCCCTTTGGGGCTGCCCACGGTGTCGGGTGCTGGTTCCTATGACTTCTGTCAGTCACCTGGGAAGGGGCCAGGCTCCCTCACTGACTGTCCTACTTCAGCTCTGTGCCTGGTCCCCCAGGTGCAGCGCCGGGCAGGTCGCCTTGGCCTTGTGCCCCCAGGACACTGTATGGGTGTCCCGTGGGTGAGGACTTCCTGGGCAGGAGGAGCAGGGCCCAGCCTCAGCCTCGGTGGCAGCCTGCACTTCCCCTCATTATCACTCCCTCAGGCCAGGGGCCATGCTGGAGCGTCCCTGTCCCTGAGGGTCTTGTATTCCTTGACCCGCATCCTCTTTCCCTGCAGAGCCTGCCTCCCCACTCACAGCTTGAAGAGCAGGCTGTAGGGCCAGAGCTGACGCCATGTCCAGCTGGGTGGGTGGATTGTGAGGGCCAGGTGAACAGGGTCTGCAGGAGCCCCTCCCTGCTTCCCAGAGCCTTGGCGGGGTGCCTGCCGGCCAGGAGGCCTCAGCGTGGAGGCTGAGGGGCAGTTGCTCTTCCAGTCCACGCCCAGGTTGTGGGAACTCCCAGGTCTGCCAGAGCCCGCCTCAGGTGCATATCCCCACTGTAGGGGACCCCATGGAGAGTGCACTGATCTGCACCAAACCCCAGAGTGGTGGCCATAGAGGCCTCCCTGGATCCCCAGGCTGTGACTCGGCGCCTGTGCGGGGCCACCCTGGACGGTGAGGCCTGCTCCAGCTCCCCGCAGCCCTAGAGCACACACGGGGGTCCATCCACAGCTCCAGGAGCCTGAGCCAGCACTTCGGCCAGAGCAGATGCTGGTGCTCCCAGGCATCACCTGGGCTGGCTGCACGGTGCCGGAGTCAGATCTGGGCCGCCAGTCAGAACCCCAGGCATCAGCTCTTGCCCTGCTTCGTTTCAGGCCAGTTTCAAGGAGTCATACATGGCGACCTTCTACGAGTTCTTCAACGAGCAGAAATACGCAGATGCTGTGAAGAACGTAGGTGCACACGTGTGCAAGGACCCCGCACTGGGCACCTCGGGCTGGAGGCCTCACACGCGGTAGCCCGTAGGCACTCAGGTGGCTCGTGCCCTGCTGACCGTCCACTGTGGGGCAGGTCCAGGGCCACCTTGGTTCCCTGTAGCCTCCCTTGAGCCAACTGTGGACCAGCGTCCATTCCTGAAGCACAGAGTTTCCCCTCACTGGCTTCCGTGTGTGTCCCATCCTGTCCCCATTGTGGTCATGGTCCCTGGCGCCTCCGTCCCAACTACACCAAGGACACTGCATGGAGAGTGCCTTGCACCCTGTAGCATGGCTGTCCCCACCCTCTCAAATCAGAGGGCAGGAAGGGGTTGGAGCTCAGACAGCCTGTTGATGGGAGGGATCTGAGAGGCCCGCGGATGGGGTGGGAGGCGAGTGCCAAACCCAGTCCCATGCTGGGAACACTTGTGGCCGGGAAGAGCTGCGGGGCATGGCTGGGCCTGCCTCTGCCATGTGTCTTGGGCACCTGCAAGGTGCACAGCTTTCCAGTGCCTGGCTCCCCGTGGGCAGACTGGCAGCCTCTCTCACCACGACCTAGTGGGACAGGTCTGGCAGGGCCAGGGTGGGGCTGCTGTCTTGGAGACCCCTGCAGGTCTCAGGATTCTCCAGCTCACTGCCCCAGACCTTGTCAGGGTATCAGAGAGGAGAGGCATCTTGACGCCATCGCTGTCAGGGCGGATGGCTTCCCATGGGCTCCCCTTCTCATGGCCTGATTTCCTTCCTGCTTCAGTTCTTGGATTTGATATCCTCCTCTGGGAGAAGGGACCCCAAGAGCATCGAGCAGCCCATCCTGCTCAAGGAAGGGTAAGGCTTCTGTCTAGGCCTGGGAGGAAGGTGGGTAGCCTTCCAGCCATGGCCACACAGCTACTTTCCTTGACCAGAGGCCCCAGAACTCTGGTCTGGCCTGTGTGGACAATGGCTTCCAGGTGAGGGACAGGGGTGGGATGGAGTCCTAGCCACGGGCCGGGGATGGGGTGGAGTCCTGGCCTCCTTTCCTCACCAGGCTCTGCTGGGGAGGCACAGCTCACTGTCATTGCTCAGGCCTCTTTTCCGCGGGCATTGCAGAGTGGGCCTCCTCTCCACCTCATGCCAGGAAACCGGGGTCCCTGGAAATGGAGATGGGCTCTGGGTCCCAGGGCCTTCAGCCAGGATTCCCTGGTGTCTTGGAGGTCCTGTGGGTAGAAGCACTGTGACCGCTCAAGGTTCTACCCTGGCACGGGCGTTTCCTACCTGACCTCACCTGGGGGCCCAGGGGCTCTGGGGGTGGCAGGGCACATCTGCCCTCATTGGCATGAGCTTGGGCGGACCCACCAATTCCTGCAAAGCCTGCAGGGCTCACCCCGTCCCAGCTGTAACTCCGCAGCTCTAGCTTCTCGGTGCCCTGCCGGCCGCAGGGGCTGCCACTGGGCCATGCCCTCTGCTGTTTTTCTTTTAAAGCAGCAGCGTTCACTGTTTGCACAGGTGGTTTCACTCAGTGCACGCGGAGGGAACCTGCAGCCCCAGGGCAGCACATGCATCCGTGATCCTCGCGTAGCCCGATGCCTTCCCGGCATCACACCATACGTGGAGTGTGGCCACCTTAAAGTGACCTGCCGGTGCAGGGACTATAGCCCTCCCTAGGCCTCTGCAGCACAGCCGAGGTCCTCCAGCCCTTCAGTGACTACAGTACAGGACTCGCTGAGGTTTTAGTCCCCTGAGACCCTTAAGCTTTTACTTCCAGATTAAGCTGCCCCCTTCTGTTCCCCAGCCGTCACCTGCAGTGTCATCGTGGGGATGAGCGTCTGTCATTTTGCTCTGGGAAGTCACTGTGTCCTGTGCTTGTCCACAGTGTGGACTCAGGGTGATAACCCTGCTCACTGAGGTCACTCCTTGCCAAGGTGTTCCTGTACTCCTGCCCTGTGCTGTCACCTGCCGAGAGGCAGAGCCCTGAGCCAGCTCCAGGTGCTTAGCATTGAACCAGCTGTTCACGTGGGGCAGCACACCTGTGTGCAGCTCTGTTCCCAGTGGCTCCTCCCTCCCTGGTCCCGTGGGAGCAGTTTGGTTGTGGTTATAAACGGTCACTCATGAATGAGGTGTCTGGACGAAAGCTTGAGTGAGTGACCCTCACAGACCCTTTCTCCAGAGAACTGCCGACTCTCTCCGGGGCTGCATGCATCTGCTCCTTTGTGCCTGATGGCCTGGGGGTTCCTGGGAATGTATGTGCACAGAATCTGCATAAACCCCATGCATGTATGGCCTTCAGAAAATGGTGTTCCCAAGAGATCCTGTGGCAGCACAAATGCAAGGCCTTCTACCCACGGCTCGTCTGTCGCATGACCCAGGATCTCTTGGGAGCATTTTCTGACTTTGAGTACAGTGGTGCCCAGCGGCTTAGTGCATGTAGAGGCTGCACTGGGCCCCTTGGGGTCTCAAATGCCCCCACACTGGGCCACACTGTGAGGCCACACTGGGCCACACTGTGAGGCCCTGCTGCCTCCTAGCATCCACATGGTTTCACATTCCTCCAACAGAATGTGCGTCTCCTTGTCCAGTGCCCTGTGCACCGGCCTGGCCATCTGCAGCTCTGCTCTTTCCTGCCTGTGCCCTCCATCCACCAATGGGCATTTCCTTCGCCTCCTGCTTGGCGGCTGGCTGTGGTTAGGGATCCCTCACTCCCATCAGCCTGCAGGGACCGTCAGGAGTGGTGTTGAGTGGAGGAGGCCCAAGGTCTAAGAGAAGCAGCCCCATACAGGCAGACACCCCAGCGAGTCATGTCCTCCCCACCTCTAGCCCTGGCTCCGGGGCACGCCTGCATGGCTCTGTGAGCCTGTGCTGGGCCTGCTGTCACCCCTGTAGAAGGCCAGGCTGTCGGAAGCCACTGGTGCTGGGCGGGTGGGCTGGTGCCGGGGGTCTGAGCAGCCCTGGTGCTCAAGGCAGAGGCGTGTGCCCTCTGCTTCTCACCTGTTGCTTGGGATTAGAGAGGTGCAGCACTGGGCCCACACTCGGGGGCCCGACACTCGGCGACCACCATGTGCCTTTGTGACAGGTTCATGATCAAGAGGGCGCAAGGAAGAAAACGCTTTGGCATGAAGAACTTCAAGAAGAGGTGGTTTCGCCTGACCAACCATGAGTTCACCTACCAGAAGAGCAAAGGTAACCGAGTGCCCACCTTTACTGGCTTTGTGCTCTGCTTGGGGGCCCAGCGCCTCCTCCAGGTCCTGCCAGGCGAACGCTGCTCTCTCTGGGGAAGCTGGACAGGCAGGGTTGTCCCCATGCACATGTCCTTGACTCACAGCCCCTGGCAAAGGTGGGGAAGACTCATCTGCAGGAATTCCGCCGCCACTCACCAGAGCACAGAGCCCACTGTGGCAGGGAGGCTCCTGGCTGTGCATGACGTCACTGCCCCATACCCCTGGTCCAAGGCTGTGGGCCTGGTTTCTCCTGGGTTTACACTAGCAAGTGTCCAATGACTTCCTCTTGTAACAACATGGCATGGGCTGGAGGCACCCCTGACAGCTTATCAGGGTCCCAAGAAGCACTGACCCCTCTGCATGCCTGTGGCCTTGGGCTCCTCGACTGTCTTGGCTAGAGGAGGAGGGCCGCACGCCAAGGCCTGTGCAGCACTCACACCCTCTCTGCCACAGGAGACCAGCCCCTCTGCAGCATCCCCATCGAGAACATCCTGGCCGTGGAGAGGCTGGAGGAAGAGTCCTTCAGAATGAAAAACGTGAGTCCAGACCTGGCTCTACCCAGTCACGTCCACCTGGAGCAGGTTCTTCCCACCTGTGTCCAGGCCCCAGGTCTCCCCGTCTCCTGGTGCTCTCCCAGGGCCCCAGGGAAGAACCTGTTGGGAGATGGGGCTGAGCTTTGCCAGGACATCTCTGGCCAGTTCCCAGAGGCCAAGGGCCCTTCCCTGTGTTAGTCAGCTTTCCATCACTGTGATGAAACGCCGGAGGTAATCAACGTAGAGACAGAAAAGCCTTATTTGGCAGTTTCCCTGGTCACCTGGCCCTGTGGTGAAGAAGATTGACAGCGGGGAGCCTGTGGTGGAGCAGGGCTGCTCCCTCATGGCAGCTGGAGGCAGCGCCAGGAAGGGGCCAGGTCTCAAAGGCCTCCTCAGGGGCAGTGACCTCACTTCCCTCCCCGAGGCTCCACCTCTTAAAGGTTCTCCCAACAGCACCATCAGCTGGGGTCCGAGCCTTCAACACACGGACTTTTAGGGAATACCTAAGATCCAAACAATGACATTCCAGCCTGGCCCCCACAGGCCCATGTCCATCTCACAATGCAAAATGTGTTCAGTCCATCTCCAAGAGTCCATGTAGTCTCGCCAGTTCCAGCGTTGCTCAAAAGCCCAGGTCCAAAGTCTTCTCTTAGACCCAAGGCAAACAGCTTTGAGCTCTGTAAAAATTAAAAACAGAACAACAGAAAGGAGAATATTCCCATTCCAAAGAGATTGGGGCATAGAAAGTACCAGACTGAAGCCAGGCCAGTGCTCAGCAGGGCGAGCAGCAGGTCCTGAGGCTCCACGCCGGCATCTGGGGCTTGGCTTGGGCAGCCCTGCCTGAGAGCCTTGCCAGCAGTGGTCCCCAGGGCCACCTAGGATGGCTCTGCTCCTCGTCTGTGGCTTTCAATGGCAGATATTTTGTGCTCCAGGAGTCTCTTAACCCCCAGGGCCTCAGCTGAAGCTGCAGCTTTACTCTAGGGGGTCACACGTCACCCTCCAGGGCTGCCTGCAGGGACTCCAGCCCTGCCACACATGCCTAGACTCCTGGACCTGCCTTTGACATCTGAGGGGAAGCCTCTGTGGCTCCAGAAGAAGCAGCTCCACACGGTGACACCATGCCTCCCGGGGCTGGAGCAGGGGCAGGGCCACCCTTAGACCATGACTACAGCAGCTTCTGAGTACCTGGGCAGCTGAACTCGGGGCAATGTTGTGGGGAGACAGTTCCAAGGGCCCTATGTGAGGTGGTACTGAGGTGCTCCGCTCAAATGAAAGCCTGCGCCTGTAAAGGGTGGAGTCTTGCCAAGATGCCCTCAAGGCACCTCCCTCTTTTTACCCACATGCCAAGTACAGCTCCTCTGTAGTGTCACCAGCCTCCTCAGCAGCCATGCCTTCCTGGGCCTCATTTTACACAGGGTTTTCTGCCCGAACTTCAAGGTTCTCAGACCCTTCTGCTTTTTCTTTCAGATTCCTTCAGCTTTCGCTTTCTCTTTCACTGTGATCGGGTTAAAAGCAGCCAGCAGTGTGCCACAGCCTGAGTGGTTGCTGCCTTGAAATTTCCTTTCCCAGATCAGTTAGTCCCCAGCTTTGTCAGCCTCACAGAAAGCCTCAGAACTTGAGCCAGATGTAGAGGATTCTTTGCCAGAATACACTGTGCATGGCCTCAGCCTTATTCCCACTTGAAACCTCATGAGCAGTCTTTCCTGTCCATGTTCCTGTTGGCAACCTGGTCTTCTGAAGGCCAACAGAACCTCCCATTAAACAAACTCTACTTCTCCAGCCTGCATCTCCAAAATTTCCAAACTCCTCCTGCAAACCACTTCCAAGGCTGCTGAACCACATGGTGAGGTGCAGTCACAGAATGACTTCACCTCAGTGCAGCTTCAGTGTTACGCAGCTTTTCATTTTTGCGACCAAAATACCACAACAACTTAGAGGAGGAAAGTTTACTTTACTTGGAGGAAAGACCCCTTAAAGGATTCCAGGAACAGGTTCTGGGCCTGCTGGGATTTCTCCTCAAAACTTTTTAGCTCTGGTATAATTTTGAACTTAGAGAAAGGTGCTTAAGGACAGACGAGGGGGTCCAGGCGCCCTTGACCTGGCTTTGTCCTCTGTGGTCATCCCGGGTCATCCTTGCTCCGTGTGATGGCTGCATCTTCCCTGAACTGTTCAGTACTTCGGTGTATGCTTCCTAGAAACAAGGGCATTCTGTTCAGAACCACTGTGCGGTTGCCCTCACCGGAACATCGCTCTGGGGCAAGGCCAGCACTACCCCGTTGCGTTCACAGTGCCCACCCTGCTCCTTCCCGGGCAGCTGCGCTGAATGCTCTGTGTCCCTGCTCTTGGGCCTTCCCCTGCCCTCCTCAGCGTCTCAGGCCTCCTGTTTTGCATGCCCACAGGCGGGGGATTTGCAATTGTCCATCAGCTTGGCTTTCTGGCCCTTGTGAGTGCTCAGCCCAGAACGATGGCCAGGATGCTGTGCGTGGGGACCACAGCCACAAGCACACTCATGTGGAGACAGAGCTTATGCATGTGGGGTGAGGCACAAGTGCTCCCATCTCCAACTGAGGCCCCAGCTCTTCAGCTAGAAATATGGAGCCAGAACTCCCCAAGCCCAGAAGGGTTGTCCCCTTGGAGAGGGCCACCAAAGAGGTCTTCCTACCTTAGGACACTCCACCTGAGTCCTGCCAGGCTGTGGTCTGCCCACCTCTCCAAGCCCCATCTGGGTATAGACTGGCCTGTGCCCCCAGGACCTTTGTGCCCACTGTCCTCTGCTTGGGAGCCCTCTGTCCCCCTTTCTGCCCTCCACCTCATTGACCCTGTCCCCGCTCTGCCTGGCTAACTTCGCCTGCTCTGGAGCTCAGCCGGAGGACTGCTCGGTCTCTCCCAACCTTCAGGCCCTGGTCCCTGACCTGGTGTTCACTTCATCCTTCTCCTTGGCTGCAAGTTCACAGGGTAGCATGTCCCCGGAACCCAGGACGGTTGCTGGCCCTCGGCACCATTTGTGGACAGTAAGAGGCAGAGGCAGTGGCCCTGAGAAGCCCCATGAGGAAGGGGTACCTGGGTGGAGCTGTCCCAGGTGGTCAAGTGGGCACCAGGGTGCCAGAGGCAAGAATAGCCACCAGGCCCTGAAGAGGACCTGCAAGGTGGACAGGCAGAGGTTCATGGTAGAAACCAGCCCCCATGGCTGGAGAGACGGCAGGGTGAGTGAGGGATTTCAGCCCGGCTGCTGAGGCTGCAGGGCAGGTGTGCCTGGTCAGGCTGACCATGGTGCCAGGTTGCAGTAGCCTCCTCAGCTCTGCCTCCTCCTTCCCCACAGTCCCCTTCCTGTGTCCCCGTCCTGAGTGGCAGGACGGCCCTGGGCCCATCCAGGCCTGCATCAGCCCTGGCGTCTTGGGGCCCGTCCAGCCAGGTGTCCCTTTCCAGAGCACTGATGGTGTCTGGATGCCTGTGGCTCTTGAGCTCTGCCAGGGCGCCTCTCGCAGCCCTTCTGAGCCCGCGCTGTGTCCTCAGATGTTCCAGGTCATCCAACCAGAGCGTGCACTGTACATCCAGGCCAGCAACTGCGTGGAGGCCAAGGACTGGATCGACATCCTCACCAAGGTGAGCCAGTGCAACCAGGCGCGCCTCACCGTCTTCCACCCGTCCGCCTACCTGAACGGCCACTGGCTGTGCTGCAGGGCCTCCTCCGACACTGCTGCCGGCTGCACCCCCTGCACCGGGTAGGTCTGTGCCCCCGCGGCCCTGGGCGCCCCGCCACCTCCACCCAGCCAAGCACTGTCGTCTGGCTTGTGCGCTGTCCAGAGAGGTCAGCCGAGGGCCCAGGGGACTAAATGCCACGCCCACTCGGGAGCCTAGCACCAGCCGGGCTGATTGCATGTCCTTTGCAAGTCCCCACCAACGGAGCACCTGGGCATGGGCCTCTGGAAGGCCATGTAGACTGCAGGGAAGCCCCTGCTGGGCAGAGCTGCCCTTGGGGAAGGGATAGGCGGGAAGGAGGGTTTGAAGCAGAGGCCATCCCGTTCCTCCTGAGAGCCTGGCAGTGTGACATCTCTTGCTCAGAGCCTCACCCAGGCTCCCTCGGCACTTCCTGTGGCCATTAGAGAAGAGAAGGTGCCAGGGTGCCCGGCCTCCCTCGGCGGTGCCCGGAGTAGGCACTCTGCCTTGTCACACAAGGAGCAATGACAGCCTCATGTGACAATCCCCAAAGCATGCCTGTCACACCACCTCCACACCTGTCCTCACCCAGGACAGGGGCAGGGCCCACAGCCTCCTGGGAGGAGAGGAAACCTGACCTGCGGCCGAGCAGCCGACCCTCGGGGATGTGGGCCCAGGGCTTATGCCGGGTCATTTCTGCCCTGTCTGCATGTTGTTTTGGGTCCATGGGTCCCAAGAAGCCCCATCGTGGAGGCTGGACAGTCCTCTCTCGTAATCCACACACGTGCAAAGCCAGCCCGGGCCCCCTATCACCCAGGTCAGGATAAAGTTGTTTTGTTTTTTATAACTGTATTTTTATTTATTAATTTGTATGTGGTGCTGAGGATCGAACCCAGTGCCTCACCAGCGCTAGGTGAGCGCTCTACCGCTGAGCCGCAACCCCAGCCCTAGGACAAAGTTTTTTGTTTTTTGTTTTTTTAATATTTTTTTTAGTTGTTGATGGATCTTTATTTTATTCATTTATTATTTATATGTGGTGCTGAGGATCGAACCCAGTGCCTCACGCATGCTAGGCAAGCGCTCTACCACTGAGCTACAGCCCCAGCCCCAGGATAAAGTTTTAATACAGGTCTCTCCAATTTCTTTTTTATATGATTTTCTTAAAAGTAATATGATTAAAAGCATTGTCTAAGTCACGTTCTTATCTTTTTATTCTTTCCATATCTGGGCAGCGGCCTCCCAGCAAACATCCAGCTGGACATTGACGGGGACCGCGAGACGGAGCGCATCTACTCCTTGTTCAGCCTGTACATGGGCAAGCTGGAGAAGATGCAAGGTGACCACAGCCCCTGCACACGGGGTCAGGGAGCTGCAGTGGCACCGTGAGGTCCCACAAGGCCATGTGACAGAGCTTGGCATCCGTGGGCAAGCACAGGGCCTTGCTGCAGCACTGGTGATGGGCCCCCTCTCTAGGGAGACGCTGATAGTTTTTAGATAGAATTTAACTTGCAGCCTCTGACTCGCCTTCTTAATAACCTTCCACACCTCCAGCAGAGGACTTCGTTCTTCTGTTTCCAGAGAGGTGTGTGCGTGTGCAGGCCACATGCCAGCAGCCCAGCACATGGCATGACTCAGATACCGTGCAGCTTGTTGTCCTTGACGTTTAATTGCCCCACAGAACTAGAGGCACAACAGTCGGCAGGACAGATTAGGTGACATGGGACCTGGTCTGGCCCGCAGTGGCAGGCAGACCCAGCACCCCTCCTCGGGGTCTGGGAGAGCTCAGACACCCTCGTGCGGATCACATCAGCTCTCAGCCCACAGAGTGGGGCATGCAGAGCGTGTACATCCAGCCCATTAGACTTGCTTCCTCCCGCCCTCCTGACCCAGCCTCGGAGGCCAGCAGCCACCCCACAAGCACCGCATGCACAGCACCGGGCTCTGAGCCTCCAGGAGGCCCTGCCCTGCCTGCTCCACAGGGCCACACATGGTGCCTGGAGTGCCCTCCTGGCTTCAATCCAGCCAGTGCCTGCCCCTCCTGTGAGTCTGTTCCTCCTGGGAGCTTTCTCCAGCGCCCCTAGCCCTGCACCCTGGGTCGCTCCTGTCACTCAAGTGCAGCCCTCTCTGATCTGCTCACCTTGAGTTGGTATGCTGGGACCATTGGAGAGCAGAGGCAAAGTCCTGTTCACCCCAGGCTTGGCACAAAGGAGGTACCTGTCCTGTTGGATGGATGGATGGATGGATGGATGGCCAGAAAGGTGTGTAGAAGGAAGGAAGGAAGAAAGGAAGGAGGGAAGAGAGGGAGGGAGGGAGGGAGGAAAGGTATATAGATGGATGCACGGATAGGTGGTTGGATGAATGGATGATGCATGGATAGATAGGTAAGTGAACAGATGGATGGATAGATATGTGGGTGGGTGGATGGATGGACAGCTGGGCAGGTGGATGGATGGATAAAAAATGGACAAATTAGCCAGGCGCGGTGGCACAAGCCTGTCATCCTAGCACTTAGGGAGGCTGAGAAGGGAGAATCGCGAGTTCAAAGCCAGCCTCAGCAATGGCGAGGCGCTAAGCAACTCAGTGAGACCCTGTCTCTACATAAAACACAAAATAGGGCTGGTGACGTGGCTCAGTGGTCGAGGGCCCCTGAGTTCAATCCCCAGTACCAAAAAAAAAAAAAAAAATAGAGAAATGGAAACAACGATGCTCTCGGGCCTCTCCCCAGCAAGGAGCCATCTTGACAGCAAGGGGTCCTCACTGTAAACGCAGCTGGAGCTGCAGCTCCCTGTGCCCACACTGAGCCCTCCGGGACTTGACCATGGGCCTGTGCCCGTGGGGGTAAGAAGCCAAGTCCCCTCCTGCCTAAGTCTCAGCCTTTGGTGCTAGAAGGGCTGTGTTGCATGGCCTTTGCCATAGGCCATGGTCAGACCCTGGCCCCTCCTGGCCCCTCCTGTGGCGAGGTCTCCATGGCCCCAAGTGTGCTGGCCTGGGAAACCCAGTACTGCAGGCTCAGTACAGGGTCACGGCATCCTGTCCTGAGGGCTAGTGCTGGCTGGGAATGCGGGACCGTGGCCAGTGCAGGAATGCTTGTCACCATGGCGGCAGGAGTGGAAAGAGGCCTGTGGGGGACGGCAGGCTTGCCTCGGTGTGCCGGGGGCAGGCCGTCTGTCCATCTGTGCAATGGCACAGATACCCACCTGTTAGGGAGTGGGAGGACGAGGGAGGCTGCTCGTGTGGGATGGAAGCAGTGTCTCCTGCACGACCCTGTCACCAGGACTCCATTTCACCTTGGTCAGCCCGAAGCCACTGTTCACAGGGTACCAGCTCCAGGGTCCAGTGCTGAAGGTGGTTTTAGTTGTTATTTTGTGTCCTAGTGAGACAGGCTGGGCTCAGGGTTGTGTCTGCTGCCATCTCTGTGTCCTGCGCCGTCTCCAGCCTAGTCAGACCTTGTGGAATGGCCTCGGCTGCCATATCCTCACCAACACCCCTCCTTGGAGGGCAGGGATATCGTCCAGCACCCACCAGGCTTCTTCCGAGTCCTCTCACTAGACCGTGCAGTTAGCAAGCTAGATCGGTTAGGAGAGGGTAGGTGGGCCAGAGCCCAGGGTCCTGGGTGAGACATGCTGGGCCCAGGGGGCCTGCAGTGGGCACGTCCATGCCTCTCTGCACTCACGTGCCAATGGCCAGCCTTTCCTGGAGAAGACTGCCATGGGAAACACCTGCCCTGAGCAGACATCCAACAATGGGATGGTGGCCACGGGGACACACACACTGACATCCCTGCCCCCGCAGAGGCCTGTGGGAGCAAGTCTGTGTACGATGGCCCCGAGCAGGAGGAGTACTCCACGTTCGTCATCGATGACCCCCAGGAGACCTACAAGACGCTGAAGCAGGTCATCGCAGGGGTGGGGGCCCTGGAACAGGAGCACGCGCAGTACAGGAGGGACAAGTTCCAGAAGACGAGATATGGGAGCCAGTGAGTGCCGCAGGGCTGCGGGCTGTGGGCGCAGGGTGCGGCAGGGCCATCTCAGACCCTCCTGGTGGCGTCCACCTGGGGAGGGGCCGGGTCTCCCCACCTGTCTCAAACAGTGTCTGGCCCTCTGGCTGCGCGTCACACACCCTCGACTGTCCCCCAGACCCCTGGCACGGGTACAGGCTGGCTCTGGTGTGGCCATGTTCTTGTCCCATGAGGGAGGTGGGCTAGGGCATGCTGAGACCCAGGACTGAGCCAGGTGGACGACACTCAGCCCGCCACCAGCTACAGCGGGCAGGCAACATGCTTCCATGCCCCCTTCTGCACAAGAACGGAGGCTGTGGGGAGATTGGGTAAGACAGGTGAGTGGCCTGGGGTGAGTGGGAGTCGAGCACCCCATCCAGCAGGTGCCAGGGACTGCTGACAGGCTACCACACACGGGAGAGGCCAGGGTTCCGGGCAGGACCAGGTGAGGCTCCCGGAGAGTGACAGCTCCCAGTGTCCCGCTGGACGGGCCTCAGTGCCTCTAGGCCTCCAGCCTCAGGCACAGGAGGCGGGGCCTGCTCTAGGGAGGCCCCCGGGTGGGCAGTGACCCACACTAGACAGCGCTCCTCAGCACCAGCCCTTCCTCAGCCACAGGCGGGCGGAGCCCTGGCTTCAGGCGCTCACCGCACACTGCAGTGCACGGTGCCGTGTGCACGCGTGTTCAGCCTGTACACGCGCTCTACACGCACCCAACACATGGTCTGTGGTGTGTGCACGCGTGTACTTGCCGCGCACGCTCACCTCGCCTGTGGATGCTACACACATGCGTGCACAGCCGCATGCTGCCTACACACGAGCACCTCCTCCCCTTCCAGGGAGCACCCTCCTGTCCGTGGAGCCTCTCCCTTCTCCACCTGTTCCAGGGAGCACCTGGGAGGCAGAGAGCCTCGTGCCCTCCCCACCCCTTCCAGGGGCACATAGGGTGCAAAGCCTCTTCTCCACCCCTGTCTTTTAGGGAGCACCCAGAGGAGGGGTGGGGCCTCTTCTCTGCCCCACCCATTCCAGGGAGCATCTGGGGTGGAGCCTCATCCTCTCCCCCTCTTCCAGGGAGCACCCCATTGGAGACAAGAGTTTCCAGAGCTACATCCGACAGCAGTCTGAGATCTCCACCCATTCCATTTGAAGTATGTGCAGTGTTCCAGGGTGGCACCAACCTGCTGCACCGGGTCACCCTCAACCCTGAGCAGCGGAGGGAAGCAGAGTGGACGGAGCGGGCAGGTGGAGGCGCTCCGCAGTCCATTGGCTCCCGCAAGACCAGTGCTGGCCCCCAAGGCACCATACGTCTCCCTGCAGGATTCTTTCCACATGCTTCCCCGCCTGCCCTTGGTGGGTGGTCTGACCGCCTCGGGAGTGTGTGGTCACTTATCTTCTCGCTCCCTTTGTTCTGTGGAGGTTCAGGGTCAGATGGATGATCAGGAAGTGTGGACTGCGCAGGGACCATTCAGTCCCACCTCTGGCCTGGCCCTGGCTGTCCTCCCGCACCCCTCCAGACATGAACAGTCTGTCCCTAGGAGCCTGCTGCCCCCACAGCCGCGACAGGCCTCCCTGTTCCCCGGTGCTTGTCCTGCTCCTGGCCAAAGGGCCAGTTCTGTGGCTGGAATGCCACTCTGAGGTTCGGGGCCAGGGCCCTTCCGCGGAGTCCAGGGAGGGAGGAGCGAGATCCAGTGCCCCACCCCAGTCCCAGCACAGCCTGTCCTACTGTGGTTCCATGCTGGGAACTACAGTCCACTTGCCTGCCACCCCAGGGGGAGGTTGGGGGAAGATTTTTGAAATGTGCATTTTTCAAGCTGTTTTTCTTAATGTTTTTTAAAGACCGTTTTTAATTAGCTCATTGATGTAAGGTAACTTAGAACATCGAAACCTTTACCTGCTTAAGCGGCTTCCTCAGAGGTGGACAGCCGGGAGCTGAAGGTTCTCCCAGGAAGCACTGGGGACAGACGCAGCCCCATGTCCGGGAGCCCCAGGAGGTGGCAGGGCCATGGCTGGGGCTGCTATCCTGGGACAGAAGGGTCTGGGCAAGAGGGCAAACCTCTTCAGCTCTGTGGCACGCTGATGCCACAACCTGTGTCCCGATGCCTCCTGGACCATGGCGGGAGGCACTTGGAAAGCACTGAGGCTCACGCGGACATCCTGTCCAGACTCTTCCTCTGGGGACACATAGTCACATTATTTCTTGTCAAAAGAGTAGTGGAGGGAAGTGTAAGAAATAAACTCTGGACACCACTCTCAGGCTCGATTTTTAACAGGGATTTGTAACAATGTTTCTGTTTATGAAATACTAATGATTTGCAATATATTTTACTGGCCAATTAAAACAGAGGTTTTATTCTTTCTGCGGACTGGCCTGGTTTTCCAGAGGAGCCCACTGGTGACGTGAGGCACCCACATGGGGGGATGGCAGGTGGAGGGGTCTGATGACAGGCAACATCCCTCAGGCAGATGACATTCACCTGTGGGGCTTTGGGTGGGAGCCTGGCCCTGTGGTGCCCTCAGGAGAGGTGTGGCCCAGGCACTGAGACCTCTGTGGCTGGAGGCCAGCTGGGAAAGGGGAAGGCCATGCACAGAGCTGATGCCATGGCGCCAGGCATGGAGGGATGGGTGCCCTGCAGGGTACAAGGCGCTGCTGCCCCTCTGGGGCCAGGAGAGGGTTAAAAGGGGGTTGTGGGCAAAGACCCCATGGCTGGGGCCGGACATGGCCGGCGCAGCTCCTAACGTCTTTGTTCCTTCATTTTCTCCGTTTGTTTTTTCCCTACTTTGTTTCTCTCTTTTGGATTCCATCGTGAGTTGGCTCCGTTGGGAGGAGTCTCTGGGGTCTGGCTCTGGGAACCTGAGTCAGACATTTCTTGGGGGTCATCCTGCGGCTGAGGACTGTGCCACGAAGGGCCGAGGCTGGGTGGTCCCTGGTCGCCTTCTCCGTCCACAGGAGGGTGTGTTGGGGCAGGGAAGGCGTGGCCCTCTTCCAGCCCTGAGCGAGCATCCAGGCCAGGCCTCTGGGCAGCTCTGGGCTGGAGGACCCAGTTACACCCGGGGTGGCGAAGTCAGTCAGGCTGAGAGGAACTGCAGGCGGAGGCTGGCCCTGGAGGGAGGAGATGGAGAGACCAAAAGGACCGAACCTGGAGAAGCAGGCACGGTGACACCGGGCTCTGTCCAGCCTGGTGGAAAAGCCCCACCCACCCAACCCTGGGCCGAAGTGCAGTTTTGGCCCCCTCCCTGCTCTCTGCTGTGGTCTGGCTGGAGGGGAGCAGCAGGGATCTCCTGTTAGGCTGTACTGAGCTAAACTGTGCCCCCAAGTCACTCTTTGAAGACTCCATACCCAGCACCTCAGAACAAGACTATGTGTAGAAACAGGCCTTTGCAGAGGTGAGGTGAAATGAGGTGTTGGGGTGGGCCTCATCCAGTCTGCTGGGGTCCCTGTAAGAGGAGATCAGGCGTGGTGGCGCATGCCTGTAATCTCAGCTGCTCTGGAGGCTGAGGCAG
>CM053404.1:142531650-142606497 GCA_028644305.1 Xerus rutilus
TAGCGGTGGGCGGGGCAGCGCATGCACAGCTCTTTGGTCACATGGAGACTACCAGCCTGCAGAGGCCTAGCTGCACTAGAGGGGTGGGGTCCAGGCCAGGGAGTAGCACTGGGGCCCGGGCAGACCAGACCCCGGTCATAGTCCTAGGTCAGAAAGACTGCACAGCAAGGTTCTGTGACCACAGCTGCAGAGGGGTAGGGGTGACAGGTGTCCCGAGGCAGAAAGCAGGCCTGGGCTGGGCCTGGTGGGGTGGTAAGCAGGCTGGGGTGTGCAGGGAGGGCTGCCCTGAGGCTGGTGGGCTGGCTGCCACACACCTCCACGTCTGCAGACTTCAGCAGCAGGTCCCGCAGGGGCCTGTAGTAGTCAGAAGAAAAGACGTGGTCCTCTGTGTAAACCACATTCAGCCGCAGTGACCCCAGGTCATCCGGCTTCAGGCTCTTGCTGCCATTGTCTCGTGGCTGGAGGAAGTACCTGGGAGGGGACGCAGGTGCAGGTAAGGCGAGTCCTGGGAGCCCGGCCCTCACCGGGCTCAGATGGGAGGCAGGGGCTCCAGGGCATCTGCAGGACACCCAGGTCTCCTGGGGCACTCAGGGCCACAGACAGAAGAGGTCACTAGAAGCAGGAGGGAAGAGAAGAGGGAGAGATGGGGAGGCCATGCACTTTGGAAGGAGGAGCAGGCGAGGGCGGGGGCTTTGCAGTCAGGCATCTGCCATGAAGATTCGCTGCAGCCACGAGCGACAGAGCCCTTTGACGAGGTGGCTCTTGTGTCCGAGGGGAGGGTTGGCCCGTGCCATGGCCACGCTGCTCTCATGGTTTCAGAGTGGAACTCTTCCCTCTGTTCTGCCCCAGTCTGCTCACCTCTCTCCACCTGGACGTCCCTGGCCAGGTAGCTTGAGATCTGCAGGTCCTGCATCAAGGCACTTGGCCACCTGACCTGGGGTGGGTTTCAGTGGCCACCACTGATGGGGCTGGGGCCAGCTCTGCAGAAGCAGGGGCCTGGCTCTAGCTGGCCAGATTATGCTGGTACTGCCCCTGTGGGACCAGCAGGTGGCTCCCTGGGCAGAGGACCGCCTCAAGCACGGGTTACCCTTGTTTGTGCTGACAGCTTGACTGTCAGTGGATGCGTGGTCACCTACCATGCCTCGTGGGGGCTGGACTGCCGCAGCACTTTGAGTGGGATCCTCAGTTCCCCCAGAAACTCATCTCCAAACTTGAGGTTGCTGGCGTTCCAGAGGTCGACTCTGAGAGAGAGGAGTGGCATTCAGCCCTCACCTAAGCAGGGCAGCTCTGGGCACAGCAGCATGGTGACTGCTTCCCAGGAGGGCTTGCAACAAAGGCTTCCAGCCCCGAAGTCACTCAGCAAAGACCTACACTGACCACAGCAAACCAGGGGTAGCTGAGGGCAGAGGCCTGCTACTCCAGGGCAGCTGGAATCAAGGTAGGGCACACCCTGAGCCTGGGCCTGGGAGCAGCAGTCCCTGGGACTCAGCTCCTCCTGGCCTGGGGGCAGAGGGCACCCTCGGGCATCGCCATGTGCAGGGGAACTGAGCAACTGCTCAGTGTATGGGTCCAGAACCAGCCCATGGCCCACATGGCAGGCATCCGTCATACACAGAGCCTGGCAGTGCCTCAACTTCACCCCTGACCTGTCTGGCAGGTGAGGAAGTGATGGCCACAGAACCCTGAACTCAGATCCTGCCTCTGCCAGCTGCTTACACAGAGAGGAGGAGTGACAGAGAGGCTGGCACCCCACCAGGAAGGGGCTGTGGCCAGGTCTGCATGGAGCATGGCACTTTGACAAGCCCACACTGTGTTCTAGGAGTCCAGCCTAGCACATCAGGGGGCTCTCTGGCCCTTTTCTTGGGAGAATGCTTGGTGCTCCCGGGATTCTGAGCCACAGAAGTGTCTGACTGACAGCCCCGTGTGTGGCCAGCATTAGACTGACAGCCTCCTTGGTGCCGCTGTGCTGCGGCAGCCGGGGCACTGCTGGAGGGAGACACTCTAGAAGGCCGAGTGGTTCTCGCGTCCTCACCAGCGTCAGCGAGCACAGTTCACCAAGAAGGCCAGGGTGTCCTACCGGGAGCAGGTGCACATGTGGGGACTGGAAGGGACTGCTGGCGTCCCTCCACCCCACCTCACTGGCCCAAACAACCTAAATGGCAGCAGGAGCATCCCAGGCAGCCACAATGCAGGTGTGGAGGTCAGAAAAGAAATGACCGGCACATTCTCTGGGCCCCCTCCCTCCCCAATCCTTCCCCCTGTGTCTGCCTCTTCGCAGAGGCTGAGAGGCTCCAGACCAGAGCAAAACAATTCCCCACATCACTGTCCTGCAGCCTTGGGGAAGGTTAGTGCCATGGAGGAAGGCTGCCTAGGCGAGCAGCTCCATGACAGAGCTGGACAGAGCAGGAAGACACACACTGGCTCTCCAGGTGCTGTCACCTCTGGAGGGGACAAGAGCTCCGTGGGGGTGTCCAGCCCACAGAAGAGATCCTTGAGCATGTGTGAGGGACCCTGCTCAGAAAGGAGCTGCACAGCACAGCCCAGCAGGAGTCCCAAGGCCAGTGCTGCTGGGGGATGGCCCTGGTGATTTCTAAACCCGACCTGATCTCTGAGGATGACAAGCTGAGGTTGTGCCTTACGGGCTTTAGAGCCCCAAACAGGAGTGGCCACCGCATGCCCACACATGGCCTCGGGGGTCTTGGTGAACAGACTCTTGCAGACCCCACATGATGAATCTGACCTTCGCCTGACCTGCCCCTGAGACATGAAGCTGAGCTGGCCAGCTGCTGAGCAGGTGCCCCTCAACCCAACAACACATGTCTGCAAGCTGAGGCGCAGGGTCTCTGGCCAGTGCTCCTATGAGCCTGGTGTTAAATTAACACGAAGTGGCAGTCACTTCTATCTTTGCCCCTACTTTGAGAAACTAAACAACAAACAAAAGAGCTGAGTTCAGACTGAGCTGCCCCACGGGAAGCATGGCCTGACTTTCCACTCACCGAATTTCAAGTTTGTCCACGTCTTCCTCCTCAAAATCAAAGTGGGACTTTTTGCTATAGCTGCAGGGTCTGGTCACCTGGCATTAGGTGGAGAAACAGGACTGCTCAGCATCTGTGCCTTGCTCAGAAGCAGCCCACGGCCCATACAGCAAGCATCCGTCATGCACAGGGCCTGACAGTGCCTTGACTTCACCCCAGGGATGGCCTGGGGTTAATCTGTGGCCTGGCCACCAGCGGTCTGCAGCACTGCCCTCTGCAGCCCAGACAGGATAGCCCCCTGCCCTGAGACCAGCCACACCGGAAAGGGCCAGAGCATGACTCAGACTCCAAGCCCGGTTTCCTGACCTTGAAACTGGCCCCACAGCCCCCAAGGCCACTGAACACCATAGCAGTGGCTGCATTCTGCCGGGAGGGGCAAAAAGGTGTGCAGTGGGGCACTTCAACCCCCAGACAGGCAGGGCCAGGCCATTTGCAGTCAGCTCCTCAGCTCCTGCAGGCTCCTTTCCAGTCCTGGCGGGGTGCGAGGACCCCTCACTCCAGAGGCTGCCCTCTACCCGCTGCCCAAGTGCAGCCTGCTCTGTCGTCTGTCCGATAACCTCACGAGCAGTTCCGCACGTCTGCATCCAGTGGGGATCAGAACACTGAGCGGGCCCGTGGTGCTGCTGTCAGTGTATCTGCTCACTCTGGGCCCCTGGTGCTGCTGTCAGTGTATCTGCTCACTCTGTCCCACACGGGCGGAACCACTGCCCACTGCCCATGGAGCACCTGCTGCCCATCTAGAGCGGGAGCTTGCCGCTGCCAGGCGAAGGCAGGTGGCTCTGTGCAGTTTAAACTGGCATTTCTTAGATGTGTTGTTGGTCTGGTTGTTACTTGGAAAGACGTGGACTGGGGGCTGTTGCTACAACACCCTTCTCTGCCCTGAGGCAGCTGTGTGGCCCTGGCCTTGGGCTCCTTTCCTGGAGGCTTTTGTGTTGGCAGAACTGGGAGGCAGGGCGGCAATGAGGAGGCCCTGGTATCTGATGCTCCAAGCCAAGGTGCAGTTGCTGAGGTGAGGGCACAGGAGCTGGCCCCGCAGCCCACTGCCCTCAGGCTTGTGCTCAGGGAGCAGGGGCCCTGCCTGGACAGCAACCCACCAAGTCAGCTCTCAGGGAGGTGCAGGTGGCATCTCCAGACCTCTCCGTCTTGGCTGGGTCACCACGTTAGTTAACCCAGTGGGTGGAGACTGCATTTTTAGCAAGTGGAACCTGCTCCCTGCGCATTACAGAGAGCTCGGAAACTTGGCCAGAGGTGGTCCAGGCAGCCCCGAATGGGAAGGTAATTCATACTGGGAAAGCTTCCCCACATCTTCTGACCAGGGTACACCTGCCTGGGGACCCTGAGGACCCGGTTTCCTTCCTGCTCTGCCCTGTGAACGCCCCTCCCTGCCAGGGCCTGGTGTGCAAAGCTCGCTGGGAAGGACACTGCCATGCGCCCCTCACGCCTGCCTGCGCAGCCGCAGCCTCACCCTCCATTTCTACCACATGCTCCAAGAGGCCGCCAGCAGACCTCTGGGTCTGAATCATTTCCCCTTTTGTTTCAAACCCTCATGTTTCCGGTGAAACAAGCCTCACCCTGGGAGGGAAGCTGAGGTGGAACAGCCAGAAAAACAAAAAACCCCCCGAAACCAAAGAGCAGTCAAAACCCCAGTCCTCCCAGAGGGCTGGGAGGGCGGCAGGCTGTCACTGCCACCCTGATCTGGGCCAGGCCAGAAGGAACAGGGGCTTTCTTCCCAGGGCCAGCCTCTGCAGGTGATGGAAACCTCTCGCCTGGGTCTTTGGGTGGGCTTTCTGTGCTCACTCTGCTCCAGTACCAACCTCAAAGTAGAACACTTCGTCAAACTGGGGGTTGTTAGTCTTCTTCCTCACTTTGGTTTTCTTGGCTTCTGATCTGCAGTCAAGAGAGGAAAGTTAGGATCGGAAACACTTGGCTGCAGATCTGCCTCAAAACCGAGCTATCGAGTACCCAGTAGCTTCTGCCTTTGTTTATCTCATAAACAGTCATGTTTGTCCCCACCTCCAGGTGGCATGCAAATCAGGAGGCTTACTGAGCCAAAAATACCAATGTGAAGGTCACAAGGCCTCCTTCCTTCACAAAGCAATGTTACAGCCACAAATAAAAGGAGTCAAAATGACATGTTCCACCCCGACGTGCACCAGCCTCACGCTCTGAAGGAGGCGCTGTCCTCCTGGTTCCAGAGCTGGACCTGCAGCCACTCCGTGGCCTCTCAAGACCAGAGGACAGGGGCAGAAAGGAAGCCACTTGCCTACAGGGTCCAGCCAGCGTCACGGTGGCGTAGGGGTCGCACTGTCCGTTTACTATGGGTAGGCCTTGGCACTCGAGGATGCTGGGAAAGAAGGACCGTGGTCAGGGAGGGCTCCTGCGGCTGCAGGCATACCTGGCTAGTCTCCTTCCGGGCCTGGAGGGCTCTAAGGCTGTCTCCTCACGGTCCATTGGTGGAGGTCAGCAGCCAGGGCGTGTGTGCATGGCATGACCAGGAAGCAGCTCAGCCAAGGTCCACAGGCTGGCAGCCCTGCAACCCCAGGCTGTCCAGCTGACCAGTGCCCAGCACTTCCCAGCCAGGGTCCCAGAACTGCCCCCTACTTTCTACCCAGCCTGCAGTCCATGCCACAGCCACATGGAGCCTCTGTGGAAGAGCAGAGCACTGGCTCTTCACTGGTGTCTCCAGAGGCCTATGGGGACCGAGAGGGATAACCTGGCATCTCCACCTTCGTCCTGTACCTGTCTCCTTCATCTCCTTAAACAGGGGTCAGACTCCTGCTCAGCTCTGCACACAGCACTAGTGTTTAGGGAGTGTCCCTCTAGTGCTGGTCATCCCTTCGTCAAGGTGAATACACCGAGACAGAGCATTTGAGATCGTCAGGGTTGCCCACTGTTACAGCGTCCTGTTTGGCTCCTGGATGGTGGCCTTCGACCTACACCTTCCAGGAAGAGTGGACCTTGCAGGCAGGTCACCTACGATGAGAACCCTCAGAGGAGCAGTCACCATGGGAATGGAATGTCCTGCAGGGCAGGTGCAGCCTGCCCCTGGCGCGGCCAGGACTTCGAGCAGCGTCCACTCTGAGTGCATGACTGGCCAGCCTGAGCCCCACTGAAGCTGCCTAACTGGGCAGCCCTCTTGCCGGCCCAGCCTTCCTCTGCTCAGCCTAGAGCACTGGTGCACGTACAGCCCCGGCTCTTCCCAGCATGGCCGTATCAACTATCTCTTTCCTCTGGTCCCCAATACTTTTCTGTTTGTTTTGGGGCAAGGGGCCGGACCCAATTTGTTGGGCCCCAGAATCGGCTTCTGACCTAGGCCACACCACACCCTCTCGGCAGCACCTGGGTGGGTCCTGGACCACCTATGCTGCTGGAGCCCAGCACCCTCTGGCTGGCAGCCCCTGTCTCCTTGGCCTCCGTGTCTGCTGACCCCTCAGGTCTGCTGCTCCTTTTTCAGGCCTGGGTTACATTTCCCATTTCTTGGAGTTTTTGAGCAGATGCTGGACATTGTGATTCTGAGTGTCCAGAATTTTCCAACACTGCCCTGTGAGGAATGGGGCTGCAGCTCGGCTCTGGGCAGCGATCATGTCCACTCTCCAGGCTGGTCAGGTGATTCACTTCTTGGGAGGCCCTAACACAAACTCCCTGCTGTCCTCTGGGGCCCTGGGCTAGGAGGTTGAAGAGCCCCGCCCCAGCCCTTCCGGTCTCTACCTGCATCTATTCTCAAGGGCCCCTCCCCAAATTGCCCACCCAGCAAGGACCAAAGCCGGATGCCAGCCCTTCTGCTGCGTCCTGGAGATAGGTCTATCGCTGTCCATGCACACGATGCATGCGCCCTGTGAGTGAGGGTGGGTCTAGTCGGGCCGCCCATCAGGTCAGGAGCGGGCATCCTGACCCTGCCCTGAGCTGACTGGCTTTGCTGACCATGGTGTCCCTGCTCTTCTCCCTCCACCGCCAGAGCTGCCCGCTGCTCTCCAGGGCTCCCTGTTCTACTCACATATCCCCTCTCCTCCTCCTACACCGTGGTCTCTGAGAGCTGCCCTGTGTCCTGCAGGGCTTCCTGGGCCTCACCTGTGGGCTGACTGGCATCCCTGCTGCTCTTCCCTGCGGTCCTGCTCCTTTGCTTCTGCAGAGTCTGCTCCCCAGATTGCTCACATGGTCCTTGGTCACCTTCCTCTGTTCAACAACTCATCCACTAAGAAAATATTTGCTGGTCCACTAATGCACCCACCAAGACCTCTACCACCTCTCGGGCACTGTTCCAGGAAGAGGAGCAGATCACCAGCTGGGCAGAGGTGTCCAAGAGACTCACTTCTGCTTGGCTGGCACAGCAGCAAAAGGGGAGACAGTAAGTCAGAATTATAGGGTTGTCTACCTGTCTGTCTGCCTAATGACCTACCTACCCACCCACCTACTGATCTACCTACCTGTTCACATACCTACCTGTCTACCTACTACCCACCTCTCTATCTAGAACTCTGTGTGATGAGCATAGGCTCCATTCAACAGCAGAGCTGTGTTTAGGTGGTGGATCCCGTAGGCAGTTGGAGGTCCTGGGGGTGAGCACGGGGCAGCCGGTGGGAGGAGCCAGGGGGACAGCAGCGCACCCAGCATCGAAGGAGCCCCAGGCCCTCCCTGTCAGAGGGGCTGCATCCTCTGCCAACACACCATGACTTCCATGGGGTCAGCGATGGAGTAAGGTCCAGAGAGAGGGTGCTGGTATGCTGGACACGCTGAGAACACAGGAGTGCACAGCCAGTCCCTCTCACTCCTATATAGACTAACGTGAGGAACACCCTGCTCTGTAGCCAAAAGCAAAGATGGCCTCACAGACATTTCAGAGCAACGAGAGAAATGGTCCTGCCATCCATATGTTGAAGGTACCCACGTTAGCACCCTCAGCCCTGGCCAACTGCGCAACCTGGGGCACTGTGCCGGGGCCACCCAAGAGAGCAAGGATGTTCACATGCTACACCTTACCTAGGACCAACTGCACAAAACCCTCTCCATGAACACAGAAGCATCTTGTACACAAACAAGGACAGGAGTACACTGAGAGTCCCGCCCTGGTGCTCTGGGACCTTGCGCTGGAGACGCTGGCCTTTCTGGATTTGAAGAACAAGGGTACCATTTTGCAGCTAAAGTTCACAGGTTTTGATATGCAGCCTGTCTCAAAACATGGAGCCAGAGGCTGTGGTGGAGACGGCGTGGATCTCCACCTTCCTGTGCCTGGGCAGCTGGTGGTTTCTAGCTCTGCCTGGCCAGGGGGGCGAACATGTGTGCCCTGCCCTGTGTTCAGGGATGCAGGGCCACTGTCAGCCAGGGCTACCTCAAGTCCAGCGAAGGCTAGGCGCCTGCACTCCTCTTGAGCCCCTGGAGGGACCCTGGGGGCACCCAAGGTGGAGAGCCACGTCGGGAGCTCAACAGACATTTCCTGAGCAGACAGACAGCTGACTCCTGACCTTCCAAGAACAGGTCTGTCCAGCTGGTTACTTCCCAGAAGAAGCAACCCCAACCCCAGTGCATGCTCCAGACACAGCCCAGCTGCCCACAGACAGACACGTCACCAGCATCAGACTGGACAGATTCACTGCTGTGCCATGGACCTGGGGCCACTGTGGGGACAGCGGGAACTGAAAGGACCCTCCTTGCCCACCCTTGCCCACTGGCAGACAGAAAGCACAAGGTCCTGGTGCTGAACTCAGGTTTCAACAGGTGTCTTGCAAGGAGAGAGGAGGCTGCCGTGTCACCCGGAGTGCCACCCTTGCTGGTGAGGACGTGGCAGGAGAGACAGAGTGGGTACACAAGGGAGACCTTGGAGCCCTCACTCTGTCCTAAGAGATGGAGTAAGTGTGTTCCTGAGGCTCCTGGGCCGGACACTTAATTCCCAAAGTCACCTATGGGTGCTGGGGGCCCTGAGAGGAGGAAAAGGCTGGGGCTGGCCCCTCACTCTCTCTCCAGGGGACTCCAGCTTGTGAGCAGCACGAGGCCCTCACCAGAACTGTGGGCCATATAAACTTCCTGGGTGTTTTGTTAGCGCTCCCGGAAACAGAGCTGGGGCACCTTCAGTGGAAGGGCAGACTCCCTCAGCGGCCCTCGCCCAACCTAGGCCCACTATGGAGGAACAGAAGCCAGGAGACACGCTGGCCACTGTGGGCAACAAGAGGAGGGCCGCAGAGGGCCTAGCCAGCTAGGGACAGCCTTGCCCAGAGGACAGACCCAGCTGGTGTGCATACCCACAGCCGGGCAGCCCACACAGCACCTGTGCAAAATGGAGTGTGCACACTGGAGCCTCCTCTGGGGCCCTGGGCTTCCTGTGGTCACCACAGGGGACCACCACCCTGAGGGATCAAGAGCCTTAACTTTAGATGAGTGTCCACCCCCAGGCACACCCACACGAACCGAGCATCACAGTCAGGCAGCTCCAGACCTGGTGAGAGGCCGATTGCAGCCACCTGGCCCCTTCCTCACTTCTAATGCCAAAGGCTATGCCATCACCTCTGTCGAAGGCCAGTGCCCACCTCGGCACAGGTCTTGCCTTGCTGAGGACAGAAGGACTGACACAGCGGCCCCCAGGGGGGCTGGTCTGGCCCTGCCTCCTCTGCACTTCTTACCGTGCAGCAAGCTTGTGGCAGACGACACCCGTGTCCGTGATGACCTCACTCAGCCTGAGCTCCAGGTGGACCTTGCCCTGCAAGGCACAAGGACAGAGTGTCACAGAGAGGAGGCGACTGTAGGAAAGCTGTCTGGCGCCCTGGGAGGCACCTCCAGCAGCGAGGCTCCAAACCCAGGACTCGGGCACTGGGGACAAGGCTCCTCCGGGACAGCCAGGGACTTTCCACCATGTCCACACACTGTTTCTGAAGTGAGGATCCAGAGGTGTTAGAATGGACTCTCAGCAAAGCAGCTCCAGACGTGCTGCATGTCCACTCACACTGCCCGAGCCACAGCTCGTGGCCAGGCCTGGCACAGCCGGAGAGGCTCTCCCTCATCCTCCTGGAGAGGCCAGGGAACCCAAGTCTGCTCATACAGCAAGCAAGCACCCCTGGACAGTGCTAGAGGAGAAGGCAGCAGAGGTGACCAGAACATGGAGAAGCCCCTGCCACGCGTCCCTGTGATGACCCACACTCCCCTTCCTCAGGCAGGGTCCCCCAGTTGTACGAGGACCTGAGTAATGGGCAGGCAGCACGTCCAGTGCTCAGAAATGGACATGAGCACCAGACAGCAGCACCTGAGGTAGGAGGAGTCCTGTGCCTCAGTGGGAAGCCAGCGCCTGGAGCACTCTTGGGTGACCATGCTGCCCTACGCCTGTGGACCCTTGCTGGGTCCCCCCTTGGCCTGACCACCAGTGGCTCACCTCCTGAGGAATGATCGGCTAGACTCACACAGACACCTCTGACCATCACCTGCAAACATCTTGGTGCCCCATGATGTCACCAGCACTTGGTCAGGTGTGAAGCGACAGGGCCTCTGGGCTGGCGGCCTCTTCTGCTGGTTCACTGCTGGGGGGCTTGTGTGACTGGGCCTGGCCTCCCTGTGACCTGGCTCGATCCCTCAACTCAGTCCTCCGGCCTGAGAGCAAAGCCTCAGGGATGTGACAGCAGGGGCCAGGGAGGTGGGCGAGGGGACGATGCCCACCAGGACCGTCTGCACAGCTGCCCTTACTGGCTTGGAGCTGTGAGTGACCTGCTATTTCTCTCCACCTGCACAGTGGGCGCTGTGTCCTGGTCCTTGGGCTGAAGAGGGTCCAAGGCTACCGCTCAGGACAAAAGGCAGGTTCTACCACCAGGGGGCAGACTCTTGGAGTCTGGCCCCTCCATCCAGGGACCAACTCCTTTAAGACCTGATTTTGGAGGTGTCCAGGGCTGCTTGGAGGGACTGAGCTTGAATTCATTTCCAGTGGCCTCTGGAAGGTTAAGGAATGTGCCTGGGGTGAGATTAGCCACCCTGCGGCCAACAGCACCAGGCAGCTTCCTTCCTGCTTCCTGTTTTCCCCAGCATCCCCCAGTGCTGCCTGCCTCTTGGCCAGACACTGCTTGCCGAGGTGGCAGGCAGGACAGCTGCTGAGGCCTTCCTTTCAGGAGGCCTGGGAGAGGCAAGGCAAGGTGAAGCCCGCCCCTCAGTGCACGTGGCCTCCTTCCTATGCAGGCAGTGGCGAGCGGTGCCTCCTGAGGGTGCTATGACCTCCTGGCACAAATGACACCCCCCCACCCCCGTCCTTGAGGGTCACGCCCCACTGATGGCAGTGAGCACAGCTTCCTGGAGCACACCGGGGCACTGGCTCCACACCCAGGGCGTCTCTCCCTGGAGAGACTGGAGCCTGCTCTCCTTTCTGCACAGGGAGCTGGGTCGGCCGGCACAGGGCACCCCGGGACTGCAGCTCCCTCCACCTGTTACCCTTGCTGGGCCTGACGGGCCGCAGGCGAGGCAGGGCCTCATGGAGTGCAGGCAGGTGTCCTGTGGGCAGCGGTTCTCTGCCTTGGGACTGCCGGAAGAAGCCCTGACTGACCACTGGCCCTTCGTCCTTCTTTAAGGTGAATAATGATGCCGAGAAGTTAAGAAAGTCCTGGGAGTGAACGGTATCTCAGGCAAGCGAGCCCGATGGAGTTCTGCAGGAGAGCATGGGCACCCTTGTCACCAGACTCCCCTGGACACATCTGACAGTCCCGTCAGCCACGGGGCGTCAAGCTAGAATCAGTAACAAAGACAGCTGAAGCCCACACACCTAGAGATCAAACAACACACTCGCAAAGGTCGTGGGGGTCAGAGAGGAAGCTCGAGAGAAATTCTAAAATATTTTGAAATGAACAAAAAAGAAACTAAAACATCAGAAATTGTGGATGCTGCAAAAGCCCCGCTGAGAGGGGAATTCAGAGCAGGGCTGCCCGGGAGGACAGAGAATCAGCGAGCTTGTCTAGAACGAGGAGAGCACATTAAATTAAAAGTGATAGAAATTGGACCAGAAATGGGTGGAACTGAAAACAGGAAATCAACAAGGGAAAACAAATAAGACCAAACCCTCCAGCCAGGCTAACCAAGAACGAGAGAGAAAGCACAAACTCCTAAGGCCAGACAGGAGAGCGCCGCCAGGGGCGTGACCACGGGCGCCCACAGGTGTGACCACGGGCGTGCGGGCAGTAGGTGCGCACAGAGACGGCCTCTGCCGTGGCACAAGCCTGACCGCAGGGTGAACCCAGGACGTCCAGTGGCAGTAAGACCCCAGCACGGGGTCCAGCACGACTGCGCCCTGCTCAACTTCCCTACAGCCTAAAACTGTTAAAAATAGATAAATAACGCTTACTAGTTTAAAAAAAAGCCCCCAGTGTTCCCTGTCCATTTCCTCAGCAAGGCCTTCCCTGTGAGGGTGTGCCCTGCAGAACCAGTCCGCAGTCCTGGCTGGTCCCCGGGCTGCCCTGCACCTGGCCCAGGTGAGACTGAGAGAGACAAGGGGAGGGCGGGAGGAAGCAGAGGGGCAGAGTCAGGAGCAGAGGAGGCCAGCCCCAAGCCCTCTGCCAGGGTCAAGCTGGCCCTTGGTCATCGTTCGGGTTGTCTGACACAAGACAAAATTCCCAGATGTCCATGGAGTGGTGGAGTCCCGCCCCGTCTCTGGGCCGGCTGTCTCTCAGGTGGCGGAAGCTTGATAACTGTCAGTCGGCACTCCATCCCGTGCAGGCTGTGCTGGAAGGGTGGGGAACTGGCAGCTGCCACCTGCCCTTTCAGTGCCCTAGAACCCTGAGCACTGAGGGTGCTGGGCCCTGGTCCTGCTCTCTCCACGTGGGGGGTGAGGACAGAGGTGACAAGGCCTGCGTACTGACATGTTTGTCCAAGACCTTGAAAGTCACCCGTTTCAGAAGGAGGCGAGAGGCTGCTGACCTCCTTTCCTGCTCTGCCCTGTGGACGGGGTACTGCCCACCCCGTGGCCTTCTTCCACCAGCCTGCTTCCTGAGTTAGGGGGCAGTGGACCCAGGAAGCCACAGGCTGCCCTCTGTCCTTCTAAAACTGTGGCTGACTTTTTGAAATGAGAGCAAAGATGGTTCCTACAACTTAAAGGTCAGGCTGAGGCAGAGCAGCTGCCCCCATCTTGGCCACTCTGTGGGTGAGAAATGGCCAGAGCCGGACCCAGCAGGGAAGTGCTGAGCGTAGCGTCCACCATGCCCACCAGGCTGTCCACGCACATCCTCCTCTGGCCCTTCAAGCAGCTTTGCTTGCCGTTTGCAGTCCAAGTTCCCAGGAGACTGGCATGGCGGGGGTGGAATCCGCGTTCAGAGGCGGCCAGCTCCATGGGGTGGAGGGACCTGCTCCACCCCAGCTGCCTCCGCAGCAGCTAGGAGACGTCCCACCCACCGCAGGCTTACACGTGGACCGTATTTATAGCTTTGTTATGACAGAGCCGCTCTGAATCTCGACTGTGGCAGTTACGGAGTCTACATGCCAGATAGTTTCCCAGAACACTCACCAGCCAACGGGTGGAGCCAACCCACGGGCCACCCCTGGTGAGCAAGCGCGTCCCTCCACGCCCAGGAGTGCTGCCAGCCCGGGGAGGAAGGGAGTCCTGGCCCGCTCTCAGGGAAGCCGAGGACGCCGTGCCCAGGGAAGGGAGAAGCCCCACGGCTCCCAGGAGGCCCTGCCTGTCAGGCAGAGTGGCAAGTGCTGGGGGCCGGCAGCCGGCAACATGGGAACGGAGCTGTGGCTTGGGAAGATGAGGGTTTTGGAGGTGGACGGGGTGACCTGAACAGTGGTCTGCTGTTTCCCACACCAAACACGCTGGGGGCAAAGCTGCACAGGACAGACGCGTGTGTAAACGGTGCGACCTGAACGTGCCTGTGGGCAGTACAGACGTGGCGGCTCTTGCACTAGCCATGTGGGGCAGGGCTGCCCTCTGCCACCTCTCATCTCCAGGCACAAGGAGAATGTACCAGCCTGCTGACCCTCATACCCCCAGTGCTCTTTTTGGCAATGTCCCATAAATCTATAACAATTTCAAACTTATGGAAATACAAATAATAGTAAAAGGCAAGGGATAGGAAAGCCACACCTGCCAGCAAGACCAAGCAACTCTGGAAAAACGGTTGGGTCTCTGCAGGCTGCTCCTGTTGGCAGCCAGACCTGCTGCTCTCGAATCAGCCTGAGCAACAGGGGCTGCAGCTTCCACTCAGTCACCTTCTGAAACCCCTGCAGGAGCCGGGCACAGCGCAGGTGCAGCTCGGCCGGTAGCTGCCAGTTCTGCAGTAACTGGTGTCTGGTTCCCGCACACTTGGGCTCCGGCCAAGGCTTTCAGAGGAGACAGTTAATTAAGAGTTAATTAAATGGGAAGTGCATCCCCCGGGGCTGGGCCTCCACGTCCCATCTCCCCCCAGGCCTGGTTCACCATCAACTTTGTGGATCAACCTTGGTTGGCCACAGGGTCTGAGTGGCCCGTGACCTCAGCAGATTGCAACCTTCCACCTCTGCCCTTTGCCCACACAGCCCAGCTGAGGAGGAGGGTCCCTGAGGTGTGAGGCAGGCAGGCCACCTGGGCCTGGAGCCCAATCCTGCCAGCACGAGTGGCACTGAGCTTCCCCAGCTGACCACAATGGCTTCCACTGAAGTCTCTTAACAAGTCCTCACAGGACACACACTTGTGGGACTGTGTTCATGATGCCCCTCCCCAGGTATAAAAACAGCAGTGACGGCACAGCCCACATCACACCACACTGCTGAGGCACACGCATGCACCCAGCCTGCACGAACCCACCTCCACCCCAGGCTGAGGCTTGTAGATGCACCCATCAGTGCACCTTGGTCCTGGGCGAGGAGCCGGGCTGAGCAAGCCGGCCTGTGCCCGGGCCGGGCTCGGCCATGCACTACAGCCACAGCAATGCAGGCTGACGCAAACAGCCCTGCGGCCCAGGACCAGGCCATTGGTGGTGGGCCTTTGTGCTGCTCCTGGTCCAGAGCTCAGGACGGCCCAGCAGGGATCTGACCCCAGCAGCACGGCCCCCGTGCCACCCGCCACCTCACACACCAGCCTGAGAGCAGCTGTGCGGCAGAGAGAAGGGCCAGGCACCCAGTACCCAGCTACTTTGTGATTTTTAGAGCTGTTTCAATCTGCCCGACAAGTGTGACGATAACCAAAGGAACTAGCAAAATCAGCCCGTGCTCAGGACTTGAGCGTGAACCGGGGACACGGGTTTGCATGTCACTCTTTCCTGTTAAGGCCCTGAGCTATGTCTCCTTCCACAACCCAGCACCCTGGCGTCCCGGCCACCACCCCACCTCACCTGCACTTCTGAGTCGGCATCCACGTGCTGCAGCTGGAACCAGGTGTCCCTGTTGTGGTACTTCTGCAGGTCCTCCTTCTGGATGGCCACCTTCCCTAGAACACAGCAGAGGGGGCACTTGGCCACTGCCCCTCAGGAGGGCTCCCTGCAGCACCTGCATGTCAGAGCACACAGCCCTGGAAATGCCTGGAATGCCTGGTCCAGAAGGTGCACACCGGTGTGGGAAGCTTTCCAGATGCCAGAGGGAGAGCACTGGGCCCGGGCACCCACCCTCCACCTTGGCACCCAGCGCCTATCACTCATTCCACTTGCAAGCTTGGGGAAGGCTGCTGCCTCGCACCCTCACTCCAGGCACAGCCTTGGGACACCTCAGAGCAGCTCTATCCTAGCCAGTACTGGGAGTGACAGTTCCTTCCCAACTGTCACTCATGCAGCCAGTACTCTGTCCTGGAAGTGCACACAGCCCACTCGCAGGCAGGGCCGGTACAATTGGCTGTGGTGTTGGCCCACTGGGAAGGCACTCTCCTGCCTCTGACAGTGGCCACAGGGCCCTTGCAAGACTCATGCTCCATCCCTGGTGGCATGTGATGTGGTCTTACAGGAATAAGGAAAGCTTCAGGCTCTGGGGTCCACTTGGCTGGGCAGGAGCATGCCTCTAGAGTCTGGCACCTTGTGCTGTTCATTTTCAGGAGCTAAGATGGGCCAGGGACATCGTCACATATTTAACTCTCCCGTGTGTCCTGTAACCTACACAGCAGTGCCCATCTTCATGCGCGAAGTTCAAAACACCACCAAAGAGGCCTGAGGCCTCTCCCTGTGGCCGGGCTTCCAGGCTGCCCCGCAGAGGGCTCATGGGCGGCGCCTTCTGAAGCAGCAGCCGGTCTTCCCAGCAGTGTGGTTGGACAGGCCTCCACATGCTGGGTTTCCCTTCCGGCTCTTCATTGGGTTGTATTGCCACAGGGGCCACAGGGCCTCTGGCCACAGGACCATAAGCAGGACCAGCCTCCTGGTCCACAAGTTCCAGGCTCAGGCATTTGTTGCAGAACCCAAGACACCCCAGGTACCAGGCAGCCAGCGCTGCCAGGTGGCCTGCAGCTCCAGCTCAGCACAACCCAGCCAGCTCACCAGCAGCAGGCCCAGCAGACATGCAGCCAGCCTGGGAACTGGCCAGTACATGGGATACTCGGGCACCCTGTCCATCAAGTCCGGCTTGAAGCACACCAGTGCAGACGGTTCCTGTGGAGCTGTCATGGGTGCCGGAGCTGCACTGGTGCAGGCAGGAACTCCACCACTGAGTCTTAACCTCTGGCACCCGCTGTGCAAGGGTGTGCCTCGCGGGGGCATGAGGTCTTATTCTGTGGGCTGCTCTCTCGCTCCTCTCCTCAGGTGCTTCTGTAAATCTGACTTCACTTCTCAGCTCTGGAGTCCACACTGCAGGGCCACGGCATGACCAGGCCCCTACCTAGCCATGGGCCTTACTCCCCACAAGGGCACCCCAGAGCCCTCAGAGAGCACCCCCTAGCCCAAATCCCCTGTCCTCAGGAAAGACACCCGTGCCAGAGACACACCTCAGAATACCTGCACCAGGGGCACCCCACAACCTCAGGGAGCTCCCAAGTTCCCGAGAACACACCTCTTCTGGTGGGGGGCAGGGGGACTGGGCAATGGCTGGCTGGGTGTGCATGTGCCCGTGACTACTGGAAGGCACTGGAGCCCTTGGCAAGAGTGCCCACACCCCAGAGGTGGGCTCTCCTGCTGCCCACTGGCCTGGGGCCTGAGCCAGGGGTAGGGTGGAAGTCCTGGCTAGGGAAGGGCAGACTGTGGACCACAGCCCCACTCAGCTCACCTAAGAGGACGAGAGCAGATGTGTGACCAGGATTTGTGCGTGGGGAAGGCCAGACCAGGCTCACAGGCCCTAGGCCTGCCCTTCAGGCCACCCAGGTCCACCAGGAAGGCTCCAGAACCCAATACTGGCCTTCCACGCCCAGTAATGGGACTTCCCATCTCCACCAGAGGAGACTCTGTGCAGCAGGGGCAGCGAAGGCCAAGGGACACCCTCCCAGGCACCTACCTATGATGGAATCCCTCCGGAAAACGTCTCTATCGAAGATGTAGAATGATAGGTGACGGAAACTTCGAGGAATTTCACAGTAAAAATCTTCTCCATAAAAGGGGCTGGACAAGCAGAGGAGACACATATGGTCAGGGTCACGTGCGCTGTCCATGCTGGAGCTGGACAGGCCACCTGGCTGTCGGTAGGGGCCTCACTGCAATCAGCTGTGACAGCCACAGGAGCAACTGCACCAGGTGCCCCACGAGTGGCCTCACAGGGGACCAGCCATGGGCACTCTGCCCAGCATATTGGAGAAATGGCCAGCCCTCTGCAAGGCCACTCGGGGCCAAGCATGGACTTCCGTGCTTGCTGAGTGAGAGCTCGAGAAATGGGAGAACCAGTGTGGGCCGTGCCTCATGCAGCTTCCACAGAGCCAGGGGACTGTGCGGGCTGCAAAGGTCCTGGGGTGCAGCACTCCCTGTGAAAGGAGGCCGCAGTGCCCGACTTGGACGAGGTCAGTGCACAGTCCTGCCTAAGCGGCCGCTTCCACTGCTCACAGAAGAGGGCCCTGCTGTGCTGCCTCCCTGCAGCTCCCAGGGCTCCGCAGCCCACGCCTGAGTTGCCCACAGCTGCGGCAGCCCTCAGACGAGGACTGGAAGTGCAAGGGTCTAATGGAGGGGCAGAGAGCCAGGGCTTTCTCACTGCACAAACCTCCTGTTGCTCTGGGCGGGAGACGCTGGCTCGTGGCACCATGCGCGACCAGGGACCTGAGCACTGTGCGGGGCGAGTGGCTACTGCAGCCAGACACACGGGCCTCACTTGAGATGAGGCGGGATCCCAGAGTCAGGCCTATGGCCCAAAGTAGGGGACGCATAGCTCTGCGGGCCTCGGCCAGCGCTGGAGGAGCTTTCAGGGGCACCAGCACCCAAATGATCAGAAGAGCTAAGCACCAGCCCCGGCACCTCTGGAGAGCTAAGCACCACCTCGGCACCTCTGGCCTTTCTGTCCCTGTTGGGCAGCACCCACAGAGCCACTGAGCACCAGGGCCTGCACAATCCCCAGCCAGAGTAACAGACACAAAGCCCCCTCTTAACAGATGACTCAGGCCACGTCCAGGGTCCTGTCGTGACGGCCTAGGGGAGCTGTGTGTCAGCTCTGTGTAACCAACACCTGAGACAATCACCTGATTGCCCTCCTACAGGTCCCACCCTTCCCAGAACCCCACCCTGAGGACCGAGCCTGCAGCATGTGGCCTCTGGGGGATGCCCCAGATCCACACTGTAGCAGCTGGAATGTGGACAGCTGTAGGCCACCCTGGCTGACCTGGGGGGCGAGGCTGCTGGGCTGGTTGGCACCTCAGTCAGGCAGTCCTAACATCTGCCCAGGGCTGCTGTGGGCCTCACTGAGACACCTGGGCCTGGGCCAGACTTGGCCGTCCCTGTTAGGAATGCTCCTTACTATCCACAGCCCAAGGAGACACTGAGCTGCCAGCTGAGGGACCCACCAGGGAACGTCAACAAGGCCCGCGTGCTTGCGTTCCTGCCAGGGTCTGCCCAGGGCTGACCTCACTTCTGGCCCCCTTTGGGTGCTTCCTATGAGGTGGCCATGGGCCACTTGTGGCTCTGGTTTGGATAATCTTCAAGTGTCACCAGGGCTTCATGCAAGGTGTTCAGAGGTGGAAATAGAATCCAGCTGTGGTGTCCAAAGGGGCCTGGGAAAGCGAACAGGATCTGGAAACATGAGCTAGTGGGCATGATGGCTCGTATCCATCATTCCAAACACTCAGGAGGCTGAGGCAGGAGGATCGAAAGTTCGAGGCCAGTGTGGATGACTTAGCCAGACTCTGTCTCAAATAAACAACTGGATAAGGTCATCAGGGTGGAGCCCCCAGGATTGAACCCTGGCTACAGGAAAAGAGCCCTGAAGATACACACGAGTGCTCTAGTACACGCACACGTGTGCTCTGGTCTCCTGCCAGGCGTATGCCCTGCCTGTGTTGGCCTCACCAGATGCAGCCCTAGGCCTTGGACCTCCAAAACCTGAGCCCAAGGAAACCTTCCTCCTTTATGAAGCCATCTGTCTCGGGCATTTCACACGGTGAAAAAGCAGCCCAGCACCATGCTGGAGGCCACTCCAGCATCACACTGCAAGCCACCCAGCACCACACTGAGGCTACCTCAGCACCATGCTGGAGGTCACCCCAGCAACACTCTGCAGGCCACCCCAGCACCACGCTGGAGGCCACCCAGCAACACACTGAGGCTACCTCAGCACCATGCTGGAGGTCACCGCAGCACCACGCTGGAGGCCACCCAGCACCACACTGGAGGTCACCCCAGTAACACTCAGCAGGCCACCCAGCACCACACTGAGGCCACCCAGCACCACGCTGCTGGCTACCCACACCATGCTGGAGGCCACCCCAACACCATACTGGAGGCCACCCCAACACCATACTGGAGGCCACAGGATCAGAGACCATAGCACTTGGGATCTAGTTTCTCCGTAGACACCAGGCTGGATGGAACAGATAAAGACCATCTCTGGGCTTGTGGAAAGTCCCGTCCACACACTGGCCCTGAACCAGGGGCCGTCCCTCTGGAGTCTGTACCCAACTCTGCCCACAATAGGCCAGCGACTCCTTTGCCTTCAGAATAGCATCCAGCCATGCTGACCCTCAGCCAGGGTCGGGTCTGCAGCAGCTGTGGAGCAACCGTCCAGACCCCTCGTCACGGGAGCCGTTGTGCTTCCCAAGCCCATGAGTCCTCTGCAACACACATCCCTTCACAGAAAGTGGCAGGACGGGTGGACAGGCCAAGGCCCTTCTAGGGATTTCTCCAAGCCCTGCCGAGCCAGGGCCTGTGTACTAGGAGGTTCCTCCTGCCCCATCCAGCCCCGGACCACACAGACCAGCAGTCTTTCTGGAAACAAAACCCACTGGAATGCAAGCATTGGGGCCACATGTCCCTGAACCACCCATGCAGAATGCAGCCGTCCACATAGGCCTGCCTGCCAGTGCAGCGAGATCCAGGATGGAAACTCGGAGAACGAACCTATTTCCTCACCACCTGGTGGTGGCGGCAGCAGGCAAGCGTGTCAGCGTCTCCAGCTGGGGCTTCGGAGGCACCACCCTCCCAGGTGAGGCAGGAGCTCTTGGCAGGCGGAGCGGCTGCTCCATTGGGTCACCCACACTTGGCCTCCACTATCACAGCAGCATCAGGAGCCCCAGCCGAAGATCAAGCCAGGCTGGGGCTCCTGAGCACATTCATGCTGCCAGGTTCTGCCCTGGTCTCGGAGCTCTGCGTGGGGAGATGCACAAGGCCACACAGGAAGGACCGGGTGCAGCCTCCCAGGGCTGGTCACAGCCAGGAACGGATCAGCAAGGCAGAGGGCCCTCGAGTGTCCCTGGAAGCCTGCTGGTCCCGCTGGTGGGGCCTCTAGAGCTGCAGCAGGACACCCAGTCCAGAGGCCTGAGGACCCAACACCACTCACGCCCATAGAACCCTGTGGATCTGCTTTGACCTTGCTCAGATGGTGCAAGGACAAAACAACAGCCACGTAGCTTGGAGTATTTAAGCCAGTGGCGAGGGTGAGTGCCTGTGCACCCTGTAAGACCTGCTGTCCCCTGCATGCCCTTCCTTCCTACCGGGACTCCTGCTGCTCGCGAGATGGACCACCTGGACTGCTCAGCTGTGTTGAAGCAACCAGCTCACAGCATGAGGGATTTCTTTTTTTAACTAAAAACACCACAAACCTGTTGACAACAACGTTGTCATGGGTGGATGGGGACACACATGCCATGGCCTGCCCTGACAGCTTCCCCAGAGGGCGGCCCTCCTCCTGCTCCACCTCCCGCTCCATGGTGGGATGGGCCTGAGTAGCCACAGCGCCCCCTGTGCAGGCTGGGCAGACACCAGGTTGTGGAGGACCACAGGGCTTCCCTGCTCAGGGAGGACGGGTCAAAAGGGAGGGGCCTGGCACTGTGCTCCCAGCCGCACAGCCCAGGACCAGGACAGGCCTAGGTGACCCCTCTACTCTCTCTCCTCCACAGGAAACCCTGCACATCTCTTCCCGGCCACAGAGTTCACAGAACTCTTCAAAAGAGAAAGGAAACAGCTGAGCACGAGGGCATCCCCGCCCTCACCCTCCTCAGGCTGCCAGCAGACAAGGGCTCCTTTCTGACAGCCTGAGGGGCCTGGCGCTGGGGCTTCCCTTCACGTTAGAGGGCAGCCTCAGGCACCTCCCGCACAGGCCTGCCTTTGTCCCTCCGGGTCAGCCCAGTCAGATAGATGCATGACCAATGTGGCACAGGCCCAGTCTTCAGCCTTAGGGCTCCAGAGGCTTCTTCCCAAATAAAGGAAGCATCCAGGAGCCCTTGGCCTGCCCTAGTGTGGCTGCGTGAGCGAGGTCATCAACGTGACCAGCAGCATTGGCCACGGCTGCCAGGGTGTGAGCTGTCCTTTCCCTGGGTAATAGCGAGATGCTGGAAGGAGCTGGCACAGTTTCAAGTCGAGCAAACCCAGAGATAGAGACACTTGCAGGAAGCAGTGGTCACGGTGGGGCCTTGCCAGGAGCCGATCCTTCCCCTTGCTTCCCAGCCCAGCAGGGCTTGGCTGGGAGGGTCACACAGGGCCTCACTGGGACCCACAGAGAAACCACCAACTTCTCCTTGAGTCATTTCCCGACATCTGTGTGAGGCCACCACTGCCCCACCCCACCACGGCTGCTTGAGCCTCGTGACAAGTGACACTAGGGCTGGGTCCCCAGTGTCTTGCTTTGCCGCAAGCTCCTGCATCTATTTCCCAACTTCTGGGGCCCCAGTGTCTTTTTTTCACGAGAAAACACTAGGGCTGGGTCCCCAGTGTCTTGCTTTGCCGCAAGCTCCTGCATCTATTTCCCAACTTCTGGGGCCCCAGGGCTTGGGGGCCAGGCAGAGGGGCTGTCTCTCCTGAGTGTCTTTCTGCTCCAGGGTCTGAGGAGCTGCCGGAAAGCCCTGCTTGACCCGGCTCCAATCCCCAGCCCAAGGCAGTGGCATGAGGATCCCTCTGGTTCTGGAGGCAGCTGGGTAGGGATATTAAGAGGACACCAGCCTCTTTCTCAAGGGCTCAGTGTCCAGCTAATGAAACTTGCATGTGGTTAAGTCATGAACTGAAAGCTGAACTTAAATTTCGTTAAAGCAAAGGCTGTATCCAGATGTCCCCAGAGATGGGCTGGGGTGGAAGGAAGTACTGGGTACAGAGGAGTCCTGCAAGAACTGTTCACAAGGGACTGGGCAGTGAGAGCTGCCACTCGCCCAAGGGACCCAGGAGGAGTGCCTTGAGGTGTCCTGCAAGCCTGCCTCTGAGTCCCCTCAGCTGAGATCTCAACGCTCCCTGCAGCTCTCAGGCTGCATGGTGCCTGCACCTGTGAGCTTTCCTTTCAGGCTGCCAAGAGCCCTGGTCCTCAGACCCCAGCCACGAACCGCCTGAGCCTCATGCACTGCCTGCGAGTCCTCAGCAGCGTCAGCACGGCGGGGCTCTCCAGTAAGGGAAGCTGCTCAGTCTTCCAAAAGGATGGTGAAGCATTGCAGGGGTCGCTGTCCCACCCCGCAGACCTGAGCAGGAGAGGGGAAGCCAGGGGTGGGGGCAGCCAAGGCCGGATCAAGGCTGCCATGGCTGGGCGGAGCGGGCAGGGCTGGGTCAGGCTGGGCGTTTCCCACCTGGCCTGCTTCACGCCCAGCACACCAGCGCTTGCAGGAAGCCTGCAGCACACACAGCTCTGCAGGGCACCATGACATGGTTCAAGACTCGGGTGGGGTTATTCACCCTGAAGTGCTGCACCCCGGGCTGTGGATTCTCAAGTTGCCCCTAGACTAAGAGCAGGCTGCTTGTGCAAGATACACAGCTTGGACGCAGGCACAGCAGCCTGAGGGGCTACTGGCTGGGGCTGCCCGCCCATCCTCCAGGGCCTAGGGGCACCTGCTGCTGCCCCAGAAGGCCGAGGTGTCATAACCTGCAGCAGCGGTGTCCAGGAGTACTGGCTAAGGACACAACTAAAACCTTTTAAGGCCTGGCCATGGCACTCAAAGTGACTGAAGCAAGGGTTCCTGGGAGAGCCAGGGTCTGACGCTGGCCTCGCATGCTACCACAATGCCCTGAACTCCAGAACCCCATGAGGCCCCTGGGAGGACATGGCTAGGGAGCAGCCCAGAGCAGGAGGGGCCACAGAGGCCCCTGCAAGGGAAGGGAGCCCCTGTAGCATCCCGGCCACAGCTGGGCTCAGGAGGCACGCGCAGGTGCAGCAGGCATCCCTGCTCATGGAATTCAAGCACCCTGATGTGGGAAGTTGGAGGAGAGTGGACCCCAGGAGAGAGAACATGATGTGGACCATCCAGCAATTTCAAAGCTGTGTCTTCTAAGGCAACAGTGTGCTCTTATTAAAATTCCACAAGGACAAGGTCTGTCTCCCAAACCACTGACCATCGTCCCTTTAACTTCTGACTCAGATGCCCCCTGCCCTGCCTAGAACTGGGAGCTGCACAGATCTTCCCATCACACCAGAGCACATTTCCTTGAGCAACATGCATGTTCTGGTCTGGGCAGAACGCGCCCTCTTGGGACCACACAGGAGGTGTTCCCCAGGGCAGAGAGACACTGGGGCCGCTTCCCCGCAGGCTCCGAGGCCCAGGTTCTGACCACCTCCACACCCAGCACCAACCAGCCCCACTGCCCTTGGCACTACAGGGCTGTCTACTTCGTTTTTTAACTGCTAATTTTATGTAAAATATACATAGGAAGGAAAGAACAAAAACTTCTTGGGTCTCCACTAGTGAGCACAATTGCCCACCGACATTTGTGTCTAGATTTCCAGACCAGTTCTGGAGAAATCTGGGAGGACGCTCTGGAGCCTTCCACTCCAGACACAACCATAAAGGAGGCGGGTGCAGAGGTTGGGCACCTGGGGTCTCTGCACAGCCCAAGGTGGCTCTGCAGGGCTGCAGGCTGAACCAGGACCCAGAGCTCCCACTGAGAAACGAGCCATCTTCACCGCAGAGCACTGTGGAGAGGCAGCACTGTCAGCGGCACACGGGACAACCAGCCCTGAGGACAAACCGCATCCCCCATCCTGACTTGGACACGGGAGACCAGAGGTGGACGGACACTCATGGAATATTCCTGCAAGGGCTGAAGAAACCTGCAGTGGACGTTCATCTCCTTGTGTGACATCCTTGGGCTTCTTTTTGCTGGATTTGGTGTGATTTCCTCTGCTCTTCAGCTGTCCCTCTAGGTGGGTATGACCCTGGTGTGGAAGCCAGGTGTCCCCCTGGGGCCCTGGGTGCTTTCCGCAGACCCTGTGCTTCCTGAGCCATGCCTGCTGGCTTGTGTCACAGAGTCACTGGTGTATGAAGGGATGGTGACAGGCTGCCACAGAAGGGCTGGACACCCAGCTCTGTGAAGGTTGGTGTGTGACCAAGGTCATATCCCCTGGCAGGAGGTCTTTTAGTGGCACAGAAACTTGCCAAAGTCCCTTTCCTGGGGACAGGACAAGGCAGGGAAAGGGCTTGTTCTCCTGGGAGTCTGCGCCTACAGTTCTTAGCTCAGACCTCAGGGGACAGCTGGTGGCCTGTGCCCTGCACTGGAAAGGGGGAAGGGACAGCGCTGCAGCCACTGACAGCCCTGCCAGCCCGGCCCACAGGGCCTGCAGCCCCTGGATCCTGAGACCACCCTCTGTGAGTGAGGAAGAGGGCAGGGGCCGCCCTCCTCCCTCACCGTCACACGCCCCCTGTGCGGCCGCGGGGGCTGTCAGTCACAGAACCCCCTTCTGCTCTCCCCAGGTCAGGTGTGCAAACGGGGGTCCCATGGTCTCCTACAGTGACTGTGCCCAAGGAGCATGCTGACCTGGGAGGCCTGCTGGGGAGGCGGCAAGATTCAGCTCCTGGCAGCAGGGGGGCCCCAGCTTCCTGAGCATGTGCGGGGCGGTGGGGTGTGCAGCACCCCCAGGGGCCAGGTCCTCATCTCTGCTCCTCAGCCAACCACAAGTCTGGCCCCTGCTCCTCTCATCTCAACTCCAGCCTCCACCTCCACAGGGACCCTCTGCCTCTGGGCCCTGTTCCCCAGCTGAGGCCACAGGGACCCTGTACTGGCCCCAGCATGCTCCTTTTGGGATGCCTAGACCAGCAGGGCCACCACCACCCTGTCCTCCCCCTTCCACATCCCGGGGCCTCCTGTTGTCGCTGAGCTGGGTTCTAAATGATCTCCCATCTTCCTCTTGGCCTCAAATCAGCCGTCTACCTCAGGTGCTGGACTGTCCTTCACTCTAGGAGCTCTGCTCTTCAAATCTGCAGGGTCGCTCCTTTCGGCCTCGACCCTGCTCACCTTGGAGTCCTTCTTCTGCTTCCACATATCAAGCTGGGCCACTGGACCTCTGTGCCAGGGACGCCAAGGGCCCTGCACTTCTTTCGCAGGTGGACTCAGGCTCTGAACACCTGTGCTCTTTCCCCTCCAAGCCTGCTCTTTTGGGCTCAGTGATGGAAAGGGATGGCGGCGATGCTCGGTCACAGCGATGCTGACCGGCTTCTGGCCAGGGCCCATGTGCAGTGGGGCTCTGCAACCACGGCTCTCAAAGGCTGCGAACTCATGAGGAGCGAACGCTCACTGGCCAGCTCAGCAGGTGGGGGCCGCGGCCTTCCTGTCCGCTGCTTTGTCTCCGTGAGGCTCTGTCTGAGGAGGGCGGGTTCCCTCCGCCTGGGCGCCTGGGCCTGCCTGGGCTCCGTTCGTGCCGGCCAGTTTTAGCTTTCTGTGGCAGCCCTCTCCCTACCTGGAGCGTTCACCTGCTTTGGGGATCGCTCCCCCAGCCAGAAGTGAAGGCGTGGGGAGCGTGGACAGCTGCAAGGCGCTGCGCCTGCTGGTCCTGGCACGGAGGGCACGCACACGCCGCCCTCCCTGCGCCAGAGGCAGCTTCGGGGGCCCCGGGACAGAAACCACGGTTTCTGTGTGAAATGTTGGAAGATGGTGGGCCCTGCCTCTCTGCTCTGCCTGCGGGGAGGCCCCGATGGAGTCCCACGGGCCCCAGTCAGCAGTCTGGAGAGGAGCCAGCCTTGCCAGCTGCAGCGAGGTCCCGGTGCACTCTCCTTGCACCGCTGGCACACCAGGTACCGGCAGCAATGAAGTTTCCAGGATGAAGCCACAGGTTCCAAGGGCGCAGCCTCGTCGCCACCGTCTCTCCAACTAGAGACTCACCCGTGGCTTCACCGCAGGTCCCAGACTCTCATGGACTGGCTCCTTTGACCATCCCCAGCTTTTAGTTCTCAAAGTCATTCCAAAGGGTCCAAGTCAAAACAACCGGAGCAGGGTGGGCACACACCTGCTTTATAGGATGGAGGGGGAAAGGTGCCTGCCCTGCCCGGGAGGGGCCTCCATGCATCCAGCGCTGGGCCTCCTCCGCCGGCAGAGTGGAGCCCTCCCACTTGGAAGGCAAGAGCAAGGCGACATTCAGCTGCTAAAAATGTTCTCAGAACAAAAACAGCTGCTTTGAGACAAGCCTTGAACTCGGGCCCGAGGAGTCGTGGCTGGCTCCAGATGGCTCCTTTGATCCAGGTGGCTCCCCCTGTGCCCACAGGACCACAGCTGCCAGAATGGCACTAAGGACGTGCTGGCTGCCTGGCCTCCTGCCTGGGCCTGATACACTGCACAGCCACTCCGAACACCTATTGCCGCCTCTGTCCCCACCTGCTCCTGCCCCCGAGCGCTGGGCCTCTCCAATGGGCCTAGGACACGCTGTCCTGGTAGGTCCCCACAACCCCATCACAAGCTGAGGCCAGATCAGTGCAGAACTGCAGAGCCGACGTAGGGAGGCTCAGACCCAGGGCAGGTCAATTCTCAGCCAATGCCTTCATCTAACTGATCGACAGATGTTTTCTAGGACTCCTACATTAAGTTACCTCAGTGTCCACATAACACATTCTCTTGAGGAAAATGCAAAAGGAGATGTTGAAAAGAAAACTTCTAAAATGTGCTCCCCTCTCAGAACCCCCTTGACACTTTCCTGGCAGTGGTCTCTATTGAAAAGAGCAACTGGTGTCAGTGGGAAGGGGTGGGTGCCAGCCAGGAGCATCTAGCAGGCGTCAGGGCCCAGGTCAGAAGCAACCATCTGCCAGCAGAGCCCGTTGCTCTGGGACTTGTGGCCAAGAACATGGGACATGGCAGGTGCCACAGGCTTGCAGGTATTGTGCAGACAGGGACTGGGTGGCTACCAAGTAAAGGAACAGTGGACTTTACCAGAGTGACTTTTCTACAATTTTGGTCCTGAAGACCTCCTCCTGGTCCAGGTTCACGGTGCAGTAGCAATCCCTCATCTTGTTTGGGCCAGGGTAGGAGGGCAGGTTTTTGGCTTCACCTAAAAAGAGAACATGACATGCATCATCACTTGGCACATAAATGCTCAGCACCTCACCAACCAAGGCATATTTCCAAATAACAGATTTACTTCAAAGCAAGGCACATGGTTAATCCCCTATACATTCGTTCACTCCTTTATTTATTTGTTGTTTTTAGATTATACATGACAGTAGGGTGTGTTTTGACATATTATACATACATGGGGTGTGACCCATTACAATTTTAATCTCATTCTTGTGGTTGTACATGACGTGGAGTTACACTGGTCATTTATTCATATATGAATGTAGGAAAGTAATGTCTGATTAATTCCACTGTCTTTCCTATTCCCATGCCCCCTCCCTTCCCTTCATTCCTGTTTGTCTAAACCAATGAACTTCTATACTTCCCCTCCTTATCCTTCCTTGTTGTAGGTTAGCATCCACATCTCAGAGAAAACATTCAACCTTTGGTTTTTAGGATTGGCTTATTTCACTTAGCATGATATTCTCCGGTTCCATCCATTTACCAGCAAATGCCATAATTTCATTCTTCTTTAAGGCTGAGTAATATTCCATTGTGTATATGTACCACATTTTCTTTATCCATTCATCTGTTGAAGGGCACCTAGTTTGGTTTCATAGCCTGGCTATTATGAATTGAGCTGCTATAAACATTGGTGTGGTTGTGTCACTGCACTATGCTAATTTTAAGTCCTTTGGGTATATGCTGAGGAGCGGGATAGGTGGGTCAAATGGTGGTTCCATTCCAAGTTTTCTGAGGAATCTCCATATTGCTTTCCACAGCAGTCACACCAATTGGCAGTCCCATCAACAATTTTTGAGTGTGCCCTTCTCCCCACATCCTCGTCAACATGCATTGTTGTTACTTGTCTTCTTGATCATTGCCATTCTCCCTGGGGTGAGATGGAATCTCAGTGTAGTTTTAATTTGCATTTCTCTAACTGATAGAGATGTTGAGCTCTTTTTCATATATTGGTGACTCATCCTATTTCTTCTCCTGTGAAGTGCCTGTTCAGATCCTTTCTCATTTATCACTCACTCCTTCTTAAGTCTTGGTTTTCTTGCTACAAGCTAACATCCCGCCCAGAATGCCATTGTGCTCCCCAGCACCACGCAGCACACACAGCTTCTCAGGTGTGGGGCTTTTAATGTGTGGACAGAACACGAGGTGCGTGGCTGGCACTGCACAGTCACACGCGTGCAGCTGTCACGGGGGCCGCAAGCCCCCCCATCTCCCCACACTGAGGCCCCGCCTCGCCCTGCCCCGCCCACCTCCCCCGCCCCGCCCCGCCCACCTCCCCCACCTCCCCACACTGAGGCCGTCTCACCCCGCCCCCCCCCCCTTGTCTGCTTTCTGTCTGCAACACTGAAGCCCCTTGGGACTGCGAGTGAAGCCTGCATGCCTGTTCCTACGTGGCTGGCTCTGTCCACTGTTGTGATGCTTCCGTGACGCAGGACGCCATCGTTGAAAGCCCAGTGGGGAAGGCTCGGTCCCCAGGTGGGCTACTGGGCGGTGGCAGAGCCTGTGGGAAGGGGGCCTCCGGGGAGGTCCTTGGGGCTGGGGCGGCGCTCCCCAGGGGCTGGCAAGGCCCAGGCCAGACCTCCTGCTGCGCTTCTAGGCCCTGGGGTGAGTGGTTTGTCCAGCAGGCACTCAGCTGTTGTCATCCAGCACATCCACCAAGCCCACAGCGATGGGCTCACCCAGTCTTGCACTGGACCCTTCAAAATTGTGAGCGAAAATGATCTTTTTCTCTCATAACTTAACTAGAGCTGGCTAACACCATGTGCATTCCGATTTCTTTCTTTAAGAGCTGAGGGACGTTCCCTGTGTTTATAGACCACATCTTGCTGATCCATTCGTCCACCAGTGACATTTTATTTGGAATTTGATTTTATAGTATTAGGTCAAAGTTGGAGCAATGATCAAGGAGGACTCTTTCATGACAAGATTAAACTAGATCCCAGATGTTTAAAACACAGAGCGATTTGCCAATTAGGGAAAATGTGTAGAAGGAGCAATGAGTTATGGACCCCTGTCCACTGGCCCTTCCTGCTCAGAGCAGCTCCCTGAAGCATCTGAACATGTTTCGAGAAAACAGAGGGTGGCTCAGGGCACCAGCACCCAGTAGCCCTGCAGAAGGTGCCTGCAAGGCAAGGGCGCGCTCCGCGCCTGCCCCCGCTATCTCGGGGGTTAGCGGGTTCAAGCAGCAGGTCTGTGCAGCAGGAGCACTGACCACAGGACTGAGGTGAGCGTGCTGGAAGGATCACCCTGGACCTGGGCTCACCTCAAAGGGCCACGTCTCTCTGAGCTGCTCTGACACCAGCAGCATCTGGCACTGGGCTCCAGTCATCAAGCACAGGTCAGGGAAGGACAGAGGCTGGGTACCCACCATCCAGTGACACTGGAGGTGACACTGATGCCTGCCAGCACTGCTCAGGGACCAGGCAGTTGGCTCCTGTTGACCCTGAAAACAAAATGAACCAAACTGATCCAGACCAGAGGCCCTCAGCACTCCATCTCCAGAGCCGAGAGCACCACACCAGAGCCGGTAGACGTCTCCGCACACCACGGCCCGGGTGCTGCAGCCGGGGGAGCAGGACTGCTCACTGGAGAAGTGTCAACTGGAAGTGGAACCCAAAGGCAGAACAGATGCAACCTGTTGCTTCTTTTAGCTTTTCATTGATGCAGTTTGGACGCTGAGTCAAGGTGCAAGTTCACAGAAGGCTTTCTGACTGGGTGAGGTTTTCGGCGTCCATGAATCCTGTCTGCAACATACTGGCACGTAACTGCACCCGCCGTGACCTCACAGAGCTGCCCGGGGTCTCGCCCACTTGGGACCTTTCCCCCACACAGCCTGTGTCTGGGACCTCGGGTTCCTCCCCTGTGAAAACAGCACTCGACTCTGTGCTCCTCGGCTCCAAGACGTGTCCACATCAAAAGGCCTTGGAGTTCGTATTTGGAATCATGGAGGAAACATCGATGGCGATCAGCTGTGCAGGGAGAACCCAAAGCTTGCCTCTGGGAGCTGCTGCCCATGAGGGCTGTGCTAGAGGCTCTCCTGATGGCCTTGTGCTGGGGGAGTCGTGCAGACAGCCTGGTGAGGGATGGAGGACCCACAGCGCCAGTGGGTCAGAGGCAGACCTACTGCGGCGCCCTCTGCCTGTAGCCCCAGCACACACATGGGCTTAGGGTCCTGTGGAATCACAGGCCGCGAGGAGAGAACCGGGTCCAGAGTGGGAGGGGAGATGGGGAGACTGCTGGGGTCCCCCCCAGCTCTGGAGCTCATGGCGCTCACAAAGTCCATCAATCGGAACCCTGAAGCTAGCGCCACTCTGCTGACCTCTGGCCACGGCCTCCAGGCGGTTCTGGCACCTGCTCCCTCTGTGTTCTCACCTGCTTTCCATTTGGGGTTTTCTGTGCGTTTTGTTTTGGTTTGCTTTGCATCTTGTCATAAGTGTGGAGATCCTGAGTTCCTGTGTTTCTTGAGGGAAAACTTTGGAAGTCCTGTGGGAGATGGTCCTCGGCGAAAATGGAGTTGAGATTCGGTTCCTGTCTGTTGTACAGAGAACCTCCAGACACAAGCAGCGAGAGCGACAGTTCCTTGCAAGGTGCCTTCGGCAGAGAGAGCTGGGCGGGTCTCCTCTGAACAGCTTGTGAGACAAGCGCCAACTGGCATCGCTGTCCGGACCAGGCAGAAACATGCTGGTTGCTATGACAACAGCAACACCAGAGAGTAACTGGTCAGCCTGAGCCAGGTCAGGCAGGCCCCTGCTTGGACCAGCAGCATGGACCAGAGCAGCTGCCATGCCCACTCCAGGTGGTGTCCCCTGGCAGGGTCCCCAGTGCTGGGGGCTCCACCTGGCCCAAAAGGGCGAGAAGCCGTGAGTCATCCAAGGGCAGCGGTGGAGGAGTGCACCCAGCCCTCAGGTGCCGAGTCCGCCCTGGCTGCACGCCAGGGGCTGAGCCTCCCCTCCTAACCACGGGCCGCGGGCTCCTGTGTGCTCCGAGGAAGAGCATGTTCCTCCCTCTAGGAACATACCCACCCACGGAAGGAAGGAAAGCTGCCCTAGCATCCCACAGCGCTGAGCTGCTGCAGTGAATGAACACGCGTGTGAAGGGAAGCAACGCGGGCTCACCCCAGAGTGGCCGCGGCATTCCTGCAGCTGCGCCTCCCACACCTGTGGACACCCCCACCTGCTCACCAGCCCTCTCCCCCGTCAGTGGACCAACGGAAGCCACAGCTGCACCTGAAGAATGATCCCGGAGACCGGGAAGCAGCACACCTGACAGCCAGCACCAGGGCAGCCAGCGTGAGGGACCACAGCCTCAGGCCGGAGTGGGCACCATCCCCTGCACCCTGGGAACAGACCCGCTGTTCCTCCCTGTGGGGCAGGTGTGGCCCAAGTGGCCCCGGAAGCCAGGCTGAGGAGCCCCTGGCACAGGATCAGCACCCTGTGTGAGGCCTGCCGGGCCTCCTCTGTGCCACTCTGCGGCTCCCTGAGGACCACCCAGCTCCCCACAGCAGGCCTGGCCTTGTGGGTCATGGTCCCAGCACTGGCTCAGTGGCTAGAATCCTTGCTCTCAAGAAAGAGGACGAAGCCGGGCGTGGTGGCGCAAGCCTGTAATCCCAGCAGTTAGGGAGGCTGAGACAGGAGGATCACGAGTTCAAAGCCAGCCTCAGCAATGGCGAGGTGCTAAGCAACTTAGTGAGACCCTGTCTCTACATAAAACACAAAATAGGGCTGGGGATGTGGCTCAGTGGTCGAGTGCCCCTGAGTCCAATCTTCAGTATCAAAAAAAAAAAAAAAAAAGAAAGAGGATGGTGGGTGGGCAAAGGAGGACCTGGAGGAAGCGCGAGGCTGAGGCGGGCCGAGCGGGGAGGCGCAGCAGGGCCTGGAGCCTGCAGCAGAGCCCCACCAGCACCAGCTTCCTGCCATTCACTCCGGAGTTCTGCTCTAGCCCGCCCAGCACGCAGTGCTCCTCAACTCGACTGCCGTCAACCGCTCTGGGAACGATGTGTGAACAGGCCTGCGGCCCAGACCCCTGGGCCCCTGGAGGTTGGCCTCCCTCTCCAGGGAGGCCAACAGCACCATTGCTCCGGCAAGCCTGTATCCATTCCAACCTGAACATGCGCGTCCTAGGCCTCCGACGCTGACACTGGCTGTTGTGTTCTCGAGAGGGGCACTGTGCCCGAAGGCCCTGCTCCTGTGGTGGCCTCTGCCTTGCTCTGCAGCCCTCAGGCTGAACTGAGTAGAGCTCCACCAGCAGCCTGGACGGGATTTCTTTCTTTTTTAAAAAAATTTTTGTTGGTTCTTTTGAGCTATACTAGACAGTAGAGTGTATTTTGATGTATCATACGTACATGGCGTAGGGCTTCCCGCTCCTGTGGCTGTGCGTTCACGTAGGAAAGCGAACACGGATGCATCCCACTGTGTGCCCGCCCACCCCTCTCCCTCCCCGCCCTCCTCCCCTCCCTCCCTGCTGCCTGCAGCCAGTCAGCATCGCATGTCAGAAAGAGTCGTGGCCTTTGGCTTTTTGGGATTGATCACTTCACTTAGCAAGATAGTCTGCGGTTCTGCTGTATGGGGTTTGCAAGCCGCATCTCCACCGAGTGTACCATCAACCGCCGTCATAGACCTGGCGCGGTGAGCTGCTCCACAGGAGGCGCGTACCCTGCGGCTGCCTCGAGTCTCATCAAGGACAGGACGCACAGTACTGGCTGCTAGAATAGAAATTAAAACTCCAGCTATGGCAAGAGGAAGCCCAGGACATCTGCTGACCCCATGGCACAGGCACCAGCACTCAGCGAGCTGAGCTCCCCAGCAGCTGGGATGGAAATGCAAACACCGCGGGACACACGGTTGTCGTGCCTTATTTTAAAAGTGAAGCCCGTCAGTTCTCCAGGAGGACTGCCCACAGCCCCTCCAGGGAGCCACTGCATATCACTGCAGCACATGGCTCCACTGCTGGGTCTCTGGACCTCTACCAAGCGTGCAGAGTGCTCCTGCCGCACGTGACACAAGCAGCTCACCACGGGACGCTCGGAGACGTGATGAGTGGCAGGGGCACCAGCAGAGCAGCGCGCTGGCGCTGTCTGGTTCGAGGCCGAACCTGGGTGCTTAGAGGAGATTCTGAGGAGGGTTTTGTTCCTGGTTTCTTTCATAGCTGGGTTCCTGAGGACACCAGCAGCCCAGAGTCCACTGCCAGTGCTCTGCTAAGATGGCCTCAGCTCTGGCTACCCACCTCGCCCTCCACTCAGGGCCTCCTTCCTGGACTCACCTCTGCTTTGTGGTCCAGCACAGGAACACCCCACAGTCCACACAGGCCTTCTGCTGTGCCCATTGGAAGGACGGACTCTTGGGCCAGGCTGAGTGGACACCAGTTGCACAGTCCCCCCATGCCTGCTGTTCTTGGCATACTGTCTCCTCGGCGCTCTCAGGCAGCTTCACTGGGAGAGGATGAACCCATAGTGCCGTGCACAGCGAGTCCCCAGAGCTGAGCAGCCAAGGTCAGCATAAAAAACCACTCTCCACCCATGAAGACGCCAGCCAGGCTGTGCTCCCCTCTCCCCATAGCAGGTGGGCTCTGACCAGCTTGTTTTACTTAAGAGCTGCTCTAGGCACATTGAGGCTGCAAAGCCCCCTGTGGGCAGGCTGATGGCCCCTGACCTCTCAGCTGCTGCGCAGTGCTCTGTGCGTGGCCACAGACGTCCCTGAGTGTGCTCCCAGCCCTCCTTCGTGTGCCCGGGAGCTGCGTCTTCCAGGGACTTGAGGGTCACACGCTTGAGGAACTGCTCCCACGTTTCCCACCAGCAACACATGGTCACATGCATGAGCAGGGTCTCCTTCCTCTACACTCGCAGCCTGGCCCCTAGGAGGGCGGGTTCCCTTCTTCTGGAGAGAGCCAGTGGCCCTGGGCCTGACCTGCAGTTCAAGGCAGTGCCTTGAGGAAAGGCTGGGGGAAGAGACTCGCCATGGCCTGGCCTCCTGAGAAGCTCTCCTTACCAGTTGCTGCCGTGCTGCTGCACAGAAGCCCAAGATGCATGGAAGAAGCTCCCTGCCAAGGCAAAGAGCCTGCGCTGCAGCTATGCCCACCCCCTCTCAGGCACCACCAGACACCAGTTCCTGCCTCCTGGCTCTTCGGGTCAGTACCACAGCTCTGAGCAACCTTGCTGCCATCCCCTAGCATTGACCTCTTGTCTCCTACTACACAAGAGAAGGGACTGGGGCCACCCCTGCCCCAGCTCTGCTGGGTGGCAGCCACAGTGGAGCCCCCTTCAGCCCCCACGATGCCCACAGCACCCCCCTGATGCCTCCTGCAGCCTCCACCATGGCCCCCACTGCACCCCACTACACCTTGCTGCACCCTCACTGCACCCCACAACACCCCACTGCACCCCATTACATCTCACTGCACCCCCGCTGCACCTCACTGTACCCTCATTACAGCCCACAGCACCTCACTGCACCCCACAACACCCCACTGCACGCCTGCTGCACCTCACTGTACCCTCATTGCTGCCCACAGCACCTCACTGCACCCCCCAACACCCCACTGCAGCCCACAGCACCTCACTGCACCCCCCAACACCCCACTGCAGCCCACAGCACCTCACTGCACCCCACTACACCTCACTGCACCCCACTACACCTCACTGCACTACACTTCACCCTCATTGCAGTCCCACTGCACCTCACTGCACCCTCACTGCATCTCATTGCACCCCCACTGCAGCCCACTGCACCCCCACTGCACTCTCATTGCAGTCCCACTGCAGCCCACAGCACCTCACTGCATCTCATTGCACCCCCACTGCAATCCACTACACCTCACTACACCTCACTGCACCCCCACTGCACCACACTGCACCCTCATTGCAGCCCCACTGCAGCCCACAGCATCTCACAGCACCCCACAACACCCCACTACAGCCCACAGCATCTCACTGCACCCAACACCCCATTGCAGCCCACAGCACCTTATTGCACCCCACTGCACCTCACTGCACCCACAGCACCTCATTGCAGCCCCACTGCACCTCACTGCACCCTCACTGCATCTCATTGCACCCCCACTGCACCCCCACTGCACCTCACTGCAGCCCACAGCATCTCACAGCACCCCACAACACCCCACTGCAGCCCACAGCACCTCACTGCACCCCACTGCACCTCACTGCACCCCCACTGCACTCTCATTGCAGTCCCACGGCACACCCACGGCACCCCCACTGCACCTCACTGTATCCCCACTCTATCCCACTGCAGCCCCACGTGAGTGCAGGTTCCCCTTGATGCTCACACACTATTGGGAACATCAGTGATTTACTTGCAAACTCAAAAGCTCTTTTGAGTCCAAGTTTATTTATTTGGGTACTGGGAAGTGAACCCAGGCGTGATTGACCACTGAACCACATCCCCCGCCCTTTTATTTTTTTATTTTGAAACAGGGTCTTGCTAAGTTGCTTAGGGCCTCGTTAAGTTGCCCAGGTTGACCTAACTTGTGATCCTTCTTCTCAGCCTCCTGAGCTGGGATGTCATCTTGCGATGACAGGTGTGCACCACCACACCTGTCCCAAATTTATTTTTAGCATCTGTATTGGTCTAACTAAGCAAGCAAACTACCCTACTGACATAACCATTTGCACTGGAAGGGCCATAGGCCACTGGGGACTGAGACCAGATGGGTGCACATAACAAAGGGTGTCAGAATTCATTGGAATAAGTAAGAACATAAAAAGCTAATCAAGGGGCTGGGATTATGGCGCAGTGGTAGCATGCTCGCCTAGTACGCATAAGGCATTGGGTTCGATCCTCAGCACCACATAAAAATAAAATAAAGATATTCTATCACCTACAACTAAAAAATAAACATTAAAAAAAAAAAAAGCTAATCAAGACATTGCAGGATTCCCACTGATTTTATCTCCCCACGCAGACCATCTTCTGTAAGGGAGCAGAGGGCTCCTCCTCCCTGCTCCCAGCCCTCTTCTCTCCAGGCCTCCCTGAGCACCTCAGGGCCCTCTGGTGTGCTGGGTGTGACTTAGTGGCTTCCGTGGATTCGGGAGGAGGCAGAACTTGGATTTTCATGTGTCCCATGAAGATAGGTACCTGCTCACTGTGCCAACCAGCAGGTCAGTGTAGCTTGGAGGAAGCAGGTCAGGAAGACCTTCTGGAGCCCATGTGTGCATGAGAAGAGACAGAGACAAGGAGACAGAGAGAGGCATAGGGAGGCAGCGCCAGGCAGAGTGCCCAGCCTCTGCTGACAGCTCAACTGAAAATAACCTCAAGGCACAGTCTGTGGCCTCCTAGGTGTGCAGGTCTGCAGGCATCCACAGTGTGAGCCCAAGGGGTGGCTGTAGCCACCTCCCCACAGGCTCCCAGAGCCCCAGCCCAACGCTGGTGGCACCCAGGGCTGCTCCACAGCATACAGGACCTCTGTGTATGTTTGGAGTTAAGTCTTATAAAGAAACTATTTTTCCTCTCTTTTAAAACATTTTAACTACAAAAGAAACTCGTATTAGCTATAGCCAGTTTACTGCACGGGCACGCATGTGTAGGAAGGGCCACCTCCCAGGCCAGACCCAGGCGGGGGCAGCCAAGCCCACGTGACTCCCTTCCCTCCCACCACCAGGAGGAAGTGTTTATGTACAGGAGGGGAGCTCCAGACGCTTTAGCACAGTGGGATCACGCTGCACCCAGCAACCTACTATGAAAACATCACCCCACATCGGGCGGATTTATCAAAGCCCTTTTTAGAAAAGACTGTTCTGCAGGAGGAGAGGCAGAGCCCACGCGCACCTCGGCCTGTCTGACGTGGCCTCAGCACCCCGCCTGCAGCTGCAGCGGAGCTTGGGGTGTCCATGCCGGCCTCCAGCATCTCCCACTCTCAGGCCAAGGTGGGCACGCTGCAGCCACACACACACAACACAGCAGAAATCCTGCCACAGTGCTGCTGGAGCTCCCAGCAAGCGCAGCGCATGGTGTCAGTGTGCTCAGACCTGTGCGCTCAGACGCCGCCCACCCAGCAGAGGATCCCCGCTCCGGCTAACCCAATACCTGCGTGCTCAATCCCTAGCGAGACTTGTGGGTCGGGGTCAGCATAGTGCGTTTCCTCTCCCACCTGGGCAAGGCCTTGGCGTGGCGTGGCAGAGGCATCGGTCACCAGCTGATGTCTTGCCACAGGGGAATTTTAAATCCTGATGTGCAATCCTCCCTGGGAACCCGTGGGTTGGGTCCCAGAAACCACCAGAGGCGCCCAGCACAAGGCACTCTGGTCTCTGAACGCCACACGGCCGTGCTGCCTGAACCCTGGCAGCATGGCTCATGGGATGATGGTGAGAAAACCTCCGCTCACGTTCAGGCCAACGCGATCCTTCAGATACTTTTGATCCCAGTTGGCTGGATCTGGCTCGTAGACATGGAAGGGGCTGTGGCCAAACCTGACTGTCTTCTCCCTCAGCTTTTGCGTACTAGAAGTCATGTGCCACATTCTGCAATATTTTACTGATATTTTTATTTATGTCTCACATTATAACCTCCCAAACCTTCCACATCCTGCGTCCTGATGCCCAGATTTCCAGGCTTCCATCTCCCTGGGCTCCGATCTGCTGCTGGGGCCTATCTTCATCCACCTCCACCAAGGGTCTAGAAGGGCGAAGTTCTGGAGGCTTCCTGCAGCAGCTGCTGCTTCCTCCCGTGGGCCCCACACCCTGACTTAGAGGGTGCCCCCTCTTCTGCCCTGCCACTCACACTCCCAGTCCCCTGGGAGGTCCAAAGCTGGGTCTTGGAGGCGAAGCTGGAGTGGTGTGATCCTGCCTCAGATGCGGCCTCACCTGTGGTGGGCGCGGCTCGCCAGCTGTCACTCAGAGCAAGCAGAGCCACTCTCCAGTCTCAGTTTCCCCACCAGTAAGTGGGGATGATCCTGCCTGCCTGCTGGGTCTCTTGACAGACTGCTGTATCACCTAGCATGCACCCAGTGGGTGAGGCCTGGCCCATCGCTGCCCCTGGGCTGCTCCCACAGAGTCTGGCCATCTGCCCCCAAGACCCCCGCACAGCTGCACCGTCCTCACACCCGTGCCACCTCCCGGTGCCGCAGAGGTGAATGAGCACAGACGGCTGAGCTGTGGGAACAGCCTGGCCTGGGCTGTCCTTGGCCTGCAAGCACGCTAGCCCCACGACGCGCTGCTCTCCCAAGGGGTCCCCCGAAGCACCGCTCAGCCACGTAGGCGCACACGCGGCAGGGGCACAGGCGGGACCCACAGCAAGGCTGGTGGCACCCGCTCAAGCTGACACAGGCAAGCTGAGGGCTGGCCTGGGTGTGCAGGCCCACTCTGGACACGGCAGTCCTGCCCTGCTGCCTCCCGTGCGACCCTGGGCCACCTCCACCACAGCGAGACTCTGGGCCAGGCGGAATCCCGAGGACTTCCCAAAAGAGCGAGCGTCCCACCCAAGTGCAGACTCAGGCAGCAGACCCCACCTGGAGAATGGTCCCCACATGGTTATGACGTCAGCCTGGTAATGGGGACAGGCCTGCTGAGTGGCCACACTTCTACCATGGACTCACCAGGGCCATGCGGTGCTGGGCCCATTCAAGGCCTGGTCCCGGGTAAAGTGTGGTAAATAGCAGGTGCTCTCTGACGCGCTGTGCACTTTGCCAGCCTTCGCGTCGTCTGGTTCCCTCCCATCACACCTGTCTCCAGCCTCTGCCGGTCCTCACAGTGGCTTAAAGCTTGGCTGCAATCTGCACCCAGCCATTGTGCAGGAGACCGATGCGGAGAAAGTCAACCAACACGCCCCAGGTGCAGAAGACCGCCTTTCCTTCCTCCCAGCAGGTGAGCCGGGAGGTCTGGAGATGAGGCTGACCAGGCTGAGAGGCCAGGGCCACTGTCAAGTGCACACCTCACAGGTCAGAGCGGGGCAGGACCTGACTCATCCTCTGTCCACGACACAGCCTGGCACGCCCACTGAGGCAGGGATGGGCCCCGGGCCTCTGACGGCACTGGCAGGCTCCTTCCCACCGAGGCCTCCAGGACCCAGGCCTTGAGGCTACAGAAGTTCGGGCTGCTGGGAGGGCAGGGGCTCCCAACTGCCAGTATGGCACAGGCCCAGCTGCCAATCACCTGGAGCACCCTGGAGCACCACCATGGCTCCTCCTACCACAGGAGCCAGCTCTGAGCACACCTGCAGGGACTCACACACCCACCCACACCCACCAAGCACAGCACACCAAACTGTACCAGGGGACACGTCTGCCCCAAATCACAGATTCTAGACTCAGAGGGCAGGGGGCTCTGGGCCCTTTGCACCCGGATGCTCACCCCCACCCCCACCTGCAGAGGCTGGTTTCAGTTCCAAAGACCAGGAAGCCCCACTGGCTGCTGGAGCAGGATGCCCTCTGACTAGCACCAACAGGACCACGGAGCAGACGGACCCGCCCCTGGTTCTGCAGCTCCTCTTTCCCTCTGGGGCTGAGCCCAGCCGGCTCTGAGGGCCTGTGCATGTGGAAGGGCAGTGGAGCCAACCTATCTGCCCTCACCACAGCCCACCCACATGCAAGGTTCAAGATGCAGCGAAAGCCAGGTCCCTCAGCGCCACGCGACCTGAGGGGTCACTCCTGGCTGCAGCCTCTATGTGAAAAGGGAAAGAATGTTCCTTCTACAATCAGAAAAATGGTCAGGAAAAAGAGAACTGGTCAGGATCAACATGAAAAATAAAAGTGGGACAGAGTAGAGTCCCCTGGAGTGGTGGCCTGGGACTGGGCCACCTCTGGTCCACAGCTGCAATGCCCTAGACCAGGGAGAGAGATCAGGATCCCTGAAGAAAACTTGCTTTTGTAATACCTGCAAATGGGTTTTCATACTTGTACACAATTTCAAATTATCAAAAGGACAGTATTTCATGGCATATGAAAATCATGTGCAGCTTAGACGTTGTAAGATGGGACTGAGGCAGCCTGTCCCCGCTGGTGCTCTGCCTGGCTGCCAGCCCAACCATTCCCGATGGCCTGCTCTGGCCTGCACGGGCCTCTTCAGCCCCGGGAAGACCTGCATGTACCACACACCCAACAAAATCCTGCAAGTCCATGTACTCATGATGCTTGCTGGGGAGTGGGAAGCCCCCTCAAAGATCCCAAGCCCACATGGCAGGGCAAGTCAACCTGGAGGAGCAGACCCATCCTCCAGGCACCATCGGCACTGGGGCTGAGGCGACAGCTTCCTACAGCCCTGAGCAGAAGCCAGGAGGAGCAGAGACCAAGCTCTTAATCCCACCAGGGAAGAAACACCACCTGCCACCCTCCATACAGCTGGCCTCATGACACTGTACAAAGGCTGTCTCCACTGCACGCCTCACTGCCGTCCTATCTCAGCCTCTGGCCACGTAGCTCTTCCCGTACCTGCAAATGCAGTGGCAGGGTTAGAACTTATTCCCTGTTGGCAGTGAGGACCCTGGTTGCAGCTGAGCAAATGGTGTCTCTCAGGGACTGTGACCCATCTTGGTGGGCAACGCCAGCAGCAGCTTTGAGCAAAAGAGAGCATCCCTCCTGGCGTTGCTGAGGAGGAGCAGGCATCTCCTCTACCTTCGCTCCCAGGACCGGGTGGAGGCAAGCGTTGTAAGCTCTGCAGCCCCAGAGGCCCCAGCAGTCATGCTGGCTTTGAACCAGATCCAGCTGGTGACAGCAAATGAAGACGAGGGGAGTGACAGCTGTCAGTCCAGGGCAGGCCAGAAGTGTCCTCCAGAGCTGAGCCAGGAGACCCAGAAGCTGGCCCTGGGGGGCCAGGGAGCCCAGCACGGCAGGCCGGGAGCACACCCCAAGGAGCGGGTGCAGGAAGACAGCTGATCCCTGGTCCCTCCTCCAGGAGGAATGTGCAGCAGACCGAATTCTCAGACCTCAGCAGCACGCGAACCCACCATGAGGCCGATGACACAGGGACTGCCAGCCTCCACCTGAGCAGGACCAGACGCGTGCACGTGCTGCGAGCTCCCAGGTGATGTCTACAGCTGTGGGGACCCCAAAAGCCCAGGCCAGGGGAGAGTTCAAGGAGGGTGGTGAGTATGCTCTCTCTCCTTGCCACAGCCAGCCCAATATGTTCAGGACCTCGTGGCCACCAGGGGAGCCCAAACCAAGAGCACCTGTTCCATGGAGCAGCAGAGGATGCAGACTTCCCAGGCAAGCTCAGACCTCTGTTCTCAGGTTAAAGGGTTTCAAAGAGGCTATCTTTTCACCAGTATATGTTTTTGGCACCTTTGTCTATTACAAGATAACTATTTTTGTGGGTTTGTCTCTGTGTCTTCTATTCTGTACCATTGGTCTACATGTCTATTTTGGTGCCAATACCATGCTGTTTTTATTACTATTGCCCTGTAGGATAGTTTAAAGTCTGGTATTGTGATGCCTTCTGCTTCACTCTTCTTGTTAAGGATTGCTTTGGCTATTCTGGATCTCTTAGTTTTCCAGATTAATTTCATGATTGCCTTTTCTATTTCTATGAGGAATGTTGTCGGGATTTTAATTGGAATTGCATTAAATATGTATAACGCTTTTGGTAGTATGGCCATTTTGACAATATTAATTCTTCCTATCCAAAAACATGGGAGATCTTTCCATCTTCTAAGGTCTTCTTCAATGTCTTCCTTCAGTGTTCATTGTATAGGTCTTTCGCCTCTTTTGTTAGATTGACTCCCAAGTATTTTTATTTTTTGAGGCTATTGTGAATGGAGTAGTCTTCCTAATTTCTCTTTCTGAGGGTTCATCACTGATGTATAGAAATGTACTTGATTTATGGGTATTGATTTTATATCCTGCTACTTTGCTAGATCCATTTATTAATTCTAGAAGTTTTCTGGTGGAGTTTTTTTGGATCCTCTAAGCACAGAATCATATTTGAAATCCATATGCAGCAAAATGAAATTAAACCACTATCTCTCACCATGCACAAAACTCAACTCAAAGTGGATAAAGAACCTAGGAAGTAGGCCAGAGACCATGTGCCTAATAGAAGAAAAAGTAGGCCCAAATCTTTATCATATTGGATTAGGTCCTGACTTCCTTAACCAGATTCCTAAAGTGCAAGAAATAAAATCAAGAATCAATAAATGGATGGATTCAAACTAAAAAGCTTCTTCTTGGCAAAGGAAATAATCAAAAATAATGTGAAGAGAGAGCCCACAGAGTGGGAGAACATCTTTATTACATGCACATCAGACAGTGCACTAATTTCCAGGATATATAAAAAACTCAAAAAACTTAACACCAACAAAATAAATAACCCAATCAATAAGTGGGCTAAGGAACTAACAGACACTTTTCAGAAGAAGATATACAATTGATCAACAAATATTAAAAAATGTTCAACTCCTCTAGTAATAAGAGAAATGCAAATCAAAATTAAGATTTCATCTCACTCCAGTTAGAATGATAATTACCAAGAACAAAATAATAAGTGTTGACAAGGATGTGGGGATAAAGGCACACTCATACATTGCTGATGGGACTGCAAATTGGTGCAACCACTATGGAAAGCAGTGTGGAGATTTCTTAGAAAACTTGGAATGGAACCACCATTTGACCCAGGTATCCCACTCCTCAGTCTATGCCCAAAGGACTTCAAATCAGCATACTACAGTGACGCAGCCACACCAATGTTCGTAGCAGCTCAATTTACAATAGCTAAACTGTGGAACCAACCTAGATGCCTTTCAATAGATGAATGGATAAAGAAACTGTGGTATAAATACACAATGGAATATTACTCAGCAATAAAAGAGAATAAAATTATGGCATTTGCAGGAAAATGGATCATGCTAAGTGAAATAAGCCAATCCCCCCACAAAAAAGGCCAAATGTTCTCTCTGATAAGTGGATGCTGATCCATAATGGTGGGAGGGTGTGGGAAGAATGGAGAAACTTTGATTGATGTCCATCTCATTCCACCACCAGGAAAGATGGTGGAATGAGATGGACATCATAGCCGTAGGTACATGTATGACTGCACTTACGGTGCGACTCTACATCATGTACACCCAGAGAAATGAAAAGTTGTGCTCCATTTGTGTAGAATGAATTGAAATATATTCTGCTGTCATGTATAACTAATTAGAACAAATTTTTAAAAAAAAGAAAAAAAGAAACATGTTGTTGCATTTAAAAAGGGGGGGAGGTCTCAAAGATAATTGTCAGGGGAAACATGCCCTGCCCCCAGAGAGCAACTGAGAGGACAACAGGAGGGCTGGGGGTTGCACAGGACAGGGGGCTGGGGTGTGTGTGGGCTGGGGTACCAGGGTGCTCAGGACAGGGGGGCTAGGGGTCTGGGAGAGCACCAAGGGTACTCAGGAGGGCTGAGAGAGTGCTTGAGACAGAGGGTGAGCAGGACAGCAGGAATAGGGGGTGCTCAGTATGGGAGGGCCCAACAGGGCATGGGACAGGGGGGCTGGGGTGTCATGGGGTAAGGACAGGGGCTAGGACGATGTCTAGAGAGGCTCTCAGGCTGTGGGAATCTGTGGGATGACCTGTTGGAGCCCTATACCCGCAACCGGAGCTCTCTTCCCTGCAGTCATTCAAGGATGGTGGCTACCCCAGGCAAGGTCTCCTGCTTGGCCATGCCATTATGTCTCTAGGCCAGCCTCAAGCACAGGTATTTCTCTGTGGACCTCTGGGATCAGAGGGCTCCAGCCTGACCGCCATGGAGTGAGCACTGCCCAGCACTGACAGCTGCCTGTCACTGTAGCAAGGCTTGCAATGGACCAAAGGCTTTGCAGACATCCCCTGGACACAAGGCAGGTCAGTGGGCAGTGCTGTTCAGGGGCCGGTTGCTCCTGGCAAGCCTCCATTGAGAGTGGTGCCAGTGGGAAGCCCACCTGTCAGTGCAGCCACCAGACCCAGGCACAGGAGGCTAGAGGTTGGTTGCTCCTTGGTCTCCACCATCGTGAGCCACACTTCCAAGTCCCAAGCAGACATTGAGCTCAGTGCCAGGGACCCTAACAAGCAAGACAGTCCTCTGTCAGAAAGTTAGACCACAAATTTATCTGTGGAGCTTAAAATGAATTTCCTCTGATCCTGTGCTTTCTATTCTGGATTTCCTGAGGTTTCCTTTATTAGACTTGAGTCCAAAGCTATCTTGGAATAGGCTCTAGGACATCTCTGCCTTGCAGGTCTGTGGAGGGAGCAGGGGCTGAGGACAGGCAGGTCACTCAATCAGCATTTCCCAGCCCTGCAGCCAGTGCGAGCTCCTGCCATTCACTGGGTGGATGTGCACCATGGCCCAGGCCTCCTCTGGCCCTCCAGTAGCTGATGCCTGTTCTCAGGGACTTTCCGGCACGGTCTCAGATGAGTCTCCCCATCGTGTACTTAGTCTAGCTGACACAGTAACTTGTTCCTCTCCCTTCTCCACCAGCTTTGCTCACTGTTACCCCTTAGAGAAGTTCAGACCAGATTCTGTTGTCCACCTAAGGGCCAGGAGACATCCTCACTGCAGCCCTGCTCTGGGGGCCGTTTCTCAGCATTCCCGTTTCCACACCCCTCAACAGAGAGGAAGAGGGCAAGGCAGGGAGATTCTGGTATTTCCGGTGTCCATGCTGTGAGCAGTGGCAGGCCCGATGGGAGAGGAGATGCCTGTGGACGGGCTGGAATCAGAAAACACCTCCAGTCCCCTGCTGCTTCACTCGCAGGGCTGATCCCCATCTTCCAAGCCCACCCAGCAGTGGAGGGCCGGCTGCCCGGTGCCACCATGGAGCAGAGCACCTGCTGCACCACCTGGTGACAGGCAGGGCTCAGCAGATGAACAAACCTGATGACTGACTGCAGGGCGAGTCACCCTGGAGACTGCACCAGCCCGCCATGGAGGCCGCACCAGGGGCAACAAGTGGCACTGGCTCTGAGCTGGGGTAGCCCTGAGAGCACTTCCTGTGGGTTACAAAACTGTGTACAGAATCGTCACGCCCGTGAGTCAGCTTTCTGCTGCTGTGACAGATGCCTGAGACAGTCGACCTAGGGAAAGATTTATCTCGGCTCACAGTCCAGAGGTTCCGGTCTGTCATCAGTTGGGCCCCTGCTTCTGGCCTGCGGTGGCACAGCACAGTGGGAGTATGTGGTGGAGCAACGCCGTCCACCTGGTGGCTGGCCAGGAGTGACAAGAGGGAAAGAAGGGGCTGGGGTCTCACACTCCCCTTCAGGACAGTCCCAAGGACCTACAGACCTCCCACTAGAGCTACCTCCCCAGGCCCAACCCCCATGTGCCCTCTGGAGACCAAGCCTGCAACACACGGCCCTGGGTCATCCACACCCCAACTGAGCACACCTACTTCTGGCCACAAGAGCCCTCCAGGAGACAGGCTCAAGCTGGGCCAGTGTGCACCCAGGGCCTAGGCCTCCCCACTGGTGAGCAGCCCCGCCCTGCTTCCCCCACCATGGCTTCGCCTGCTTGGTCTGTCCTGTCTCTACCAAACCAGGACCTCACAACACCTGCAGTCCCAGGGACACGTGGCCACCACACTTCCTGTCCTGGACACGTTGCTATGGACAGCAGAATGCTCCTCTTGGTCACTATTTGACTATAAGTCATAACTAGAATGCTAGGGAAGAATCCTGAGCTCTCTCAGAGGGAGGATGCAGCTTGGAAGCCAGCGACATCTGGGGTCCCCATGAGCCTGTCACCACCCTTATGGAACAAGTGGGAACCCGAGGCCTGTGTGGTATATAGGTAACCAGGCCAGTAGCCATAGGCCACAGTGTGCTGGCCCTCAGCTGATGCCTGCCTGGCCCAGCCCATATGATCTGCCAACACTCATCAAGAAAGCCCACCTCCCCATGAAGAGTCTTCTACAGTCATGAACCCAGTCCGTGGCTCCCCCAGAGGAGCCTTGACCATGAGCAGGTCCTAGCACTCCCAAGCCTCACTGAGCTCCTGCAAAGAGAGCAGCAGCACCCGGGTGAGACAGGTCTGTGCCGATAAGGACAGACAGGTCACAGGTATTAAGCCACCACCCTCCTCACCATCCTAGAGAGGGACTATTGTCACCATCTTCATTGTGTGGCACTAAAGCTAAGGCAGAGAGGCCAAGTGATTTAGCACAGGACATGCAGCTGGTAACTAAAGAGCTGGGTCCACCCAGGCCTCCTGGCCCCCAGTGTCCCACTGCCCTCGGACTCCAGGGCCTTGATGTTCGGGTCCACAGAATGCTGGGCAGCACCATGTAGTCCACATTGCCTGTCTTCACTAGCAGATGTGCAGAGATCCACTTGATCTCTGGCCCCAAAATGTGACTCTTCAAGATCATAGTCCTGAGGAGAAGCAAGACCTGGCATTGGGGATGTAGCTCAGTTGGTAGAGTGCTTGCCTTGCACGCACAAGGCCCTGGGTTCAATCCCCAGCATCACCACCCAAAAAAACACACATACACACAGAGAGAAGCAAGACCTGGAGTCAGACACACCTTGGTATCCAAAAGGGTCCACACCTCTTCTCTCCCTGCCACGTGCCACTCAAGAACACACAAGGGCTTCCTGTCCACTGCTCCACTCACATCCTGGGTGGCTAATTCTAGGGACCTTTTGCACTGTGGTGTTGGATAGCACCCTCCATCACCCTAGTTGTTGCCAGTGGCACCCTTCAACCACTAGAAAAAGTCCCCAACCACTACTGAATGCCATGAGGGGACAACACTGCCTGGTTCCAAATCTCTGCATTACACAAAAGGTGCTCATCTGCACATGCTCCCCTGGACCAGCTGGTGCAGCATGCACCATGGCAGCAGCAGCCATCCTGCCACCCGGAGGCCCCTGGCTCTCGGACCCAGGTGGGACTTGCCAGGCGCCTGAGGACAGAAGCCTGCAAGACACCCAAGGCCTCTCCTCCTAATTTCTGAAGTTCTTGAGAGAAAAGTGACTTCCCAGAGATGTGTAGCAATGCCAGAAGCTGAGGGTCAGGGGTCTTATGGCTGCAGCTGCCCCTGGCCAAGAAGCTGAGGCCCTGAGGGAGCCTGGCATCAGAAGGACCCTTGGGGGGCATGGTCATCAGGAGGACCCTTGAAAGCTCAGCCATCAGGAGGACCCTTGGGGGCCTGGACACCAGGAGGACACTTAGGAGACCAGACATCAGGAGGACCCTTGGGGGCTTGGACACCAGGAGGACCCTTGGAGGCCCAGGCATCAGGAGGACCCTTGGGAGCCCAGCCATCAGGAGGACCCCTGGGGGCCCAGGCATCAGGAGGACCCTCAGGAGGAGTGGGCATCTCCCAGGCATCCTGCCACCCTCTGAGCTTCTCCCTGGAGTTCTTCTCTGAGGACCACCAATAGTGAGGACTCTACAACCCGAACAGCACCTTGGAACGGGGAAGAGAGACCGAAGCCTGCACCCTCCTGAGGTGAGCCTGCCCTGCTCAGCCTGCGTGGGCTGCAAGTCTGAAGTGCAGAGAGCATGAAGCAGGGTCCTGTGGTGCCACCCATCGGCCAGCAGTCCTGTCCCCAGCTCTCCTGTTTCTGCTTTCCAAGGGAAATGTTGCAACTTGAGACAGACTCTCCTGTGCCACTGGGAAGGGGTGGGCACCCTTTCCTCAGAGCCATTGCAAGGAGGGGCACCTCAGGTGGACAGAGTCTTGGAGAGGGTGAAATGGACACCTAGTGTTTATTTTTAAGAATAAAATGTTTTTTAAATCAGAAGTGCCCATTTTCTAAAATTAAAAATTAATTCTGAGGATACAGTTCTCATTACTTGTGGAAAGTCTCCAGATTTGGAAAACATCACATGTGGTGTGTTTACACATGTATGTGCATCCATGCAGGTACCTGTAAGCATGCATGTCACATGTACAGGTTCAGGTGAGCAGCCATGGGCTGTGTGCACCCGCCCCGTCGCCATCCTCCTCAACACAATAGAGAGCTCTCCTTTTCAGGGGCCTGAAAACACCAGCCCCACCCAATGAACATGTGGCCACGTGGATGGCTTTTCTCACCTCTGTGGTCTGTGGCATCTGGAACAACGAGACCACACCTGTGGCCCCAGTTCAGGGTGGCCTGAAGCCAGCAGGAAGCTGTGGTGAGAGGAGCAGACCCCCAGACCCCCACCGTACTCCAGTGCCCACTCAAAGGGAAGCTTTTAAAAAATAACTGCACTCCACCCAAGATCTGCGATTAACATGTCCAGTAAAACTAAAGGCCTCCATGGTGTGGTGACCTCAGAAGCCACCCACCCAGGCTTCAAGCTCCGTCCCTGTCCAGCCACCCCAACCCTGCAGCACTGAGCAGTGGCACACCCACCTCGCCTCACATCCTTCCCCACAACTCAGCAAGCAGGTTTCCAGGAAGGTCTGAAGCATGGGGTCTGTAAGCAGGCCACTCCCACCAGTGCCTCACGAGCAGGAATCCAGGGCCTCTGCAGAACAGCCAACTCTAGGGTCCTCGTGAGAAGGGTACAGGGATGACTGACAGACCAGTTCCCAGCAACCTGGCCTCCCACTGAAGTCGGTGGTGCATCCTTAGAAACAACAACGCACAACCGTGGCTCAAGGGCAGCTGCCAGAGGGAATGCCAGCCTGGTGGGCAGCAAGGCCTGGGCCCTGGGAGTGGGCAGAACTGCCTGGTGGGCAGCAGGGCCCAGGGCTTACAAGTGGGGAGAACTGCAGGACTGGGAACAGCAGGGAACAGGGTGGGGAGAAAGAAGAGCAAGGCATCCTTGGTGCGTCCGCCCCTCCCAGCCGCCTCCAGCTCTCAGGAGGACATGATTTTCTGGGGCCGGGAAGGAGGCCAGGAAGGGAAAAGAGGCTTCCCTGGAGAAAACACAGACATACACTCATGAAACAGGACGATTTTAAAATCAAACCCCTGGGCAGAACACAGTAAGAGTGGTTGCTCTTCCAGGGGACCCTTTATTTCTGGGAAACTCCACATGCTGCAGGCAGGACTGTGTGGGGCAGGAAATGACACGGACTGAAAGGAATGCCACAGCTTCCAGACAGATGGGGCCAGCTGGGGGTCAGGCCTGCGAGGCCTCAGCACTGCCCACTGCCCCTCCAGGGAGCCACTGCATGTCACCGCAGCACACGGCACCACTGGCATGTACCGACAGTTTAGAGAGCCCATGGCCTGGAGGGCCTCTGTCCTCCCCTACAGTGGGCATCCACATGGTCAGGAGTTCTGCACCAACAAGCTCTGGCCTGAAACAAGCCGAGTAGGAGCTCTCCGCCAGCCTGCCCCAAAGTCACCAAAGGAGGACTTTTGTCACCAGGACCCCAGGGTCACAGGTGGCCAGTCACTCATTCCCTCACCTGCCACTCCTGACCACTAGGCCACGGTTTGTACCGGCTGGGGTCAGTTTTGGTCATTTCATTTCTTTTTTTTTTTTTTTTTTCAATTTTTTAGATGTTGATGGGCCTTTATTTTATTCATTTATTTATATGTGGCGCTGGGAATCGAACCCAGTGCCTCACACATGCTAGGCAGGTGCTCTGCCACTGAGCCCCCGCCCCCAGTTTCGGTCATTTCTTACTAGGTACAGCTCTAACACCAAAGTTTGCACAGAGCTAAGAGGACTCAGGCTACACTGAGATGACATCCCTCTCACCTGAATCCCATGTGCTTTCCCAGCACACAGCCCAGCACACTAGGGCTGGGCTTGGGTACCTACCAACTTATGGCCATCTGAGAGGACAGGTCAGAAACCAGTGGGGGAGAAAAGACACAAGAAAAACCCAACCTGTGAGCCTAAAACCAAAACGTGTTACACAAACATGAAACATTTAAAACTCAGAAGCAACGACGTCAAGTCCTGGAAGGTAGAAGGGATGGTGCCCCCAGCACAGAGGCCCAGAGCAAGGCTGAGCACTCACAGGGCTCTCAGACCCAGGTGCCCCCAGTACACACTCAGAGCTGGGGTGTCAGGCTGTGTGATTGGAGAGTGTTTGCAACCGCAGCTCAGGCAGGAAGAAGACAGGGGTCATTCTGAACTCTGCAATTGTATGCAGCACCAGCTGACTCCTTCTTGCCCTGAATCTCAGAAAAGGGGAAGGCAGAGGGAGCTGAGGTGAGCCTCCCTTATGCCCCAGCCCAGCTGTAATGTGGGGACATGTGCCTCCACCCAACAGGGCCCCAGGTGTGCACAGAGATGCACATGCATGCACGTGTGTTCCTCTGTGTACACGTGCATGTGCTGAGGTGTGCACTGTATTGTGTGCACATGATGTGTGCCCATGCGTGTGTACACGTGTGCACTGCACTGTGTTCATTTGTGAGTGCATGTGTTGCTCTGTGTGTATGAACAAGCGCGTGTGCACATGTGTGCATGTGAATGTGCTCGCAGCCACCTCACAGGACACCTACCAAGAAAGGAAAGCAGGACAACTTTTCCCTCCTGGCTCCTCTGTGATGCCCGAGGGTGCAAGTGTCCAGGGCCATTCCTCTGGCATTCTGCGGGCAGTGGGTGCCCTGTGAGTGGGAGGCAGAGTTCCCGCCCCCAGCATTCAGCCTCTACACCACATCCTGGGGTGTGATCCCAGGTTAAGAACTGACTGCAAGCCGGGCGCAGTGGCACAAGCCTGTAATCCCAGCACTTTGGGAGGCTGAGACAGGAGAATGGCGAGTTCAAAGCCAGCCTCAGCAACGGCAAGGTGCTAAGCAACTCAGTGAGACTCTGTCTTTACATAAAACAAAAAAAAATAGGGCTGGGGATGTGGCTCAGTGGTGGAGCGCCCCTGAGTTCAATCTCCAGTACCAAAAAAAAAAAAAGAACTGACTGCAGCTGTGAATGTTACAGCTGAGACTGGAGCACACTGATGGTCCTGGAACCCACAAGCAGGTATCTTTGCTGTCCCTCTGCCTCAAGGTAGTGGTCTGCTTCCCTCCTCTCTGTTCCCCAGCCCAGGGCCAGGCTTGTGGACTGGGCACAGAACCACAACCTCTCTGCAGAGAACAGCTGAGATGTGCTAGGCCAGGGGAACCACCTCCAGCACCACCCTGCACACAAAGACCCAGTGCAAATCTTCAAACCTTGCGGGGGAATCTGGGAGATCAGGTCAGAAAGAAAGGGCAGCACCTTTTCCAGGACCGTGGTGGCAGAGTTCTGCCAGGATTCTGGCTCTGCAGTGGTCAGCCCCACGCCAGCCCTGTAGGCTTCCTGAGAAGGCTGCTTGACAGCCGTGACACAGAGGGTCTGGAATTCCCCAGCTCGGCCTTATCCCAAAGGCCACTGGAAAACCAACATTTCAACCCAGACTCTGCACAAGAATCTGGCCTGGCTAAGGGCCCTGAGGTCTATACAGTGATCTTTCCGGAACCAGGCCCTATTCCCAGTTCTCTCTAACAACACTGTGTCCCAATCTGACCCCAGCCTCAGAGAACTCCAGTCCAGCCAGAGTCAAAATAAAAACAGAGGGGCTGGGGTTGTGGCTCAGTGGCAGAGCACTTGCCTAGCATGTGTGAGGCCCTAGGTTCAATTCTCAGAACCATATATAAATAAATTAATAAAATAAAGATTCATCAACAACTAAAAAAATATTTAAAAAAAAATAAAAAATAAAAACAGATGCTCAGGGGCTTGGGGCTGATCTCCCCCCATAAGCCTGAGTTGACCACCCCCCACTCTACCTGCCCCCGCCTGCCACAGAACCGTGCCCTCTCTCCTGGTGCACCTGGTCTCCAACAGGGGAAGGACACCAGAGGTGGGAGCTGGGTGTCAAGTTCAAAGAGAAGGCATGGTCCCCCAGGACCCTGGCCTGCAGGCATCCACACGGATAGTGCTAAGTGCCCTTAGGGGATGTTGTCAGGCGTTCTGGGAGGTTTGAGACCCATAGCCAGCACAGGGTGTGCAGGGTGTCACTAGATACCAAGCCCTGACCTCTCTGCACTCCAGCTGCCTTGAGCCAGGAGCGCAGGTCAATGTGAAATTCTCCTGACTAAGCCCAATCGGCTGCCTTTAAGGTGTGGAGAAGAAAGGGGCTCTGGAAAGTCAGAGCTCCCATCCAACGGAGCAGCTTGGGAGCACACCTGTGAAGGGTACTACTTGCAAACACCAAGATGCCCAGGCCTCGGAGCCTGACATTCTCACAGGAAGCGCGGCACGGGGTCCCTGGGCCCAACCACGGCTTTCTGCAGGTGTGATGCTGGGAAGGCCACCTCACGCCTCCACGCCTCCGACAGCAAGGGGGAAACATGAGTCCTCACCACACATCACAGCCAGAGTCCACAGGGTGCCCACAAGATCTCAGCTCAGGCGTGGGCTCCTACGCAGGGCAGACCCTGGGCAGCAGAAGGTAGAAAGGCAGACGAGATCAAAGCAGGCTATGAGTTGACCAGAACCAGAGGGGAAACCACGAGAGCTGTACATCGAAACCTTTTCCTCAGAAGGAATTGAAAAAGAACCTCAAACCCCCAAAGAAGGGGCTCTGGGGCATGGGTGAGGACCCTTGAGTCAGGAGGGACTTGACAGGGAATTCTTCCGTGTGGCCCCTTAACAGCAAACAGAAACTGAAGTGGGACCTAACAGGGCAGCAGGAGCTGGCCAGGTGTGGCTCACGCCCAGTGCAGACCAGTGCCACTTCCTTGCAGCCTGGCCCTGCCTGGCTGGGGCTCCCTCCCTCTCAGCGGCTGCACAGCAGGCCCGGAGCAGGCCCCTGTTCCCACCCTTGCTGTGTTCATCCAGTTGCAGCTCAGATGCTGTTGTAGGAGACACTTCTGTGCGTCATCTCCAACACATGATCAGAGGAGAATGGTCTGGCTATGCAGAGCCACTCCCCACACTGAACGCAGCTGCAGAGACCAGCCGACCCCCGAGGTCCCTCTCAGACGCAGCACCCACAGTGGTACATGGCACTTTCACCTCCCACCTTCCAGTGGCCAACCAGTACCCACAGACAGACCTGTCATACTACCTGTATGAACACCTGCCCCCACTCCAGGCTCGAGCTTTGCCACAGAGTAACTCCAGCCAAACCATCTCCCCAAGCACAGCACAGCAGCCCCACATTCCAGCAGGCCTGGGGGCCTCTACCCACCCAGAAGCAGGTCCAAGGTGCTTCCCCAGAGGCTCTCCAGGTCTCGGTGGCCACCTCACTAAAGCATAGCGTTTGATTTTGCATTTGCTTAAGTGGAGCTCCACTTTGTCACAAAAGTAGCAGAACAAGTAGCTTCAACTTTCTGTCTGTGAAGATCAGAGGCATCATTAAAATCTCCCTGGACAAGTGCTATGCCACTTTGACACATGAAGAAACCAAGGGCAGCAGGGACCAAGAGTCTTTTAAAATCACGGAATTATGGAGAAACATGGGGCACCCTGTCCTGGGTCTCTGCGTCCAAGTTAGTTAGTGGCTCAAGAGCTCCCACCTTGCAAGCCACATCCCACCTCCAAGGACACTTTGCATCTGTGAACAAAAACCAGCAGCTCCCACTGTATCCAGGCAGCGTCCAGCCACACATGCATCTCCTTTCTGAACACATTCATGTCTGTTTAGAACACAACATGCGCCCTAATCCATGATGTTCTACAGCGCTGGCAAGATGTAGTTCATCCACATGTGTAGTTCCAATTGCCTCACCAGCTCCAGAGATCCTAATCAAATTGTCCCCTGAAAATGCTCTACTCCATTTACATGAGAATGTCCACAGGTCACCTCAGGGCCACCAGCTGAGCCTACCTGCCCAAGGGCTGGCTGGCTGGCTGGGTGGCCTGTGGTTTTACTCAAGAATCACCAGCTCCAGCTCCCTGAACTGGTTGGTCTGAGGCCGTCTCAGATCTCCCAGCTAGCATCCCACCTGTGGTCCACACATGAGGACCAGTGGCCCCTCTGGCCTTCCAGCTGCCATCTGCCTCACCTCTGCAGTCACCACTTCTCCTTCCCCACCCTCCACTGCCCCCTGTTCAAATCCAAGATCACACAGAAAGCAAACAGCCTGCTACACTGACACATAGACCTGAACTCAGCTCCCAAGGGCCAGCATCTTTGGGCAGGTTACTAGTGAAGTTTTGAGGACTTTGATAAATGAGATGATATATACAAGTTACTTAAAATCTCCACCACCATCCTGAAACACACAGCAAACCCAACCTCTTCCCAGGCAAAACCTGCAGCCATAGGCCAAAGCCACCCTGGCCTTGAGCCTCTGCAGCTTCCTCAGGTACAGCTCAGTTATACACAGTCCTTGGCAGTTAAAAATAGCATGGGCAGCTCAGCTGAGCTCGGTTAATGGAATATCCAAGTTAATTTTAGCATCAGAGAGCTCAAGAGAACCTAAACTCCCTGACACCAGGGGCCGGGTGGCTAGCATGCCACCACCTTACACTCAGACACTCGGGGAAACTCCAGTATCACTAAGGCTACCTCCTGGATTCACAAAATACCTCTCCTCTGAGGCCAGCCTTGGCTGCATGAAGATGCTGCTACAAAACCTATCCCAACAGACCCACCCCCTCTCTCAGGGCCATGACCAGTTCTGACCTCCATGAGGACCCTGGGATGGTACGTTCCCGCCCTCATGCAGGAGCAAGCCTGACTCAGCATGCCAACTGCCTCACGTCAGGCAGAGCTGGATCTGCAGCCCTGAGTGTCCAGCCAATGGCCTGGGTTACCACCTTCAGCCTCCTTGACACTGAGCAGCCAAGGAGGCCAGGCCAGGGACTCCCTGCCCGCACCTGTCATTCCGCCTGACCACCCATGCAGTTCTCCTCTCACTGGGTCCCTCCTGCTTCTGGTGAGAGCTGGCTGGTCGTCAGGCAAGGGAGAGTGCCAGGTGGAGGCAAACCAGCCCTGACCACAGCCCCCACGACAGTACCCCTGTCTGCCATGGCCACGTTTTGAATGGGTGGAGCTTCAGGATCTGAGTTCAGATTGCCAGTGCCCTGCTTCCAGTCTTCCAGTAAAGAACAGGACAGCCCTTGGAGCAGCAGGCACCAAGATCCAAGGAGAAAGACCAGAGTAGCTGAAGAGTCACAGGAAGCCCAGCAGCAAAGACCAAGGCAGAGCCCAGCTTCCCAGGACCCATGTGCCCCACACAGACCTGGCTCTGCCTGCACCTCTGTGGAGAGAGTGGGTTTTCTCATCCTGGAATGGCTAGGATTTGAAATTCTTTGTTATGGTTCAATGGAAACACCTTTGTGTATTGCTTTTTACCAAATGTTTATCACGACAAGATGGCACTTTTTAAAACAAGTAGTAAATATTATGAAATATTTTTCTGAGCAGTGAAGCTACCATGCAGAGCCAAGGAGCCCTGGGCCCGGGCCTGGCTGCCTGGCAGAGGAGCTGTGCCTGCAGCTGCTGCCATCGGCCAGTCCCAACTCTGGAGAGTTCAGCTACACACTTCCTCAACATAGTGACCTCAAGGAAATGGCCAAGGCACTACTGTAACAAAGCAAGAATTGTTACCAGAGACACAGTGCTCAACATTCTAAGTGTACTGAACCCTAATTTAAACTGGGAAGAGACAGATTCTCCCAGATAAGAACAAAATGGCTACAATAAATACTTTACTTCTATTTGGCTCTTCCTTCTGCACCATCCCTCTGCAAGATGCAGAAGGAACAAGAAAGAGGAAGGAGAAAGGAGGAGATTCTTTCCATTTTCCCCAACATTAGCCTCTGAATGAGACCAAGTACTGTCACATGCTCCAAAACTAAGAACCACAGAGGCCAAGGTCCATGCCAAAAAAAAGCTCCCCACCCAGCAGAAATGTTCTGCCTTTTTTTTCTTAGCAACAGTAGTGGTAATCATGTATATTTGTGCAATTTTAGAAATAATTTTCTTCTGTCCTTTTTGGGAGTGGAGGTGGGGAGTGTTAGGAAGCCTGGCAAACACTGCTTTGTAAATTCCCACCGGATACATCAGACAACTGCCCGCCTCCTGCAGAAGGGAAATGAGACAACTGAGGGGACGATGCTTGCCCTTGGTTATGCCACAAGTCACAGGCAGGAAGCCAGCTTGCCTGGAGAAGGGCTCAGAGGTAAGTGGCAGCCAGGGGTGAGTGAGCCAGAGACAGACAGAGAAAGACAGTGAGACAGAGACAGGGAGAGACGCGCATGGAGAGATGAGTACAGCTGCAGTGTCACGACCTCACACATTTGGACAGGGCAGACCAGGCAGTGGCCACAGTGGCAGTTTCACAAAGAAGCCCAAGAGGTCCGCACACCCACAGCGTGCGCAAGGTCCTCTTTGCTCCTGTTCCACTGACAGCTTTCCCCAGGATCTGGCAGTATTAGGTCAGCAGGACAGCTGGGCACGACTAAACTCCAACCCAGCTCACCTACAGCCACTGCAGCCAGGCCCTCACTGGGCAACACCCCTTCCACACATATGTGCACAAAAGGGGTCCAAGTGTCCCTCCTGCGTGCACAGAGGGGCCCAGGTACCTCTCCTGTACCAGCCCTGCAGTTGAGGGCCCTGAAGAACGAGGAGACAGAGACGGGCCCCTTGGAGCAGAGCACACTTGGGAGGGACAGCTGGAGCTCAGGCACCTCTGTCCATCCTCACTGCCATCTCCCAGAAGTTCAGAGCTGCCCAACGCCCAATCAGGGACAAGAGCTGCAGCCACTGGCATTTCACTTGCTCATTCAGCGTGGGACACCAAAGAGGAGGGAGGACAGCCTTTGGGGCAGCTCCCTCAAAGCTGCTTCCTCCCAAGCAGGCTTCTCATTGAGAACACAGACCCTTCCCAACACTAAGTATGGTCTGAAGTCTCCGGCAGACCAGTGAAGCTCTGTTTTCAACACTCAAGAGATTTCCTTGACCTCCTGTCTTACTGTGCCATTTCTGCAAAGAAATGAATCCTCTTTAATTCAGCAACAAACCCTTCCTTGTGTGCCTAGTGGCTGGGGCTGGACACAGGGTAAGCACCCAGGTCTAAGGGCCTGGCTCCTTCCCAGCCACACCCACTCTGAGGCCCCGCCTGCATCCCTGCCGCCACAGACTGGGATCTGGGCTGAAGACAACCACAGCAAACCCACCCTCAAGGGAGAGGCCTTCACCTGCTCCGCAGGGAAGGCACACTTGAGGCATCTCCGGTAGAGCACGGTTGAAACTGAAAGCACATTCCAGCCACATGAATGGAGAAACCCCTCTGTGCACACTGCTCAAAGCTCCAGGGCCACATCCTATCTGTGGCACTTCTGAGCCAGGGACAAAACTGTCTCAGCAATGATTCAAAAACCAAAATAAAGCCGACAGGAAACAACACGCTGACTGGGTTGCTGGAATCCCTGGGGTAGCATCGAATGTCATCAACAGCTGACACCTCACCAGCCACTGGGTGCTGCAGTGCCTAGGCCCTTCTCGCTGGCCAGGATGTGGAGTGGGTTCAGCGGGGGAGAAAGGCCGTGGCCCTGGAAGCCCCAGAATTCCTCTCCAATGTAAACCACACTCTCACCCAGCTCCTTAATGGCATTGATACACATGTAAGGGTCTCCAGAAAACCACCCTGATGGGGGGGGCAAGCTCCATTTCACCCCAAAGGCAAACCACTGGGAAAAGCAAACCCTTCCAGATAAAACCAGGAAATGCTCGCCCATCTTCCCTGGGAACTCCTTCCCCAGCCCACCTCAGTATCTGCTTCCCTTCCCTTCCCCCAGCTCTGGTGGCCCGGAGTCAGGCCTCATGGGGGTGGGGTAAGAGCCTGAATGGCTGGCCGGCTGGCCGGCTGGCCAAAGCTCCCACGGTCCGTTCTCAATGGAAGGAGGGGGAGGTGCTGGTGGCTCCTGTGACTCCCGCCTGGCAACCCTCTGCCAGAGGCTGCAACACCGCACAGGGGCACACAGACACACACAGTCCTGGGCCCACGCACCAGCCTGCAACCCGCCCTGCCAGCAACCCCTGGGGAAAGGGGAGAGGAGCGTTCACACCTCCCTGCAAGGAAGTTTCTGCAAACAACCGCTGTGGTGAGATGCCGAGCCTCTGATATCGGCAGATTTGACGCCTAAAGTGGAAGCACTCGACAGATCCACATGCGTGTGCGCAAGCATGCAAACAGAGACGTACACAGACCCCGCGCGCGTATTCCTGAACACACGGACAAACGTTGACTCTGCGCACTCCTGCACACACCGACACACGCAGGCAGACCCTGCGAGTCCTCCTGCACACAGACACCCGCAGGCAGACCCCGCGCACACTCCTGCACACAAGACACACGCAGGCAGGCCCCTCATGCAGGCACACTCACACACATCCAGACAGACGCACGGTGCCTGACCTTCCGGCCGCTGCTTCGGAGACCCGGGACCGCTAGGGCCCAGAACAGCACCGGGAGCTGGTCCTGCGGAGCCGCGAGCCCAACTCGGTCCGGCCTGGCCCGGTCCCGGGCGAGAAGGGCGGCTTCGAGGAGCCGGCCCTCTGGGTCTCCAGTAACGCCATCGCCCAGAGGGCGCCAGGCCGAGAGGACGCCTCTGGCTGGCCAGGGGGACCTCACCCCGCGCCGGCCGCGCGGGCACTCACCGATCTTGATCCTCACGCTCTGGAAGACCCGAAGCCCCTCTTCCTCCACCGCCATGCTGCGTGCCCGCGCCAGTCACACGCGGGAGCTCGCAGAATCTCTGCCGGAGCGCGCGCCAGGCCCAGGGCAGTGATGCCGCAGCGGGCAGGGGCAGCCAGAGTCCGAGCTGCAGATCCAGGTGGTGGAGCCCGAGAGGCCGAAGACCGAGCAGCGGAGCCTGAGAGACGAAAGAACTAGAGGCCCAAGCCCAGGCGGAGGATCCGGGCGGCGGAGCCCTAGCGGCACTGCAGGTCGGAGCTCTCTGCCTGCCGCGCCCGGCCCGTCCGGCCCCGCCTACGAACCCGCCGGTTGGCCGAGAGCGTGGGCGGGAGCGGGAGGCTCCGCCCTCCGTCCTTCCCCTTCTCCCCATTGGTCAGAGGCCCAAAGGGGGCGGGGACGGAACTGTTCCACCGCAGCCCAGATTTGGTCTTCCATTGGCGGAGCCTTGACGAGGGGCGGGGTCGGCCTCAGAGGCGGGATCGGAAGGGACCGACCGCGCGGCGTTTCGGGCGGTGGGGACTGGTCTGGCTTGGCTCCTGGACCACGGCTCTGGGAGCGGCGTCGGCCCAGACCCGAGCCCTGTGGGTCTGGCCCAGACGTCCAGACGCGCTTCCGAAGCCCGATGTCTACCAAGCAAGGGTCCCCACTCGTCAGGCTCCTCCGGACTCAGGAGACAAAGGGAAAGTCTCATGAGCCCGTCTGTGTATGACGCCAGGCTCCGTGGGACTAAATCGCTTTTGAGATTTAAAACGCGAAATTCAAACACAAAAATATAAAGGAAAAGATTTCTCCTGGCCCAACCTCAGGTCCTAAAACATTATCTGGAAGTGACCACCTAAAGATCACGAGGGACAAGCAGATGATTGGCTCTGGTAGAAGGAAAGCCTGGGGTCCATGTGGACCTCCGCACCGTGCAGGTCCGCCTTGTCTTCCCCTCTGTTTTCCACCCACGACCTCTCCTCACTGGCCTGAGTTGTCATGGGAAGACCTGCACACAGGGTATGTACTGGTAGTTCAACTCGGAAGTTGGCCCCAATCCCAGGCTTAGGCATCTCACTCAGGGCTTTGATAGCTTCTGCAACTGATGCTGAGGTTGTTCATCCAGACGCCTTCCTCTAAGGCAGACTCTCACTCTCCTCCATTCACTACTGAGCTGAGGTCCAGTTCAGCTACCCCTGTCCACTCCGTCCCTCACAAGCTTACAGAATTGTCTTCCCAAAGCTCCTGCACACGGATCTCTGCTTCAGAGTCTGTGTCCAGGCGAGCTCATCCTGAGGGAGAAGGCCTGGAAAACAGCCGCTGCAGTGGGCTGTGCTGCGGGGGGTTGCCTGCTGCCCCACCAGCAATGAAGACCACTCTGCAGCAGGCACGCTGGCCCTGCCAGGCTGCAGTGCTGTGAGCTGGATCCCTGTGGGAGCAGAGGCAGAGAGGCTGGGGAAACAGTGCTTCCCTGGACTGTGGTATCATGGCTCACACAAAGGGGCCTCCTGGTCCATGTGGAGACACTGGTCTCCTGCAGCCTGAGCACTGAAATGCCGAGTCAGCAGACCAGCAAGGATTGAGTGCTCAGTCTACCAAAGTTAGGACCCTGGATGGAAAGAAGGCAGAGCCTGAGGTTTGAGGTGGGGTCATCCAAATTAATCACTCAAAAAATCTAGAATCCCAGATTCCTCTAAAGCTGCTTGGGCCTGAAGAGATCCTACCACTCCCTGTTAAAAGCAAGTCGTGGCTCTGTGCCTAAAGAACAGTGAAACCTCTCCAAGTGTGGACATGCCCACAGTCCACCTGCATCCCCTCTGCCAGATCAGCATTGCCCGCCTAGCTGGAGAGGACCTGCCAGCACCGCAGCAGGAGCTTGGTACAAAGAGAGCAGGTTCTGAAGGGTGCCCTGCAGGGGCAGTCGGGCTAGTGTCCATTGCCATGGAGCATCCACTCAGGGCAGGCGACCCAGGGCCCTCGCAGGCACCCTGGTCTGCTGGGTGGCCTCTTGCAACTGTTAAAAAACAGTGTCCCTCATTCAGCCGAGTGCCAAGCCGCCCAGCAGACAGCAAAGGCAGCTGGGCTTGAAGAAGCCGCACACTTGAGTAAGTACTCTCCACGAGACCAGAACCCAGAGCTGACCAGATTTCAACAGAAGTCTAGAGGACACTGCATAGACAAAGGGACAAGGGACAGGGGATGTTCTAGTAAGATGCTCAGGGTGCTGTCCCCACAGAGACGCCCTCACAGGACTGGGCTCCCGACACAGTGGGGTTGTCGGTGATGAACTGACAGAGGCCAAGTGGTGAATGGCTTGCAGGGAGGTGGGCACAGTTATTGTCATGAGTGCCAGGGCTGGAGGGTGGCCAAGGGCCTTGCTCGCAAGAGCTGCAGACAGTTACCTGAGCAGATGCAGGACGGGGAGTCAGCCAGGAGGAGACTTCAGTTTAGTTCATAAAGCCAAAAGAACTCAAGCATTGATATCAGGACACTAAAGAAAGTTTTCCCTGCCAACGTCCAGAGCCTACCAACTGGAGGAGAGGCTATGCCCCAAGGACAGTACCTGCCACAAACGTGTATGTGAACATGCTCTTGGGGCTTCCCGAAGGGCCTGTGGCCACTTACCAGGGAAAGGGTCACATAACCATGTTGAGGACTGTTGGACTGGGGGTTAGACAACATTACCACTAGGGACCCAGAGATTGTGCCTCAGTTAGAGTGGGAAATTGTGAGGCCCAGCAATCAAGTTAGCTGGCCAGGACTAGCTCATAGTGAGGCCAAGGATCCAGTGGACCCACCAAGGGATCACTCCCTTTGCATGGAATGTACAGTTTGTGTGGGTGTATTGGTGGTTTCCAGAACACCCCCATTAGTCCTTGGCATGTGGGCTAAGAGCCACCCAGTTGGAAAGGCCAGGTGGGGTACCAACATGGAAAATAAAAAACAATAGTGCATCCTGGGGCACAGAGCTACCATGGAAAGTTCAAGTCACCAGTGCAGCTCCTGACAAGCCAAATAGAGGTTCAAGGGTGACAGTGGGTTGCCATAAGCTGAACCCACTGTCAAGCCCGTGCCAGTGTGGTGCCAGGATAGAACCCACAGCCTCCTGCCCATGCCTACCATGGAGCTGCCAGGTGCACCCCAGCTCTGTAAGACGGAGTTGAGGCACCTGTGGTCTCATTGCGCCTCTTCAGCACCCAGTCTTGCCCTCTGCTGCACCCAGAAAGGCCTGACCATCTCAGCTGGGCTCTCGCATGGGTGCCATGGTTTGATCACACAGCTGAGCAGGTCAGCGGTTCACTGGAGTCTTTGGTTAGGCTGGCCCTTGGCGGGTGGAGAGCAAGCTCAGGGAGACTCAGAGGCTCTGCAGCTGGGGGTGCGGCCAGCACTCAGGCTGTGCCAGTTCTCTGCGTCCCTGCAGACACTGCTGCACCTCACACTGCAGCCACAGGAAAGCAGCCCCAGCCCCGGCAAGCGCCTTCTCTTCTGGAAGCAGCAGTTTGCAGACCTGACCTCCCTTCTCTGCCCCTCTCCAGGGGGAGGTGGAAGGCTGACTGTTCTGGAAACGGGCCCCAAACAGAACAGGGCCCTCTGGTGGTTCGGGCGGTGGGGCAGGCAGCCTTGCTGTGTGATGCACACAACCCACACTTGCCGCTGGGGGGGCGTGGCTGGTGCTGCAGCGGTGAGAGGTAGAGGAGGGCTCCGGGGTAGCAGCAAGATGCTCCACAAGCCAAAAGCCATCTTCTCACACGGGGTGACTTTGGGGAGATGAAGTCCTCTGCCCTCTGCTACATCATAGCCAGGACTCTCGCTGGAGCCTGGGCATCCTCCAGCTTGGGAGAGGAGGGTGGACAGGCAGCCCCCCACTGAGCCTTCTGGAAGTGAGCGAGTGGGGAGTGCAGAGCACCTGGGAGCCCAAGAGGCAGCAAGCAGGCATGGCAGGTGCAGTGGTAGACTCTGGCCAACCCACAAACATGCACACTGTGTGTGGAAAGCCATGTGGACACCACCTTCATACATCCACGGTTGGCAGCACACCACCACGTGACCCTTCATTCCTCCAAGCAGTGTGATATGAACCTAACTGTTCTCCATAGATCATCCCCTAACTTCCCCGTCTGTACAAGGGGCTCAGCACTGCTGCCTTCAGGCTGGGAACTGCAGCTGGGCAACCATGTGTGCACAGCACCTCAGCCAGACCTCCTGAGTAAGCAGGAGTCCCCTTGGCCACTTGGCTGAGTGTCTTTCTCCTGAGAGCCAGGGCTACATTCATCCCCTTATGTCCTCCTTACACGGCACACCGCCCTGCCCTAAAAGGCCTCACACAGGACCATGGTGGGGTGCTGGGAGCTGCTGAGCACTTGGTGGACCTGAAGGCCTCCCACGGGCCCCAGGGAGGAGCTGGGAGGTGCTGAGCCCCTGGCGGACCTGAGGGCCTTGCACAGGCCCTGGGAAGGGGCCATGGAGGTGCTGAAACAGCTTGGTGTCCTCTGGACCAGGCCGTCCCCAGGAAGCTTGTTCTTCTCCAGGCTCACCTCCTTTCAAGCACAGAGAAGTCCTGGGTGGGAAGTCCAGCTCCCTCTCTGCTCAGGAATCAGTTCAGAGAAGCCTGGCTTAGGCCTGTCTTCACACTGTGACTTTGCATGATTTGTCTCCCCTCTTCAGGGAGATGTCCTTCAAAAGCCATGCACACCAAGCGGTGTTCACACTTGGGCTGAGCCCAAATCGGAAGCAGCCCTCTGCCTCTCCACCAGCAGGTAAGTGGCTAACAGACAGTATTGGACATGTGTGGAGCATGGCAAGATGGAGGGGTGGACACTGACACTCAGCTTGGAGAAGTTTGAGGGGAATCGGCTGAGAGAAGAGAGACAATCCTCAAAGGCCCTTGCTGTGTGATCCATCTGCACCACATTGTGCAGTGACAACCTGACGGAGAAGGAGGCATGAGTGGCAATCAGCATCAGGAACAGGAAGGAGGTGGCTGCTGCTGTGAAAGGGGTGGAATGCCCTGTCCTTGTGCTGAATGCCACGCATGGTGGAACTGCGCGGGTCTCTGCCTGCGTCCTCACACGTGCACTCACGTGCGCGCACCGCTGCCAGTAAGGCTCTGCAACCTCAACAGCCATGGCAGTCTGTTGGAGGCGACTTCCATATGTGGTTCTGCAAGATGTTGCCCTTGGGGAAGAGTAGATGAAGGATCCACACCACCTCTCTAGTGTCCCTTACAACTCCATGTGAATCTACAATTATCTTGGAATAAAAATCTTTAAAAGCAAAGGACATGAAGTGGGTGCCAGCTTGCTGTGTCTCCTTGGGTTTCTTTTGCAGCCTTAGAGCCTGAGTCCTCTTGGGTGGGAAACAGAAACCTCCCCTGGCACAGGAAGGGTGTGGTCTTATGTTTACTCACCTTGCAGGGCAGAGCACTTTGTGGGCGAGGCCTTGTGTCAAGGGAGGAGGCTGAGGTCAGAAGAAACCGCAGGTCCTCTGAGCGACCTGCAACCTGCGGGCCTGGCACTTCCATCGCAGGAAGCCTCACTGCAGATGAGAAGCTGGTGGTTTGGACCTGCAGCTGGGAGGGAGCTCCAGGCGCGAGGCTCCACCTAGCTGCAGTCTGGTCCTCTGCTGTTCACTCTGTCTCGAGTCTCCCATTCCAGAACCTTCCTGATCATAGCACGTTGGACACAGGCAGGCTTTCTGCAGACCAATGGCATTCAGCAGTCTGAGAATTTGGGCCACAGCAGTGCCTGTGGGTGGTCTTCCTGCCACGGCCCTGGGAGGAAAGGAGCCCAGGCTGCCAGAGCCAATTCCAGAATGGCTCAAACTGCTCATGGAAAGACCCAGAGAATGGACATGCTTTAGGTCCTGGCACAACACATACCACACAGAAAATGTACAAGGCAGTCCTCATTGAGCATCTGTGAGTCCAGCATTCCACGCTCTCCTGTAGCGTCTGGTTTTTTTAATTTCTCAAAATTGATTTTAGAACTCTCAACCAGGGAGTGAGCTGCTGGTGAGGTGCAGGTGCCGGGGCAGCAGACCTCACGATCAAATAGTCAGAAACCTACGAGCCAATTGTAAAAAAGAGCTATTCTTTAAAATTAAATTATATGTGCTTACAGAGTTCATGGTTAGACGAGCCCTGCACTGGAGGCTCCTGGTGCCCACCACAAGCCGGAAATGCTGTCCACTGTGATGCCCTGCCCTGCATCAGAGTCTGGGTGGGAAGATTGGTTTTCTTAAGTTCCTGAGGGATTAAGGCATGGAGAAAGGAGAGATCTCAGACGATTGCTGCCCTGTGAGGATCCAGAATCGGTGTTTTATTCCTGCCTCTGCTCCGCTCACTAGCAGAATTTCTATGCCTTCAGCCCTGCTCAAAAGGCCCTTGCACACTTGGCTTTCTCATGAGGTTGTTGGCGCCGGCCAGCAAGGCAGTCTCAGTGCTGCCACGTGCCCCTCTCCACGCTCTGCTAAATGGCACACAAGCAGCAAGGTTATGTGCTCAATACCTGCCATTCCAACTGAACTTCTCTCCAGGCTGTGGGCAGAGATGGGACAGCCAGCCGTGGGGCCCAGTGGCTCAGCCATAGCAAGTCCAGAGTGGCCTTCTTCTTGCTCAGGGTTAGGGGGACTTACTGGGTCCACCACAGGCCAGCCAGTTGCTGTTGTCACTGTTCCCTTTGTGGGCACCCAACTCTGCCCGGAGCTGTAGCTGCAGGGCAGCCCAAAATAACCAGTTGTCTGTTATTTGTTCAAGACACTGATCCTGGGCCCCAGAAGCTGCACTTGGAAGCCACCATGAGGCCACCACCATGAGCAGTTCCCAGAGCAGACAAACCTAGAACACATGGGTTGTTTAAGGCAGCTGTGCAGTAATAGGGACACCACATGTACTTAGAGGGCCCTTGTCTCTTCGCTGTCTCAGATTTCCCTCTTAAGAAATGAAAAGAGACCACTTGGCCACTCCATGGAGCCACCCAACTGTCCCACCTCCTTTCCTGCCTGGCAGGCCAGCACCATGGCACATGAGTACCCAACACAGATCCTAAACTCTGTTGAGTAAGTCAGGTCTACAATTTCAGAATACCTTCCTTTTTGTTTCCTAAAGAATGTGCTGGTGACCTGAGCATGAGTCCTGGTCTCTCACCTCCCTCCCCAGACACCACGAGCTTCCCCACTGTCCCACCACCTTCTCTACCAGCCACCAGCCTCTGGGCTCTGTCCACTTGGCTGGCCATTGGGTTTGACCTACCAGCAATGCAGTCAGTTCCCATGCACCAGGGGTTCCAGCTCCTAGTTGGTGTCCTACTCCACTGGCTTCCAGAGCAGCTGAGGGTCAGGGCTCCTGGTGACAGGAATGGCCAGCGGTCTAGAGGGAATGGGTGGTATCCAGAGCAAGAAGGAGACTGTGTACAATCTGAACAACCACCTAGCCTCCTATCTGGACAGAGAGAGGAGACTGGTGACCAATGATGAGAGGCTAGAGAACAAAATCCAGGTGCATCCAGAGAAGAAGGGTCCCAGGTCAGGGATGGGGGCATAGCTTCTAGACCATTTAGCCATCAAGGGGCCATGGGCAAATCTTTGAAAATTCTGTGGACTGCCTGCACCATTCTGCAGAATGACAATACTTGTCTTGTTGCTGAGGATGTTGCATCGAGTGTGAGGCAGAGCAGGCCATGCGCCAGTGTAGAGCAACATCAGTATCACTCATCTGCGGCTGGAGATGGGAACCAGGCTCTCAAGAAGGACTGCTGTTCATGAAAAGCCATGAGGAGGAAGCAAGGGCCTCCAAGCTCAGTGCCAGCTCTGGGCTGACATGGAGGTGAATGCCCCAAATCTCAGGACCTCAGCAACATCATGGCAGACATCCAGGCCCACTGTGATGAGCTGGCTCACAAGAACAGAGAAGCTGTTCCCAGTCCTGGTCCCAGCAGATGGAAGAGAGCACCGTGGTGTCACCTCATAGCCATGGAGATGAGGGCTGCACAGTGACGCTCACAGAAACGGGATGCACCATCCTGTCCTTGAGATCGACCTGGACTCAGAAGAAATCTGAAGGCCAGGTTAGAGAGCAGTCTAAGGGATGTGGAGACTCACTACACCCTGCAGCTGGAGCGGATGGCAGGGTCAGAGCTGCACAGACACAGGCAGAGGGCAGCGCCAGGCCCAGGACCATGTGGCCTACAAAGCATCAAGGTCAAGCTGGAGGCTGAGATTGCCACCTACCGCCACCTCCTGGAAGACGGGGTGCACCTCAATCTCAACAGAGCAGCAGCTCCATGCAAATCATCGCAAGACCAACACCCACAGGGTCACAGATGCGAAATGGCACCTGAGATCAAAGAAACGAAAGTGCTGATGTGCAGAGCGAGCAGGTGCAGGCGCAGGCGCATTTGGTGAGTTTAGTAACGGAGGAGAAGGTTAGACATTTTTATTGCACATCTCCTTGGGTCCCAAGACGTAGTGTGACTGCATGCTTGGGTGGGGTCTCCACCTGGCTCTCCCAGTCTGAAGACCTGCTCTGCACGTGGGGGCACATGGCATCATTCCTAGGGTTGTCCCCTTGTGTGACTCTGTCAGGTGGCTTGCCCTGAGCCCCAGTGTGGCCTCTCCTCATCTGGGCATTCCTGAGGGTTATTGTCTTTACCTTTCATCTTCCTGGCCTTCATTCCAGTCCTCCACGGAATTGTTATTCGGACACCACATTCTGACCATCAGAAGGCCCCCTGTTCCAGGTGGCCAGAAGATGCCTACTGGAGTGGGGATGTGTGGTCAGTGTTCCTGAGTCCCTTTGGCAGTTGCTTCTGGGGATCTGAGCCCCAGGCCCCTCGATCCCTGACTGCCCTGAGCTCCTTCACTGGCTCTGCTTGGGCTCCTGTCCATGGGCAGCCTCTGTCCTGTCTTCCTCCTGGCCCTGGCCTTGCACACATCTGAATTCCCTTCCATCACTTTATTTTATTTTTTTTTATGTGGTGCTGAGGATCGAACCCAGTGCCTCACGTGTGCTAGGCGAGCACGCTACCACTGCGCCACAACCCCAGCCCCCTTCCATCACTTTAATGAGGGTCTCAGGAGGAGGAGGCTGGAGGCCCATGAGCCACAGCCTCCTCTGGGCTAGTCTCTCTCTTTTGGCTCCATCGGCACTAGTTACCACTTTTAAACAGGTTGTGCAGGCACCTGGTACAGACTTAAATGGTGCAGGGGGATGTGGCACATGGATCATTCTGTGCCTAGCTCAAGAGCTCCCTGGCACTGGGGACAGAGCTGCTCCCTCCCAGCACCCAGGGAGGCTGTGAGGCAGGCTGTGGTGTGCAGTTCAAGATGCCACCCAGGAGCTACTGCATGATCTGAATTTCTTCACTGTGTGAACCCTTCCATAACTCGAAGGACTGTCTGCACCCATTTTCTGCTGCTATTACAGAATACCCAACTGGATTATCTGTAAAGAATTAAGGTTTATAAGTTACATCCGTGATGAGGCAGCGGCACCATAATATGGCAGAGAACAGAAGGGTGGCAGGTGGGAGAGACAGCAGGGACGCCTCCATCATGACCACCACTCTGGGGATAGATCTACCGGAGAACAGTGATGACCCTGTCACCGACGTGGCCTCCTCTGAAAGGGCTCGAGCTCCCCAGTCTTGTCACACTGCAGTTGAACTCCAGCCTGGGCATGGAGGGGACAAACCACACTCAGGCCTTGTGTGGCTCTCAACTTCCTGTGCCACGTGCTCTGTGACAACTGGGGGGACCCAGTGGTAGAGAAAGCGTTCAGGCCTTGGGGCATTCACAGGCTCTGACAAACCTTCCTCAGCATGTGCTCAGCCTGCGTGTTTTCCCAGAGAGGAGCCAGCATGGCAGGAGCAGGTCGGAGAGCACACAGGGTCAGACAAGAGCAAAGAGAGGGCACGGGAACTCTGGATCGGGCAGAGAACAAAGACGTGTTGGGAAATCCTCATTGGCATGGTCTCCACAAAGGCCAGAGGTCAGGACTAAGATTGGAGCGAGTCCAGAGAGTCAGGAAGCTTGTGCAGCAGAGCAGGGGACCGTGGAGCCCATAGCCTCCCTGTTGCACCCTGGCCCGGCCACCAGTCACAGGCCTGGTGTCACCCTGGTGACAGCCCCCACCTGAACGCAGAACTACCCTGGTGTTGGCCCCCACGTGGGACAAAGAGCTATTGAGTGACGGCCCCCACCTGAGACATAACACCCCTGGGGCACAGAACCGTCCCTGCAACCCCCGTCTGGAACATCACCCTTCCAGGAGGCCAAAGCAGATGAGCACTGTCTCCCCGCCCTCACCCCGAACCTCGCTTTCCTCGTCAACTGGAGGAAAGGGTCAGGCTGTTTCAGTTGCACTGTCTTCTTGTTCCTGAGGGAAAGCTGTTGCCAAAACCACCCTGGAGCTGCTTCCTGTGCCTGTGCCAGCGTGTGCTTATACCCAGTGATGGGGCAACAGGGAGGTGCTGGAGCCCTGTGCCCCACTTGGGCATCTAGCATCCTCCCAGGCTCAGAAGCACACAGGGAAGAAGGGGGAGCAAGGCAGGAGGGAGATGAGGGAGTCGGGCAGGATGAGTAGCCAGGCCTGTCCCGACCAAGTGTCCAGCTCTGAGTTCCTGGCTGCACTGCTCAGGAGGGTCCAGCTTCCCAGAGAAAGCAGACTGGAAATTCCAGTCCACTCTGCCTTGGCTGGCCCGGCAGAGGGAGGAAGGCAGCCAGGGACTGTACCAGGGCCTCCTACCCACATGCTGTCCTGGTCTGCAGGCCAATATGTCTGGGCTCTGCTCTGCAGAAGCCCTGGGACATCAGTGCCATGGAAATGGATGCTGAGCGCCAGAAGACGCCCTGGCCACAGGAGCCCAGGAAGGCGGGTGAGGAGTCCAGAGCTAAGGGGTCGTTTGCTTCATGAGAAGATCTGTCAGTGAAGCAGGCGGGGCAGCTGAGCATTATCTGAGTTCTTGAAGCCCAGGGTCTAAGAGAAATGGTGTGAGGGGCAGCTGTACCTCGTGTGACGAAAGCCTAATTGGCACACCAAATAAATTTAAAATCAACTACATAAATATGATAAAACCCATTTGAAAACTAAAATCACTTTCGTCCCGCCTATAATTATGTTTTCTAAGGTATTTTCTAGGCTTGGATTCTTACTACTAAGAGAGGGACTTTGCACCTGCGCAGTTGGGTTCACTGTCTTCCCGGTCAGTGTGAGTGCGGTCAGATGCACAGGGAACTGGCTCAGCTTCCAGGCAGCAGTGTGCTCACTCTAGCAGTCCCTGGGCGAACAGCTTTTCCTCTCTTCTAGGTCAGTTCCTTAAGAATTCTCTCAGTGGGGCTGGGCACCATGGCGCACGCCTGTCATCCCAGCACTTAGGGAGGCTGAGGCAGGAGAATCGCGAGTTCAAAGCCAGCCTCAGCAACAGTGAAGCACTAAACAACTCAGTGAGACCCTGTCTCTACATAAAACACAAAATAGGGCTGAGATGTGGCTCAGTGGTTGAGTGTCCCTGAGTACATTCCCTGGTACCAAAAAAAAAAAAAAAGAATTCTTCCAGTGGAGTGAAGGACCTTGGTGGATTGGGTGAATCTGCAGGGACAGTGTTACTAAGAAGGACTGCATGGTGTGGCCAGCCCCTGGCAAGCAGCATTCCCCTGTGCAAAATCCTCAGAGCATCCCTGGCCAACAAGTGTGTCAACCAGCCCTTGAAGTTCCTCTCATCTTCAATGGCCACTGATGTCCTGCCTGGGTGCTGACCTGGGACCCACACTGCCTGATTTGTAAGCATATGGATTTCCTACCTGCCTCCTCTCATTAACGCTAGGCTCCATTCCTCTATGAACGTTTCTGTATGATTCCAGTCCTCTGTGATGTTGGAGACTGTAATGGTTAATTTGAATTGTCAACTTGGTTGGATTAAGAGATGCCAAAGATAAAGAGGCTTCCGAGTGTGTCAATGAGGGTGTGTCTAGGAATGACTGGCATGTGGGATAGCCAACTGAAATGGAGAACCTCCCTAAGCGAGGGCAGCACCATCCAATGGGAGGGAGGCTTGGATGGAATAAAAGTTGGAAGAAGCGGAGGCAGCAGCAGAGGTGCGCTCCATTCTTCTTGAACAGTTCTTGATAGCTGCTGTGATCACCTGAGGATTTCAGACTCTTGCTCCTCCGCCCTTCCAGAGAAGACTCTGCCAGTGATTCTCCATGGAGTTTCCAGAAGCCTTCAGTCTCAGACCAGGGTGGGACCGCTGGTCCCTTAGTTCCCAGGCTCCAGGCTCTTGGACTGTGCAGCCACTGCTTCCTCCAGCTCTCCAGCCTGCAGACAGCCACTGTGGAATATCCAGCTACTGGTCTTGTAAGCCAATCTAATAAATCCCAATTTAATAAATCTAATAAAATTAAATCCCAATTTAATTTAATCTAATAAATCCCAAATCTTGTAAGCCAATCTAAATAATCTGTTCCTCTAGAGAACCCTGACTAATACAGAGACTCATGGCCCATGTGTGGCCAGGTTTTGTAAATTTCAAATACCTTCCTTCTGTTCTGAAATCACGGTTTCCTGTGTCCTGCAGATGCTTTCGATTTCGTCTTTGTTCCCTACAAGTCAGGGTGTAGCTAAGCTGTCCCTGTCTCCTGACCTCAGCCTGCCCTCTCTGCCTCTCCCAAGGTCCTGAGGTCCTGAGTTTCTGAGGCCTGGCCCTGCAGGCTGCTGTCTTCACCCTGACACATTGGAGGGGAGGCCACTACTTTTCCTTAGCGCCTTGGAACAAGAGCAAGCTAACTCCATCACTAGGGGCTTTGGGGGCTTACCTCCTTCTCTTCCCCTGCAGTATCCCAGTGGTTTATGTGGCCCTCCTTGTCTTGAGGTCAAGACCTTGTCTCCTGCTGGACGCATGTCCGCTTGCCCTGCATAGACCTCCATCCTGCATCCCTGAGGGCCCAGGAACAGCTCTGAGCACTGGCCCAGGGCCGACCTCCGCTTGCAGGAGACCTGGGTGGCAGCAGTGGTGCAGAGCCCAGGGATACTGTGGGATGCAGACGCATCATCGTGTCATGAATGGATAGCACCTGACACATGCTTTTTTTTCTGGAAATCAGTATTTGTTGAGCACCTTTACCTCTCAAAAGCTGAATTTATTTGAAGTAATTTGAGATTTGCTTTAAACTACACTTTCTATGAACTAAGAATGAAGCCACATGCGTGACTGTGATGCCTGATGCCCTGTGTGGAGGGCAGATGGACACAGATACCAACACTCCAGCTTGCAGTTCACGGTTAGGGACGCGGGAAGGGGACAGCTGCTAAGGGTTCCATGAACTTGTTTTGTACCAAGTACTCTCATACACACCTGGTGTCATGTTGCTCTGTGCTGTGGCCTGCCCAGGTTCAGGGCATCCCCTGCTCACATTCCAAGGCAATTCTAATAAGCGAATGTTAACATTGATATTGGGACAAAACATGGAGTGAGGCAGCCTGAACACAGGTATTATCTGGATAATCAAAACCAGAACTAGGCCTTGACATTGATTTTCTGAAAAGTATTGGTAGGAACTACAACGTCAACATCCAGACCCAGCCCAGGATAAAAAGACTCTTGCTTAAAACTATGAGGAACATGCTCGCCTGTCCAAGCCCCGAGAGTGGACTGAGAGACACAGGAACAGCAAAAAGCAAGCGTCTTGCAAGATTAAGTGCCTGGTGGTAAGGGACTCCCAGATTGGGCACCACCAGAGTTTGGCCGAGTACTGTGGGGTGCACAATTGCCTAGGTTTTACTGTCTCCCACAGGGTTATTTAAAGAAACATACCTTCAGTTGTGCCCACCTCCCTTTGTTCTGCTATGGTGGGAAGTCCCCTTGGACTGAGTGCCTTCTGTACCTGCACAGTTTACCTCCGTTGGTTGGGGGGCCCTTCCTTCTCCCCTCCTGCTGTCGAGAGGCTCTGCATTTCCACACTCCGTGTTACCTGCTTGTGCCTTCCCATTCTACTCTCTCCCCTTTCCTACATCCCAAGTCACTTTACATTTAATGCTAAACACTGTGTTCTGAAAATGGACCACCAGATATTCTATTTCTCACAACATAAAAGCCACAAAATGCAAAGTGGACCATGGATTAGATGCTGGCACAGCAGTGTGTTGGGGGAAACCAACTTTCACACGGTTCAGAGTCACAGCCTGTGCAGCTTTCCAGGTATGAGGAGCTGCCCCAGGCTCTCCTTGGGCCTCAGCCTTCAGGTTGCTCTCCAGAGGGATGGCAGGCGCTGCTGGGGAGCTGCCTGGTCTGCGCCTGGTGGGTGCTGAGGGACAGAGCTCTGCACGTCTGATTTTTCCAGGCCCACCATCAAGCCATGGAGAGCAGCATCACGAGCAATGTGGCTGGTCTGTGAAGAGTGAATGGACGAGTTCCTGAGGCCCAGAGGTCTGACCACATCCCTGAGCACAGCCTCTGACAGACACATCCAGCAGTGCGTGTCTGACACTGGAAAGCAGAAAGACTCTAAACGGCACATGTTCTGTCCATGTTGTCCTGTGTTCCTGCTCATCTGCATGAGCGAGCACAGGGGGCAGGACAGTCTTGGCCCTCAGAGGATTTCTCAGAGCATGTGAGAACTCCCTGCGCTGTGAGGCTGAGGTGGGAGGCTGGAGGCCCTGGAGCCAGCCTCTGGCAGAGCCATTCCTGGACCACCAGGCAGGTGTCCACTGGGCATCTCCTGGTCACTGCGCTTGTCCAGCCATTTCTGACCAACAACAGGGTCAAGGAAATGAACCATCATGGTAGAATTCTTCTGAATATAACATGTAGATTTTCTCAGCTAAGAAATCTTGATTAAGCCTTATGTCTTCAGGTACTGGATGCATTTTTAGGTAGTAATTCTCACATCCATGTTCTACAGTTTAGGCATAGCTTCCCAGAAGCCAATACTTGTGAACAATTCTGGATTAAAATAAATCACCTTTCAAAATCTCAGAAAACTTTTTAACTTCCATTATAGTCTCATTAGCTTCCCCAGACACAGACTGCGCACCCTGCGCACCCTGCAGGGGCGGCCTCCTCACTCTTCTCTCACCAGCCCCGGGCCCCTTCTCCCCCATCAGTCTGAGCCTGGCTGTGTTGGCTGACTCACAGCCACTGGTTCAGGCTGAACTGAAGAACATGGTTCCTTATAAAACACCCCATCCTAGTCTTAATTCATAAAATTCTTAATTCAGAATCAATTCCTCCATGAATTCTGAACCACAAGCGTTGGGTAATGGATGTGCAATGTTTTGAGTGCCATTTCACCCTTGGCCGATTCTCCAGTTGCGGTATCAACAAAGCCCTGCCTGTGGGCTCTGCAGGATGAACCACTAGCAGCTGCCCTGGGCATTCTTGCCCTCTGTCTCAGCAGAAGCTTGTTATGGCCAAAGAAGCAGGGTGGGGGGTGGGGGTGGGGGTGGCAGCGTTGAATGAATAGAACTTTCCATGACTGATCCTAGAGCCAACTGAAAAAATACTAATGGAAATCTGCTACCTAAGCAACATTAAAAATATTTTGGAGTTGTCCAATTAGAAAAAATGATTCAAGGATTGGACATGCAGGGATGAGGAGAGCCTAAAGGAAGGCAGGAATTAAAAGGAGAGAGGCCTGAAAGGAGGGAAGGGGAGGAGGAGGGAGCGGAGGAGGAGAGAAGGGGGGAGGAGGAGGGAGGGGAGGAGGAGGGGAGA
>CM053404.1:142606997-142661251 GCA_028644305.1 Xerus rutilus
CCCCTCTCCGCCGGCTCCTGCTCCCCTCTCCGCCGGCTCCCGCGCACCCCCTCTCCGCCGGCTCCCGCTCCCCTCTCCGCCGGCTCCCGCGCATCCCCTCTCCGCCGGCTCCCGCTCCCCTCCCAGAGGCTCCCGCTCCCCTCTCCGCCGGCTCCCGCGCACCCCCTCTCCGAGGGCTCCCGCTCCCCTCCCAGAGGCTCCCGCGCACCCCCTCTCAGCCGGCTCCCGCTCCCTGCCCGAGGCCTCGCGCGGGGACACAGCCAAAGCTTCACTGGAACGCACCGGAACCAGCGGCGTGACGCTCCTTTCCCGCTCCCGAAGGGACAGTTTTGCTGGTGACTTCCGGGGCGGGAGCTGTCGGAGCGGAAGTGCCGTGTGGCGCGAGGGGTCCGGCAGCGGGCGCGGTTCGGGAGCTCTTGGAGGTGCGGGTTTTGGAGTGCGGCGGCGGCTGCGGCGCTCGGCCGGCCGTGCGGCCATGAACCTGGAGCGGCTGCGGAAGCGTGTCCGGCAGTACCTGGACCAGGTGCGGGGCGGCCGGGCCGCGCGAGGCCCGCGGCCTGCGGGAGGGCGCGGGCGGCGCCTTGGGCGCCGAGGCGCGTCCGGAGGAAGTGGCCTTGGAGTCGGCTGGCCGGAGGCGTGTTCCGAGAGGTTCGGCTGTGGCTCTTTGTGGCCGAGTTCACGCGAACAAAGATAAAAACGAGCTTGTTCCAAGTCCGGATTGCAAAGTTCTCGCCGATGCGTCCGATTCCCCGCACTGCCCTTGCACAGCGGGTCCGGGGAAAGGCGCGTCGCCGGCGCGTCCCGGCTGAGGGCTCAGTGGTGCGGAAGCGCCCGCTCGCCCCGTGAGTGGACGCGGTGTCCGGACTGATTTCGAAGTGATGTAGCCAGATTTTTGCAGCACGCGGGAGGGCAGTGTTTTTGTTTTTCAGAAGTCAGTTTAGTTAAAGGTTTCGCGATCCCTTTTGTTTGTCGCTGGGACGTTGAGAAGAATAGCAGGGTCCTGGTTTTCAGACTTCGCATGAGACATTCTGAGCCGACTGCAGCTGGCCCACAAACATGCCTTCTGCCCACCTGCCTGGCAGTCCTGTTTTGGTTTGCATCCAGGAGAACTAACCCCTCCCCCCCCCAAAAAAAAGAATTGTGTGAGAACCAGGGACTAAAGCTAGCTTTGGCAAATTTGTGAGTGGCTTTCTGTTGTCAGCTTCTTTTCTGGTAAAGTTGGCTGGAGGAGGTGACCTTCCCCGTGGTCATTGATAGTTAATGTATGTGAGTGTTTTTTTTTTTTTATTAGTTTTTTTAATTGCATTTCAAGTCATAGCACATATATAGAGCTCAGTTTTTCCATGTCTCTGGTGAGTGTGTTTTTGAGTACTCTGAAAGTTACAACTGAGGTATTTGAGTAGTGTTGTATGTACTGCATTCCACTTTGGGACTCATTAACAACTTATTGCAAGTGTCATATAAATGTCTGCACAGGAAATGCTAATGACTAGATATTGGAAAGCACTGCAGAGTAATCATTTCAGTTGTCTGCTGTTTTAGATACTTGCAGATACTTTTTTTTTGCTGTGTATGAATTTTTAAAAAACAAATTACTTTCTTGAATTGTATATACAAAGATCTGAGTATGTTTTACTTGTACCATTGAACTAAACTCACCCTTGTTGAGCTATAAGATAAAAGATATAGAATTTGGTAGACCCTTGCTATGTGTAAAAACTTGTGTTGCTGTATTGACTTCATATATGGCATTCTAATAATAGTAGCCATCTGTTCAGAGGTGTGGGAATGACAGGGCAGTCACCCCTTGTTTGTTTTTGTTTGCAGCAACAGTATCAAAGTGCTCTGTTTTGGGCAGACAAAGTTGCTTCGCTCTCTCATGGTAAGTGATAAATGCTAATTTTTTTCCTAACTAATCTTTAAAAATCTATTTCACCTTGCACTTCTGACCATTTATTTAATGTTCTCTCCAGAGGAGCCCCAGGATGTTTATTGGTTGGCTCAGTGTCTTTATCTGACAGCACAGTATCATAGAGCAGCACATGCACTTCGATCACGAAAACTGGACAAAGTAAGTATGTTAGTAAAGTAAAGAGCTTTGGAAGCTGTGAAAGTCATTAGATAGGGCATTTTAGGTGTGTGTTTTGTTTATGTCTCCCATATTTAAAGAAATTCAACTTCTCCTGAATGAAGAGAAAACTTAATTTGTCATTTTGTTCCCTCCCTCATCCCATCTAATCATTACATTCTGAAAATTCTGTTTTTGTTGTTTGTTTGCTTATTTTGAGATGAAGTCTTTATGTTGCCCAAACTGGTTACAAACTCCTGAATTCAGTCCTCCTGCCTCAGACATCTAAGTGTCTGGGATCATAGGCACATACCATCATGTATGGCTTCAAAATTCTATTTTATGTGTAGCTTTGAAACTGTGAGCATTCCTTTAGGTTTCCTTACCACTCATATAAGTTAGGCCTTCAGTGTGTCAGTTGGAGTCTATCTTCTTGTCTTTTCTCCAGTAACATTTTCTTCCTTTCCACCTTTCCTGTGTCCATTCCTTCTTATAAACTATCACAAGGGAGAATTTCTTAAAATACAGTTCTGATTATGTCATTCAGTGATTTCCCTCTGCCTATAGGATAAACTCAGATGTGTTAATATTGGAGATCCATCACTGCTATTTCAATGCATATAGCACATACTCCATTCAGGCTGGGCTCCTTTTAGTTCCTTGGACATGCAGCAGGTGTTTACACTCTCCAGCCCAGCCAGCTCCTGACTTGGCTTCCCCTGCAGATGTTTTCTTCTTCAACTGGCTAATGCTATCATAGTATTATGTGTTGTGTTCATTCTTCCCCTACTTTCACTTCTTTTTGAATTCTTGGTGCCTGATAAACAGTAGGTTTGTGTTGAATATGGGCTAAAGAGACTGGAATTTTTTTTGCTGCAGGAGTGAAAGGAGAAATTATAAAACTAGCTGTGTTGTGCTTACAGTTTTCTTTTAAAGTGAAAAAATGTATTTTGACAATTTTTAAAATAATTTCTTTCCTAGTTGTATGAAGCATGTCGTTACCTTGCAGCTAGATGCCATGTAAGTATGCTCATTTTCCTCCTCCCCTCCTCCCTTTGTTACTGGGAATTGAACTCCGGTACTTAACCACTGAGCCACATCCCCCGCCCTATTTTGTGTTTTATGTAGACAGGGTCTCACTGAGTTGCTTAATGCCCCACCATTGCTGAGGCTGGCTTTGAACTCATGATTCTCCTGTCTCCGCCTCCCAAAGTGCTGGGATTACAGGCATGCGCCACTGTACCTGGCTTCATTTTCCTTTGTATTTGATAAAAGTTTGATTATATGAATGTATGTTTCCCGTATGTATGTATGTATGTATGTATATGTGAGAATTTGGGTGATGGAGCTTGGCATCAGGTGGTTGTATTTTGTGAGCAAATATTTTCTTTAGTAGTGTTTGCTATTTTTATTTACTAAAAGCTGACATGTGAATAAAAATGTAGTTTAGACAATTTACTTTTATTTACTAAAAGCTGACATATTTGAATAAAAATGTAGTTTAGACAATTTAAGTGGATATAATATTATCCTGTTAAAATCTAGAAGTCATGGTTGATGAATGGTATTTCTACTTCCTACATAGTATGCTGCAAAAGAGCACCAGCAAGCTCTTGATATTCTTGATATGGAGGAACCAATCAACAAAAGACTATTTGAAAAATACCTGAAGGATGAAAGTGGCTTGAAAGACCCCTCCAGTGACTGGGAAATGTCACAGTCCTCGGTGGGTACTTTTGCTAGCATGCCTCAGAAATAGCAGTAGGAAATGCCTGTGCTAAATAGCAAGTTTTCTTTTACTTGTATATTATGTATTAAAGTGATTGTGGTTTCCAGCTTATTTCCCCACCAAAACCAAAGATTCTGAGACATTTCTGAGCAAGCCATCAGTTGGAAACTAATAGTATCCTCTGAGGCTGCATTGGAGAGGCTGACCTGAGACTTGCTTCTCAGATGTGGTGCCATGAGTTGCTCACTCAGGTGATATAATCTTGCTTTCTTCCTGTGTCCTAGGAGTGTTTTGGACTTACCTACCCAAAGAACCTTCCTACTTACTGTTTTCCCAGGACTGTTGTGTTGTTTGGTATGCTTCACTGCATGTACTCCTTACCACCATGAAATTGCAGGTCTGTCCTGTGCTAAGGGAATGGCCCTCAGTCAGGCCACAAACATGGATTGTTATTCCTTTATTTTTAATAGTTTAAGATAAAATTCATGTACCATATAGTTAGCCCATTTAAAGTGTACAGTTAGATGACTTTTAGTGTATTCACATCTATGCAAACCTCAGTTGTAGAACATTTTTATTACTCAGAAAGAGACCCTTTCCCATTAGTGGTCACCCACGGATCCACCTGTCTCCATAATTGTAACATTTATGAAAGAACTTGGTTACTCTGCTTTTCAGCTTAAAAAGTTAGGCATATTATACATTCTGGGTGCTCTGTTGCTGTTTTTTGTTTTTTCAAACCACTCATCTTGCCGGGCGTGGTGGCACACACCTGTAATCCCAGCACTTTGGAAGGCAGAGGCAGGAGGATCACAAGTTCAAAGCCAGCCTCAGCAACAATGAGGTGCTAAGCAACTCAGTGAGATCCTGTCTCTAAATGAAACACAAAATAGAGCTGAGAATGTGGCTCAGTGGTCAAGTGCCCCTGAGTTCAATCCTCACTACAAAAAAAAAAAAAAAAAGAAATAAATACCACTCATCTGTGTGCTTAACCACATTAATTTTTGTGCTAGGTGCATATATGAGGAAGCTTGGTATTATCACTTGTATTTTGGACCTCTTGTTCATTAATTTATCTCCTTTGAAATGTATAGTTTATTTGTAATGTATTTTTTCTTTGAAATTGTTTTTTTTGCTGAGTGCATTGGCACACACCTGTAATCTCAGCAACTTGAGAGGCTGAGACAGGAGGGTCTCAAATTCAAAGCTAGCCTTTACAACTTAGCAAGACCCTAAACAGCTTAGTGAGACTCAAAATAAAAAAGGCTGAGGATGTAGCTCAGTGGTTAAAGTGCCTCTGGATAAAATTCCTAGTACCAAAAAAAAGCAATTTTTTAATTTCATTCTTTTAAAATACCTCACAGTATACTGCTTAGGTCTAGGGACATTCTGGGAGACTGTCCGTTAGTTTTTAAATTTTGGTCTATGAATTTCCTCCATCTCCTTGATCATTTTTGCTGCTCATTTCTGGAGCATCTTTGAACTTGGTTATGTTTCTTGAGGCATAGGTGTGAAAGGTGTCAGATTCTACATCCTGCTTGTGGTCACAAGATAGCACCATACAAATAGTCATATCTCCCATCCTCACAGAGTTCTGTAAGATGGCATTTTCCCCTTTTTACAAGTGAGGCTACTCCCAGTTAATCATTGTCCAGGGTCACACACAAGTTCCAGGGCTGGAAATTGAACTGAGGTCCGTGGGCACCAGCAATCCATGCCCCTGACCTCTGGGACCATGGGCTGCCTTGCTGCCAATTACTACGACTCACCAAGATCCTCTCATTAGGATCTGTCTCCAACTATCTGCCTTACACACATACAGCTTACTGTCTCTAAATCATTGCAGTATTTGGAGGTAAACCAAGTAATATACCTAGTAGCCTTGGCATCTACATTAGTTACAAAGATTTGTTGGATAAAGTGATTGGAGCCCAGGGAAGGTAGATGAGAGAAACTCTTAGTCTTGGTATGTCTGTTAATTCATATTGTGCTTTGATAGTTGGGATGAGTTGAATCCTTATTTAAAAGTTTGACTTAGTATGTGACACGTTATATTTTTCTACCAGATAAAGAGTTCTATTTGTCTTCTACGAGGGAAAATCTACGATGCACTAGATAACCGAACTCTAGCTACCTACAGTTATAAAGAAGCTTTGAAGCTCGATGTGTACTGTTTTGAAGCATTTGATCTTTTAACATCACATCACATGCTGACTGCACAAGAAGGTTTGGAAACTCAGGTGTTTTTATGTTTAGCACAATTCATACTGTTTGGATTGTCTTTTTCTCTTAAATCTGTATAATTGAGAGCAGGCTGTCTACAGATGTTAATAGACTTATTTTCTTAAGGTCTTTAAACATGAAGCTCATTGCAAAATGCAATATTGTGTAGTACCTTTTGTTGTCAGAATCTGGAGGGATCATATTTTTTAAAAAGTTTTTTTTTAGTTGTTGATGGATCTTTATTTTATTCATTTATTATTTATATGTGGTGCTGAGGATCAAACCCAGTGCCTCACACATGCTAGGCAAGTGCTCTACCACTGAGCTACAGCCCCAGCCCTGAGGGATCATATTTTTGAGAAGCGATTTGAGATAGTATAAACCAAGATTTCAGTGTCTGATTCAGTGATTTTCTACCTGGCTGCACTTTAAATCCCCAAGAAGCTTAAAAACATCAGTGCCTGTGTCCCAGCTTCCTACCAGTTTGGTCAGAATCTCTGGAGTAGGGCTCTGACATCAGATGGTTTAAAGCTTCTAGTTGACCCTAATGTACCACAGGGACCAAGAGCCTCTGACCAGGTGTATTGGTAGTGATGCAAGATGGACAGTCAAGGAAAGAGAGGAAATGGAGATTATTGCAGTGGTTCTCAATCACTGGGGTTGTTTGCAGTGTCTGGAGACTTTGGTCGTCATGACTTGGGGCAGGTAGTATGGAGGAAGGATTCTCTTGGCACCTTGTGGGTAGAGGCCAGAGACACTGCTAAACTGCAGTGCATACATAGGATGCCTCCCAACAGAGTGGTCCACACGGTGTCAGTAGCGTTGAAGCTGAGGTGCTCAACCTGGTGGCTGACTGCAACCCTCCGGAGGCCCCTGGGCCCTAGCCCTCAGGTGATCTGTGTCTCCCTGGCCTGGATACCACTGTCTCAGCTTTCCCTGGTACATTTTGATCTTTTTATTTTCTCTTGAGTTTATTTGTTTAGACCAAGAATTGCAGAAGGGTATTTGTAGTTACTAACCATTTTCCTTGAAGACGTTATGAGGACATCCTTTTTTGTTTCTCATTTTTAAGAGAAAGAACTTCTTGAGTCACTACCTCTTAGCAAGCTGTGTACGGAAGAACAGGAATTGTTGCGTTTTCTATTTGAGAACAAATTAAAAAAGGTAAGGAAAAATGCAGCATTTGCTTTATGTAAATTTCATTTCTTTAGATTTGTCCTTTGTTCCTTATTGTTTAAATTGTTAAAATTTATTAAGTTAGTACATTTGCAAGAAGAGTTAGATTATTTTAACTATTTGCTAGGATTCCTAAATAAGCTTTCAAAATATGTCTTCCTCCCAAGGACTCCTTATACAAAAAATTTGAATTAGCAAATTAGTGAATGAAAAAAGCAGATTTTCTTTTCTTTTCTTTTTTTTTGGCACCGGAGATTGAACTCAGGGGTACTCGACAACTGAGCCATATCCCCAGCCCTATTGTGTTTTTTTTGTTGTTGTTGTTGTTGTTTTTTGGTACTGGGGATTGAACTCAGGGGCACTTGACCACTGAGCCACATCCTCAGCCCTATTTTGTGTTTTTTTTTATGTAGAGACAGGGTCTCACTGAGTTGCTTAGTGCCTTGCCATTGCTGAGGCTGGCTTTGAACTCGCGATTCTCCTGTCTCAGCCTCCCTAAGTGCTGGGATTACAAGCGTGAGCCACCGCGCCCGGCTGCCCTGTTGTGTTTTATTTAGAGAGAGGGTCTCACTGAGTTGCTTAGCGCCTCGCTGTTGCTGAGGCTGGCCTTGAACTTGTGATTCTCCTGTCTCAGCCTCCCAGAGTGCAGGGATTACAGGTGTGTGCCACTGCGCCTGGCCAATTTTTTTCTTATTCTTTCTGAATCCATCTGTGAAATGCTGCCTGCTGTGGAACCCTCTTAGTGAACTTGAGAAGAGCATTAAACTTATTAAGAGGAGTACTGATAAAACTGGAAGTTTTGGGGGCTCACATATGTCCTTTGTAAATGTTTTAACCACTTGGGCCAAACAGTGTCTCTTACTTTTGATTTGTTATTACTCACTGAGTTTATCTTTACATTTCTGTGTTTCAGTATAATAAGCCCAGTGAAACTGTCATCCCTGAGTCTGTTGATGGCTTACAAGAGAATCTAGATGTGGTAGTGTCTTTAGCTGAGAGACATTATTATAACTGTGATTTTAAGATGTGCTACAAACTTACTTCTGCGTAAGTATACCCACCATTTTTGTGTAGGAACGTGGAGTTCAGTCCACATTTACATAATTCAAAGGCATGTTCCTTGAGTAATCTCAAACTAGTTGATAGTGGTTAAAGTTACCTTTAGTATTTGAAGAATTCTGAACAGGCTGCTGTCTTAAAAGAGCAATTTATAGACACAGTTTTTTCATATTGGTAGGTTTATTACAGTAACTTTAGAGAAACATACATGTTTATCTTCCCACTCGTGATAATTCTGATAGTTTGGCAGTACATTTTTGGCACATAATTTCATAAAATACTTTCTTCATTAGAGATTAGAGTTGGGGATATAGCTTAGTGGTAGAGTGTTTGCTTAGTATGCACGAAATCTTGGATTTGGTCTACAAGACTGTAAAAAAGAAAAAAAAAGTCTAATACTGTCCTGGGTGTTTTCCATCTGGCATAAGTCATCTCCCCCAGTCTTCCAGTGTGCCAAATCAGACTTGTTTTTTAGCTAGATTGTATTCTATTACTTTGAGAGTCTTTTAGGTTGTTTAGAATTTTTGGAATCATAAAAATTTTAATTAGCAAATACTTGTGATCTATTTAATGGTTTAAATTTTTAAGCCTTTTTGTATTTTAATGCTGTTGATTAAATGAATGTGATGATGTTTGTTTTTATTCCTACCAAATACACTAGAATTTTCCCTTTCCTTTATAACCTAATCATTGTTGCATCATAGCCTGTAATATCATGTGTGATGGTTAATGAGTAAGCATAGCTAGTCATGACGAGTTCTGTCATGCACCACTTCTGGGATACTGATGTGTTGCTTTAACTTTCAGAGTAATGGAAAAAGATCCTTTCCATGCAAACTGTTTACCTGTGCATATAGGAACTCTTGTGGAGCTGAATAAAGCAAACGGTATGAATTTTCTTTTTATTGAAGATAATTCTTGTTTTGTGTGTTGGCCGATGCCTGTAATCCTAGTGATTTGGTAGGCTGAAGCAGGAGGATCACAAGTTCTGGGCTAACCTCAGCTACCTATTGAGACTCTCTCAAAATTTTAAAAAGGTCTAGGGTGTGTAGTTTAGGCAGAATGTTCCTGGGTTCAGTCCCTAGTACCACCAAAAAAAAAACAAGTTCTGTGTAATTCTTGAATTTTGTCTCATAAAAGTCTTGGATGTTTGAGCTAGCAGTATGACGTAATGGAGCTCTGCAGTAGAACTAACAAGCAAGGGAAGAAAGATTTGTCAGAGTAGACAACATTGTGCAGTGGTTTCCCAGTAGAATAATGTCTTTCTCTCTCAGTTTCCTGTTCCCTTTCCTTACATGAAATTTTTGTTCAGAATATGTTAGCTTTAGGATGTTGAGTGTCTATTTTGACTTGTTTGTTTGTTTTTGTAAATTCCTAATCTTAAGATTAGGGCAAGAATTGTTAAGTGTTTAGAATTTGGAAGTGAGCATAGTTTTTCTTGGGTTTTTCCACATTTTACTTTCAGAAATATTTAGTAGTGTTTGAACAATAATTGTCCTTAGATCTTTAAAACTCAGTAGTAAGTTCTCTCAGGGAACAAGAAAACCTAAAATCACCCCAGTTCTCAACCCCTGCTTTTCTCTGGTCTGTGGACCAGCGGCATCATATCCCCTAGAAGCTTGTAAACTACCTAATCCAAAGTCTGCATGTAGGACGTGTCAGCATGAGATGCAAGGACTAGCATGTACAAGGGGAAGTACTTTTGTTGATGTAGTGAACTTCAAGGTCTGGCTGACGGTTTGGCTGTAGCCTGGGACTTGAGAGGTGCAGGGTTCTAGGGTGGGGATAGTGCTTTGCAGGAACCTTGGCCACCCCGGGACTGCTATACTCAGGGCTTCTGTTCCCATGTGGCCTAGTACATACGGTCCACCCGGTTTTCCAGGCATTCAGCAGGTGCTCAGTGTCCTCTGTGGATCTGAGGAGGGTGTGACTGCCAGGTGGGATCTCATACCATCAGTTAAGTGGATTTTGTACTTAGAGGGGAGGGAAGGTACGAGATCCTTGCTGTGAGAAGAGGTTTTATTTGATTGTAAAAGAGTAGTGACTAGGGTAAAGATCAGATCTTAAAATGTGTTTTTATGAGTAATTGAAAAAATTTTTTTCCGTTTCCCTAATGTAGAACTTTTCTACCTTTCTCACAAACTGGTGGATTTATATCCTAGTAATCCTGTAAGTAATATCTTTTTTCTTATTTGAATTTTAAGAAAATACTTTACTAATATTTAGACAGTAGTTTAAATTTAAGCAAATAATATTTAAATCATTGGAGATGAATATCCTAGTGCCTAAGATTTAGCAGCATTAATTTTTTCACTCCATGAAGGGTTTTTTTTAAATTATACCACAGCAATAACCTTAAAACAAAAACCTTTTTTTCTGATTATAGAAATTATACATTTGTTATTTTAAAATACCAAATAGAAAAATATAAAATATAGTTCACGCCAGTCACATACCTGCCTTTTTTAAGGAATGTAACTGGTAGCTTTCTCAGGTTGCATATATAAGACAATGTACTGAGATGTGCATTGATTGAATCATTCTGTCTTCCAGACTGCAGTGGATCAGAATTGAGTACTAAGAATGATAAGTAGAATCAGGAACTGTGTCTTTAAAAACAGAAGCCAGGAATCATGGTCTGTTCCTACCTCAGTAAATTGGAGTTCTTAGTGCAGGAGAACCAGCTAACCAAGGTCAGGACCCTGCAGTGAGGAGATCCAGGGACAACCCAGGACTCAACAGGCAGGTGTCCTTGAGCACCTTGTCTTCTGTGGCAGCCGCCTGAGAAAGCACCATGGAGTTAATCCCTTCTCTTCTAGAACCTCAGTAGATAGATGGACTGTTATCAGATAAACTTGTAATTTGAACTGAAGTATTATGATTTGGGACCATAGAGTTGCAGTTCAAAGTTAAGCATCTTTGGTCATGGTAAATACTGAACTTTTTAGGTGTCCTGGTTTGCAGTGGGATGTTATTATCTCATGGTTGGTCATAAAAATGAACATGCCAGAAGATATCTCAGGTATGCATTTTTTTCTTCCTTGTGTTGTCAACCCTAGGAAGATATATCTCGCTCATATTATGTGCTCTAATGCTGTAAGTATTACGGCAATGTGAAAGAAAAATATTTTTAACATATTAAGTTCAGCTGTATCATCAATGTCCCTTGCTCTTTATGAAGGGAGGTAAAAGACATCAGTGATTTAGACCTCACTCTGAAGGAGAATATTTTTTATTTTATTTATAAGCAAGAATTAATAGGAAACAGAATAACAGTTTGAAAGGTTCTGTTTTTCATTTATAGATCTTTTCTGTTTTTCATTTAGTAATCTTTCATGTTTAGGACTTTTGATAATGGTGAAATTACACAAAATTTTACATGAGGTTAGGGTAACTAAATGTGACTACAAAACAGAATTCTTGGCAGAGTGAACAGCTTCCTGTAAGGATCTGCTGTGGGTTTGGCATAACGAAAACCATGTCATCCAGTCAGGCTACTTAACCAGGATTATGTAAATGCAGAGAAATGCTTAGAGTGTGAAGAATTGTTTTTTACAGACTTTAAGTGTAGTAATTGCTGTGATTCCCTCTGCAAACAAAATAGAAAATGACATCCAAGGAAAAGAGTGTATTTATAGTCAGATATAGTCTAATCCAAGGTCTGTGATTCACTAGCTGTAATTCCTGGGGAAAGTCAGTTTCTCTGAATCTTCTCTAAAAGTGGGGATGATGTAGTACTTACGTGCCAGATTGACACGAAAGGGTCTTGCACTCAGAATGAAGCAGGAAGCATTCTCTGGTTGTGTTCAGCACTCAAGAAAAGCATGAGCATAGGGAGGCAGTTGGTGTTGTGAAAGGTCTTTTGAACTGTGCTACTTTGATTTAGTGTGTGATTCAGTGAATGGACTCTACTGGAAATGGAACATTTGTGTGAAAGAAAGCATAGAAAATAAAATGCTAGGGAGAGGGAAGACCTCTTTCACATTTTTCATGTTTTGTGATATGTTCTCTCTGTCCTGTTGTGGGTTTACCTGTTGTGTCCACTGATGACTGACTACATACAGTCCAGTTCACCCTAGTACCTAGGGTGAATCTCTTCCTACCACAGGAAATCACTTAATCTCTCAAGCATTAGTATGTGTCTTTAAAATGTAATTAGCTTATCTTGCAAGTTGTTAGGATGAGATCATGCATCTGAGACATCCAGGGAGGTGCCTGGCACAGAACAGCCCTTGTTTGATGGTTGTTGCTGCCCCCCCCCCCCCTTTACCTCTAGGTTACAGAGTGGGCTCCTGGGTAAGGTCATGCTTTTAGGCATATGCTGAATACTAATGGGTTCAGCCACAGTGCCTTTTTAAAAAGGGGCAGATGTCTTCTAAAATTTCTTAAAATTTGGATGTGCTATGCATTAACACAAATGTTATGTTAGTATTTAATATGTTGATAGTTCATCTAATTAATGCTATTAGTAAATATATTTGAGGCTGTTTGTTCATAGAAAATTTAAAGTTTAAGAGTAAATGTATTACCTGATGAACGCTTTTGTTTTAGTAAAGCTACAACGCTGGAGAAGACCTATGGGCCTGCGTGGATAGCCTATGGGCATTCATTTGCGGTGGAAAGTGAGCATGACCAAGCGATGGCTGCTTACTTTACAGCAGCACAGCTGATGAAAGGGTAAGGCAGAGCAAGCTAATAGTGAAATGAAATTTGTTACTACTATTACTGCCATTTCTTGCTAAACAAAAAACATATGCTTCTTTCCTAGTAGCTTGTGATTGTAAAATAACTGAAAATGGAGGGGGAAAGAAGTTGGTGTAATGAGTTTGCCCAGTAGTTTATGTCAGTGAACAAGGAAGTAGAAAATTAGGCTAAGGGAGCTGGGCGCAGTGGCTCACGCTTGTAATCCCAGCACTTTGGGAGGCTGAGACAGGAGAATCGCGAGTTCAAAGCCAGCCTCAGCAACGGCAAGGTGCTAAGCAACTCAGTGAGACCCTGTCTCTACATAAAACACAAAATAGGGCTGGGGATGTGGCTCAGTGGTTGAGTACCCCGAGTTCAATCCCTGGTACCAAAAAAAAAAAAAAGAAAATTAGGCTAAGGGGACAGGTGAGTGCCAAAGCCTTTTCCACAGGTCATGTAAGAGTGGAAGTCTTCATGCACAAAATTATTTTTGTGTCTTATCTGTTATCTAAAGTTATTTGATGGGGCTCCATTGGTTACGCAGGACAGTATTTGCTAGTATTCTAGGTTTATGTCAATATTATACGTACAAGTATTGATAACAACTGACATAAAGGTACCCAAAGATTATGTTACTTTGGGGAGTAGAGTATGTCTTATTCTCATTAATCCTTTGACCTCGCCATTGGTTACTCCTTGTAGAGTGCTTTTGTGTGGATGGTTTCCATTGACCAATGGTGATTGCATCCCTCAGCTGCAGGAGTGTATATTCCAGAGGGCTGGTCTGCATTCAGACTGCCTGGACTCTTCCTAGTTCTTGTGTTTAGTGACATGGTAGTGGGCAAATTACTTACTCTGGTAAAAATCAGGAATAATAGCAAAACTTCCTGGTTTATTGTGAGTAGTGATTGAGATAATACCAATTGAAGACTGAACAGTTGTCTTACACATAAAAGAGACTCAGTGAAAATTAGCTACCTTTTTTGCTTACAGAGTCCACAGATAGGATCATATATTTATTTATATTGAATTTTATTTTGATAAGTGTGATCTACCTTTTTTTTTTTGTACCAGGGATCGAGCTCAGGGGTACTTAACCACTGAGCCACATCCCCAGCCCTATTTAGTATTTTATGTAGAAACAAGGTCTCACTGAGTTGCTTAGTTCCTCGCCATTGCTGAGGCTGGCTTTGAACTCACAATTCTCCTATCTCAGCCTCCCAAAGTGCTGGGATTACAGGTGTGCACCACTGCCTGGACTACCTTTTAACATTCAGTTCTGCATCCAGATTATTGATTGTCCTTAGTTTTTATAGTCATACTAAATTTGATAAGGATGCTTGTTGTATCCATCCATGGGGACATATCTACCTGTCAGCTCAAGCTACCATAACAAAACATCACAGGGGCTGAGGTTGTGGCTCAGTGGCAGAGTGCTTGCCTCGCATGTGTGAGGCACTGGGTTCAATCCTCAGCACCACATAAAACTAAGTAAAACAAAAATAAAGACACTGTGTCCATGTATAACTAAAAAATATTTAAAAACAACAACAAAAAAAAAAATCACAGATTGGGAGACTACCTGGTTCAGTTTGTGGTGAGGTCCTCTTTCCGTCTCAACAAATATAAGGACACTAAATTAGGAGTCTACTCATGACATCATTTAACTTTCTATTTCCTCCTTATAGGCCTTTTCTACAAATATGGTTACAGTGGAGGTTAGGGCTTTAATGTATAAATTGCAGGAGGGCACAAACATTCAGTCCTTAGCACTAACCATGCCAGTAGAAATAATCCTCTAGGAGCAGTTGTTCAATCCACTACTGATCACTTGAAGCTCAGCTAGAGTCTGCATATTTCCCTCCTCCATCGGCCTGATAAATTTTGCAGCAAAAATTTCTCAGTAACTTACTATGAGTTGTTTCTTGGGAGCAAGTGCTAGGGCCTGGTAAGTTTTGATATTCTGAGTACTCACAGACTCAGAGTAGTTTTTAATTACTAGTTAGTTCCTAGATAGGAATTGCAGTGATAATTAGGGACACAATTAGCAACAGGTTTCCCAGACAAATAGGCTTTTTCATTTAATTCTCACCTCAAGGTAAACATCATCTCTCTGTAGATAACATTTCCCCATCAGAACAGCTTTATACGTTTAACTTGCTGATGTTGCAACAAATGTATGAAGTTAGGTGAATACTTTTAAGTTTTCTTTGTGGTTAAGAGTTTAGTTTCTGTGTGTTGTGAATTTCTCCAATTTCCTTTTGTTTTGATTTCTCACTTGATTCCACTGTGTCTGAAGAATGTTCTTGTCCTTTCCCTATGAGCTAACATATGGTGTATTCTAGATATGGTTCCAGGTAGGCTTGAGAATTCTGCTTTTGGAGGGTGGAGTGTTTTGTGGGCACCTGTTAGGTCTAATCATTTTTAGTGTTTTTGGAGCCTTCATGTTGCTCCTCTGCCTAGTTAATTCTGTCTTTTATTGCAACAGGATATTGAACTCTTCTGCTCTATTGCTAAATTACGTTTATTGCTCTGATTCTGGCAGTTTTGGCTTCATGCATTCTGAGTCCTTCTTGGTAGCTGGTGTATAACTATATCTTCTGGCCACCTTGAGCCTTTCATCATTGTAGACTGTCCTGCCCTGTGTCTGTGACAGTTTCATCTTAGTCTCTCTTGTCTGATGTTGGTATAGTCACACTAGCTGTCCCTTGTGTTATCATGTCTTTTTTCATTTTTAATTTCAACTTGTTTTTGAATCTAAAATGTGTCTCATATAGTTAGAGCATGTTTTTTTATCCAATCTCTACCTTTTGATTGGAGTGTGTATTCCATTTGCATTTCATACATTTACTGATAAGGCAGGACCTGTGTCTGCCGTTTGTTCTGTTTCCTATATGTCATGTCTTTTTTGTTTGTCATTACTGCCACCTTCTGTGCTAAATACTTCATAGTATACTGTTTTAATTGTTTTTTTCTTTTATATTTTTAAGTTATTTTCTTAGTGATTATCTCAGAGATAATAATTAACATCTTAAAACAATTTTGTCTGGATCATTGGCAGCTTAATTTCAGTGGGACACCAAGACTGAACTCTTCCTGCCTGTCTCCTATGTCCTATTACTGTCATACAGATCATATCTTATACATAATAGACCCAACACGGGTATGTAATTATTGTTTTACTCAGTTGTATTTTAATCAGAAGAAAAGAGTTACAAACAAGAATACGTTTACATTGATCTGTATTTACCAATGTAGTTACTTTTGCTGGACTCTTAACCTGTTTAGTGTGGGTTTGAATTGCTATCTAGTGTCCTTTTATGCTAGCCTGAAGGAACTTCCTTTATTTCTTGTAGGACAGGTCCGCTAGTAATGGAATCTCTCAGTTACACATTGTTACCATGACTGGTTATGGTTTTTTCTTTTGCCTCTTTAAATCTGCTTTTTAAACCCTTTCAGTAAATTTTTAATTTCATCTATTGTGTGTTCTATGTCAGACTTGTTACTTGGTTCTTTTTTATAATTTTAAAAAATTTTTATTCTCTGGTAAGACATTGTTCTTATACTTTAATTTTGTAGAAATAATCAAGTTCTTTGTATGTTTAAAACAGTTCATTTAAAGGGGATATAGCTCTGTGGTAAAGTGCCAGCCTAGCATGTTTGAGGCCATGGGATAACCAGCACTGAAAAAAACAAAACGCAAACTTAGAACAGATTATTTTAAGGTACTTGTGTTTTAGGGCTACTTCTGGGCTTCTTCCAGGACTTTTTCTGTTGAGTGCTCCCCCCCGCCCCATGTATGTAAATCATTTTTTTTGGTACCGGGGATTGAACTCAGGGGTACTCAACCACCGAGCCACATCCCCAGCCCTATTTTTTGTGTTTTATGTAGAGACAGGGTCTCACTGAGTTGCTTAGTGCCTCACCATTGCTGAGGCTGGCTATGAACTTGCGATTCTCCTGTCTCAGCCTCCCAAAGTGCTGGGATTATAGGCGTGCACCACCGTGCCCATCTTGTAGATCATTTTTTCCTGTTTCTGTACATATCTCCTTATTTTTGTTGACAGTTATATAATGTGGCAGTTCTGAAAATCAGATTCCCCATCTCACCCCAGGACCTCTTAGTGACTCAAGAACTAATTCTGTAGTTTCTGTCCTCTGTTGAGTGACTTGATGACTTTGCCACCCGTCTTAAACCAGCGTCTGCACTCTGCAGAAGGGCTCTGGGTGTGTGGGACACCATCAGCGCTCTGGCAGTTGACTGCTTTGCTTTAGCCTTCGTTTTCTTTGTGCACAAAGCCTTGAGGTCAGGCAGAGATGTGAGACTCAGGCCTTCTCAGACCTCTCCTGTGTGTGTAGGTAGCACGTGTTTGGCCTAAATCCCCAGGACTGTGTCCTTAGTGCCCCCATGGGACATCTACCTCTAGATTTCCTTTCAGCTTTTTGGCCCTCCACTTGTTTGCCCAACTGGGGTAGCTGCTCCAGGCAGCTGTGGTGGTGTCTAATTGCTGCTGAGTTTTGGCAGTCACCCCAGGGATGCTTTTACAGTGAGCTCTGAGGTCACATAAAATGGGGTACTGGTGGGCCTTTTCTAGGGGCTGTCAGGCAGGTCCAACAACGGCAGTCCTCTGAATTGTTGAAGCCAGTCCTACCCTCTTCAGTGGCTGCTGCTACTACTGTTCTAGTGGTGGGAAGCTGGGGGAGGAGGTGGGAACAGGACAGGTCAAGACACTGTCTGTTGTTCTTAACAAAAGCCAGCTATGTTCTTGAACATATACTCCTCAGGTTGTTGTAAGCCCTGGTGCAACTTCCACAGTTCTGGAAAACATTGATTTTTGACAGTGTTCTTGTTGCTGTTATGGAAGAGTAGGCTTTGGAGATCCTTTCTCTGCCATTCTGAAAGTGCCGCCTTCCAAGTGAATATGTGAAAGGGCACTTCGTGTCCCTCGCAGATGAGGGTTAGTCAGCACTAGGTGGTACCAGTGCATGTGACAGATAGCCAGTCACAATGTATGTGATGTAGATCATCTTCAAAGAAAGACCATCATACTGCAGTCACTGACCAGATGGTGTGGACAGATGCCAATCTGTTGAGACACTTCAGTACTGACTTCCTAGAACTGTCTTAGGATGAGACAGTTAGTTCCCCCAGAAGATGTGATTCATACTCTCCTGCTAGAACCAGTGAGAGCTGATTGTGCTGGCAGTGCACTGAAGGGAGACCGCCTAGGCTGGGAGGGCCGGTGGCTTCAGAAAGCACGGCACTAGACCGCCTCAGAAGGCATGTGGCACTGAGTGAACACGGAGAAGCAGAAGGACCATTGGGGTGTGCATGGGCTTCACACAGGTCAGGGGCTGCTGCCCTTCTGGAGTGTTTTTGGCTTTGGTTTTGTTTTTTTTACTACAGAGTAATGAAAAATAAAGATGAATAGGTTGGTGATAGATTCTAGAAGTGGCATCTAACTAGTCTAAAAGCCCATTAGGCATTCATTAATATTAGTAAGTTAAGAGTTAGACAAAAGTAACTTTTTTTTACCTATTGTGCAGATAGTATATGAAGTTGACAGATTTCTGCTGAATTACAATTTGGGGTGTTGATTGAACATGTGGCATTCTCTGACATTTTTAGGTGTCATTTGCCAATGCTGTATATTGGACTAGAATATGGACTGACCAACAACTCCAAACTTGCTGAAAGATTCTTCGGCCAAGCTCTCAGCATTGCACCAGAAGACCCTTTTGTCATCCATGAGGTTGGGGTGGTTGCATTTCAGAATGGAGAGTAAGTACTGGGAGTACAGGGCACCTCTTCAGTAGGTCTTGGTCGTCACGTGTACTGTTTCAGGAAATAGAGGTAGCTAAGAAAAGAAAACAAACCTTTTCTTAATCTTGGTTTTCCTTAGAACACAGACCTACAGGTTGAACCTCCTTTGATTGAGCTATCATGAATCCTGATGCTATAGCGTGGCCAAGAGGTTCGGAAGGGACCTAGTGATGTCTGTCAGGAGTTGGATTTATACAGTTGGGGAAGTTTTACTGCAATTTTTGAACAAGAATCCTGTTTAGTTATTAGTCAGAAAATAAATCAGAATGACCCAGTGTCTGTTTTCTTGATCAATTGAGCCTTTTCTGTATATTTGGATGTTTGTAGAATAAGTGATTTGGTGATTTATTTGCATTAGATTATAAATTTACAGACAATAAATTAGAACATTAGCTTTGTTTGTGGCATGTATATGTTCTAAAGTCTAAAAATTGGGGTAGAGTGAGAAGAAAGTTTGAGGCTTTTAAAATACGTAGTAATAATATAATGCAGTCTGTTCTCAGTATTTGTGAGTTCACTTCCAACAAATTGGCCTACTAAGATGTGCTTATCATCCCAAAACCAATTTGAAGTGCTTTCAGTCTTGTACACAGAGTGGGAGAGACTGGAGTCCTCAGAGTGCAGTTGCCAGCTAACCTTGCACAGGGCCGCACTCAGTTCACACTGTAAACCAGTGTCCTTGTGATCTGTTCAGTGCCGTGTTTCTCACATTTTTGTGCTTTTTTTCTTTGTGATGATTTCACTATTTAAAGTGATCCCCAAGCTTAGCGCTGTGTTTGAAACTCAGGTAGCTGCGACGTGGCACAGGGGAGACATGCTGCTAAGTGAGCTCCATTCCAGCCTATGTGGTGGTGCTGTTGACTGTGAGTTCAGTGTCAGTAGATCGACAGTATGTGCTAAACAAGACGTCTGTAACAGAAACACACACGGAGCAGGTGATGAAATACTGTGAACAGAGGTTTACAGGAACCTAAAGACCACGAAGCAAGACAATCCGTTTTGTTTCCCAAACCCCAGGCTCATGTGGTGTGGATGCTGTTAAGATTAGCCATTTAGCTGACTTAAACTCTGAAGTGAACAAATTGATTCCAGTAATTTACCCTGCTTCATTTCAGTACTACTAAAAAGACATACTCAAATTTTTCCTAACATATTCAGACTTGTTAGTTTTGAATAACCTGCAGTCTTTTTTGTCCCCTCTATTTTAGATGGAAAACAGCAGAAAAATGGTTTCTGGATGCTCTGGAAAAAATTAAAGCAATTGGGAATGAGGTATCTATATAATATCTGTAAATGCATATGTACACACCCCTGAGCATGGCTACTGTTGAATGAGGAAGATAATAGGGGTACTGGAAGAAAGTAACCTGATACCTGTCGTGACAAATAGCTCAATAATGTGCAAGTTGTCAGACAGGCAACTGTTGTATCATGTTGTACAAAATAAGTTTGTTTCTGATTTAGGGTCAGATGTGGCCCTGGCTGTGACACGTAGGAGCAATCAGAATATACGAGAAGAATATTTGAAACTGGGAATTTTAGGTCGTTAGTGACCACCATGGTATCTAACAGTCCTCCTCTAGAGCTTGGGAGAACCTGGTCATGGACTGAGTGGGTTAGAGACAGATCCACTTCTACAGGGCCAGCTGTCATTCAAATGCAGAGCACTTGTCACTGGCCCTCACTGTGTGCTAACTGTATATGTAGATCGTTCTATGGTTCCAGTGTGTGAAAGATGCACCTTGTTGGTGCTAATGAATGAACCCTCCAAATAGCAAGGCTGTTTGTGCACTTGCAGTATTTAAAATGCTAGCACTTTAAGACATGAACTTGTGCATATTGCTGCTCTTCTGATTCCTAGCCTTTTTTTTTTTTTTAGTTGTAGATGGACACAGTATCTTTATTTATTTTTATGTGGTACTGAGGGTCGAACCCAGTGCCTCAGGCATGCGAGGCAAGCGCTCTACCACGGGTCTACAATCCCAGCCCCTCAACTCTGTGCCTATGCACATGTATGCTCATAGACTTTACATTTGCTCTTGTCTTCTGTGACAGCTCTGCAGATCTCCTGTGGCAGCAGTCTCTAACCCTAGACATAGCTTTTCTTGTTTTGTTTCTCATTTATCATCTAAACTCATCAACAGTACATTTCCTTGTGTTTGTGCATGTGTGTATACAATGCAGACCCTTCCTCAGCTGAGTCTTAGGTGGCTCTGGATTTATCCTAGTGCTTTTATTAATACAGGGTGGCATTTACCACATTGCCGTTTTCAAACAGTTCAGTATGTTACTGTTCATACTGGCCCAGTAGCACCAGCATCATTTGGACTCTCACTAGAAGTGCTGAATCTCAGAGCTACTGAATCAAAATTGCCATTAGGCAGGATTTGCAGGCGATTCTCATACATTGAACAGTTTGAGAAGCACACTTCTGAGCCACACTTAAAGTTGAAACTATGTCCTTTTATTCCAAGGTACTTTATATTCTTAACAGAAGTTCAAAATAATGGTTTTTAGTATGAAAGCACAATACTTAATGTCAAAATGCCCATTAAAAGTTATATGAAGAGAAAATACTATTGGACTTTAATTATAAACTGGAACAAATGTTAAAAGGACCCAAGAGAAGCATTCATGCCCAAGAGCCACCAAATGATTTGTTTGTATTCACAGGGCTGTGCTTCTAGGGCCAGTCTTGGTGGTTAGGAAAGGTGACTCAGGTCTCCGTTGCTTAGCTGACAGGTGTGCGGCGAGTGACAGGCTCTGATTCAGAAACTAGTTTGATATTTCCTTCCTTCTGGTCTGTTGGGGAACGCAGATAAGTAAGTTGGCAGTAATAGCACAGCATGATTGAGGAAATAAAGGTGCACATGTAGAAGGGGCTCATTCTGCACTGGAAGTGGTCAGGAAGGCCTTTGGTTGTATCACACACCTCAGTCTTGAAGGTGACCAGATCTCAGCCAGACAGAAATGAAGGGAGGGTATTTCAGGGATAGAGAATGCCAAGTACAGAGATGGGAGCTGATTCAAGTGTGGCTTGGGTTTTGAGTTCACAGAATATCAAGAAACGGGGCAGACGGCTATGTCTGGGTCATTGACAGCCTTGAAAATGGTGTTAGGGTCTACCTTATCCTAGGAGAGTTAGAACACCGGAGGTCAGGCCAATTTTCACTAATGGGAAGCTGAGGGTTACAGAGTTGGAACTATACCCCAAAGGGGGAATGAACAAGCCCTGGAGTCTTTGAAGGTTGGAATGACCTGGTTCCCAGTGACTGACTGGTGGGGTACTTGGCTAGGGTTAGGGAACTGGAATGGCTGGAAAGAGATGAATCAGTGTGGCACATTGAATTTAGAGCTCTTGTAACATTTTTAAGTAGAAACACCTAGCAGCTAGATGAACAACAGTGTTTCAGAGAGAGCCCTGGGCTGCAGGTGTACAATTCAAGCTCCGTCAGCATGGATGGGCTCTGGCAGAATTATGGTAAGTACTGTAGAGTCCTTAGGAAGTCTCCTCTAGTGGGGAGAAAGGCAGACAAACCAGGCACCCCTTTCCTGGTGTGATAGCAAAAGCACACCAGGAAGTCCAGCTCCCAGAGATGGGAAATGATTCAGTGCAAACAAATTAGGCTAAACAGCGACTTGTGTAACTCGTGGGCTTGATGTTGCTATGTTTTAGGTGACAGTTGACAAATGGGAACCTTTGTTGAACAACTTGGGGCATGTCTGCAGGAAACTTAAGTAAGTGAAGCAGAGCATTTTCAGAATGTACTTTGTACTAAAAGTTTGCTTGATTTTGAATAGTGTTTTCCACATTTTATTTCATGAGATCCTCCAGCTTTCTTAAGCTTGACTGCTCAGATACAAGAATCAAAGTTACTGTTACTATTTATGTCCATTTGTATAATTTTATTTTAGAAACATTGAGAATTACAAATAAGTTACTTTTTAGATTAAAGTTTGCATTTAAAATTAATTCAGAAGAATTGGGGTGATAGGATCTAATTAAAACCACATCCAAGCCGGGCGCGGTGGCGCAAGCCTGTAATCCCAGTACTTAGGAAGGCTGAGACAGAATCGCGAGTTCAAAGCCAGCCTCAGCAACAATGAGGCGCTAAGCAACTCAGACCCTGTCTCTACATAAAACACAAAATAGGGCTGGGGATGTGGCTCAGGGGTCGAGTGCCCCTGAGTTCAATCTTCGGTACAAAAAAAACAAACAAACAGATCATATCCATATTCTCACTTTGTTCTCCCAGAGGTTTTATGGTAGAATAAACAGATGACAGTTAAAAAATGAATTCTTTGTTTAAAATAAGTCTTGAAAATCCTAGGCTTAAGATTTAATAAGTCTTTTGCAGGATTCCCTCAAGTCTTTACTTTGCATTATAAACTGTAGCATTTTCCAGATCTTAATTAAGCATAAAATCTTCCCCCCATCCCAAAATACTTTACAGGGCAAGTATCCCAGGGAATACTTTGAGGAACACTGTTCTGAGTGAGTTTTAGACTTTAAAGCAAAACCCCTTGGCTGCTTCTAATCTCCTGGTGTGGGAGGTCTGTTGCCGCGTGAGAGGCCCTTTATGATAATTCACAGGCTACGATCCCAATTGAGGTTCTGGCTTGGTGTCCCTCAAACAGTGAAATGAATGTATACAGCAGGTCATGAGGGGTGCCCATGGCTGGCTGAGGGGGGATGCCAGGAGAATGTTTCAAGGTGTTGAATCTATAAAAGGATGAAGGGGGGCAGTTACCAGTCTGTACTGCTATCTGGTACAGGACAGTTGCTGTGTGTTTCCACAGATTGAAATACATCTTGGACTTAAAGTATAGTACTTTTACTGTGCCAGTAATTGTTTTCTTTTGTTCTCCGTCTCTCCCTCCCCATCTTCTCTCAACAGAAAATATGCAGAGGCACTGGATTACCACCGGCAGGCATTGGTGCTAATTCCCCAAAATGCATCTACCTACTCTGCCATAGGCTATATCCATAGTCTGATGGGCAACTTTGAAAATGCCGTGGACTATTTCCACACAGTATGTCTTTTCTTTGTACCCAACTTTAGATCTGGTGAACATTTACTTCTTTTTTCTAGGCACCTTTTTTTTTTTTAGTTGTTGATGGATGCGGTGCTGAGAATTCAACCCAGTAGCTCATATATGATAGGCAAGCGCTCTGCCACTGAGCCACAACACCAACCCTAGGCAACGTTTTATTTCTTTACTATTTTAAGCTTTGTTAGTTAGTCTTGCTTTATTCTTTTTGTGCCAGAGGGAAGTATGTGCAGTGTTGATCAGAGACAGATGTGAGACTGCTTCTAAATGTGCAGTGGGGCATGCTGTTGCCAGGGGTCCTCATTATATGGGTCAATCTGGATGTCTTGTGCAGGCAGGACAGTGCAGAAGTGTCTGCTCACTTGAGGGCCTGTGGGGATGCCCCATCTCTGCTTAGACCATTAGAGCATGTCAGTGGATGAACAGAAACAACCTGTGAACCATCACACGGAGTCCTCACACCATACTCCATCAGAGCTACGGCACCATGAGCAAGCAGGCTAACAGAGACAAGTGTTGCCAATTAAACTCTTTAATTTTGTAATGAAAGTCTAATTTTGTAATTAGAGTCTCTTTTTGAAAATATTTAGACAATTTTTTTTGTCAGGGATTCTCCTAATACATATATAAAAAAGAACATATAAGTGAAATAAGTGGTTAGTTTTCAACTGGGTGGTCATTATTCCCATTTTCCCAGAATAGTGTCCTGATGCCAACACACCCCTTTCTTTGACTCTGGGTTTCTTCTCACTCACATGCTTTGTAACTCCCTCAACCATTTCAGCCTCCCACTGGGTCAGCAGATGTTCAGAAGACCACCATAGTTCTGTTCCTTGAGCATCTCATTTGTGGCGAGTGACGGTGTCAGTAGAAACCAGCAGTTGTAGGATATCCTAGGTTCAGAAACGTTAGAAGTTAAGAAAATGTGAGCCTTAGAATCATTGTAGCAATGGTATTTGGAGAAAGAGGTCAAATGAGGCAGTGCAATAATGTAATATCTCAAAGATAAATTTATCAGTGATAAGTTCATAGCTGTGTTTTGTTTTGTTTTGACTGGCGATTGAACCCAAGGGCTCTGCCACTAAGCTACATCCCCCATCCTTTTTTTTTTTTTTTGGTACTGGAGATTGAACTCAGGGGCACTGGACCACTGAGGCACATCCCCAGCCCTATTTTGTGTTTTATGTAGAGACAGGGTCTCACTGAGTTGCTTAGCACCTCGCCATTGCTGAGGCTGGCTTTGAACTTGCGATTCTCCTGTCTCAGCCTCCCTAAGTGCTGGGATTACAGGCTTGTGCCACTGCGCCCGGCTCATCCCCCATCCTTTTTATTTTGAGACAGAGTCTTGCTAAGTTGATTAGGGGATGGCCTTGAACTTAACATCCTCCTGCCTCAGCCTCCCGAGTTGCTGGGATTACAGGTGTGCACCACCATGCCTGGTATAACTGCTTTAAGGGTTATTAAGAGATTCTTAGGCTGTGTGAAGTCATGAAGGTGCCCCTGTTGTAACCAGAATACTGAGCTAGTAAGAAGTTTGGACTAAGTGAGTTTTCTGGTCTTACATGGTCTTTCACGTATGTCTGTTTGAGTACAATTTATTTCTCTGTAATCTAATTAATGCCAAAGCCTCAGTGGGCTCTCTGTGGAGATCTCTTGGGTGATTTCAAGCAGAAAAACCCAACAGTGATGAACCTCCACGACCCTCACATACCCTCAGCAATCATCAACTTCTGCTCAGTCTTGGATCTGTGTCTGCACCAACACCCCCACCACCCCAATCATGGAGTCCCTGGCATATGTTGAAGTGAATCAAGGTAGGAATGTTTGTAATCAAAAGAGGGGGGATTACATCTTAACCATCTGAATCTTTTTTGGCAGGCTCTTGGTCTTAGGCGAGATGACACGTTTTCTGTTACAATGCTTGGACATTGCATCGAAATGTACATTGGTGATTCTGAAGCTTACATTGGTAAGATTGTAATTGCTCTTGTTGGCATTGTGTTCCATGTTTTAGATTGTTGTCTATCTCTGCTTTGGTGTTTTGAATTCTCATCCAAGGTTTTAAGTGTCTTTCTGTCTTTCTACCTACATTAACATCAGCAAGCTCTCTTTAATTCTGTAGAGCTGTGCAGCGGGAATTAGTAACTCATCAACTGTCCATTCGGTTTGAGTTGAGTACTTGCTGCATTCAGAATGCTGCGTACACTTGTGAAGCATTGTGTTACAGGAGGGTTGATCTAACCACACAGGGGAGGAAAATAATCATAGAATTTTCTAATGAAGAAATGAAGGAGCCGGGCGCAGTGGCCACGCCTGTAATCCCAGCACTTAGGGAGGCTGAGACAGGAGAATCGCGAGTTCAAAACCAGCTTCAGCAATGGCGAGGCACTAAGCACCTCAGTGAGACCCTGTGTCTACATAAAACACAAAATAGGGCTGGGGATGTGGCTCAGTGGTCGAGTGCCCCTGAGTTTAATACCCGGTACCAAAAGAAAAAGAAATGAAGGGCTTTGGCCTTTTCAGGGTATAACAAAATATTAATGCTTACATTTCAGTGTAACCTTAGGATGGCTTGCATTCAATAAATGTGGCATGTAGTTCTTTTAATTTTTTGGTGATCAGTAATAGGTTAAGTCTGGTGGAATTCCTACACTGGGCACTCCTTTAGGTATAGATACTACAGGATGAGGTACACTGAGGTTAATGAGAACTTGGTAGGCAGAGCTTTAATAGGATGTAAAGCCTTAAGGGGAAAAATACAATAAATTGAGTGATAACATTAAGAACTTTGGTTAATTACAAGTATGGTTAAGAGAGTAGAAGACTCTCTACTTGGCACAGACTGGGAGAAGTGACTTAAAATACATAATATGTCGAAGAACTTACATCTAGAGTGCATGAGGTCTGCATGCTGACAAAGGCTAAACAGAAGTGGACAGGCTCTTTTTTTTTTTTTTTGGTACCAGGGATTGAACTCAGGGCACTCGACCACTGAGCCACATCCCCAGCCCTATTTTGTGTTTTATGTAGAGACAGGGTCTCACTGAGTTGTTTAGCGCCTCGCCATTGCTGAGGCTGGCTTTGAACTCGCGATTCTCCTGTCTCAGCCTCCCAAAGTGCTGGGATTACAAGCGTGAGCCACCACGCCCGGCTCTTTTTTTTTTTTTTTTAAATATTCTTTTTTATATTTATTTTTTAGTTGTAGGTGGACAGAATATCTTTATTTTTTTTATGTGGTGCTGAGGATCGAACCCAGTGCCTCACGCGTGCCAGGCGAGCACGCTACCACTGAACCATAACCCCAGCCCCAAGTGGACAGGCTCTTAAAGGGGACCTTCACAAAAGCTGGTGTCAGGCAGTTATGGAGCATATGCTGGCCCCCACCAGCACTGCTCTCAGGGGAGGTGGAGTGGACACCTGGAGAGGCCACTGCACACTCCACAGATGGCTGAAATTACACAGCGTTGCTCTCTGGGGAGGTGGAGTGGACACCGCAAGAGGCTGCTGCACACCCTGCAGATGGCTGAAGTTAACACCTGCTTTTGTAGAGAAGCTGAAACTGTATATAATCAGTTACCAGTTGAGTTTTATAAATGGGTAAATCTTCTGGAAAACTGTGGCTATTAAAATTATCAATTATCTCTTGCTACATAACAAGCCACTCTAAAACTTGGTGGTTGGATGGTCTTGTCTCCTGGTAGAAGATCTCTTATTGGGCCTTCATCCAGGCTTCTCAGTAGTGTGGTGGGCTCTGGGATATAAAGGACAAGAACTGAAGCTTCAGGACCTTGAAAAGTTAGGAGTTGTGCAACATCACTTCTATCACCTGTTCATTAAAACAAGTCACATAATTAAGTTCTGAGGCACCATGGGAGGGGGATGTCCGAGGGTAAGGATGCAGGGGTTGTGATTCATCAAAAGGCATTAGGATAACAAGCAACCATACTATAGTTGTGCTGCCAGGGTGAGCCCAACTGAATCAGTGCCTGTGTTGGCCAGAGGTCATGTGCAAGATTGTCCATCCTGCCTTTGCTCATGATGCCACCTAACTGTCCAGCAGTGGGACAACGGAGAAACAAGTTGTGGTGTATTCATGTAGCAAAACACTGTATGGTTAAAAAGACAACTGAGTCTTGTAGCAGTGTGAAAGAATTTCACAGACTGACAAAGGGCATATGCACTGAATACTTGTAAAACCAAGTGGTGGTTATGGAGAAATCAGCCTGGTGAACTGCAGGCTTGGAAGCCAGAGTGAAGGTGCAGGGGTGGCCGAATGAGTAGGCCGGGCTCTGCATTTCTGCCGGATGCGTACGTAAGAACTCTTGGAGCTGTGCACCTGGAGGGAAGTATCCCTCACTGTTCATCTTACAGCTCAGTTCTTGAAAATGCTCTGCACCCAGATGATATTGGGTCAGAATTGTAGTTCTGCTCAGCAGCCCCTGTGACTCTGAGGTAAAATCCTGGGGCTCAAATGGAAGAAATTAAGCAAGGATTGAAGGTGCCATGAGTGACACATGATTTCCTGCCCTCCAGAAAGTAGTTGCAGTGAGATTTCCAAGTTATCAATACTAGTTTTATTTTTAAGTTTGCATGTCATCAACTGCCAAAATACCCAATCCTGAAAGCTATTAGTTTGAACTATGTAAAATTGTCAGTTATGCCAGAAGTTACTGAACCTCATACCTCTGCTCAGATCTGTCCACAGATGAACTATTGAGATTTTGATAGGTGGAAATGCATTTCCCTTGTGATTTCTGTGAGAGTGAGATTGATGACTACCTGACAGGCAGTTGGTTCCTCTAGCAGTGGAGCAGGGTGGTGCCTGTGGGTTTCCTTGTATTTAAGGGGCTTTGTGAACGCTTTCAGAGATCCTCCTAGCATTTCCCTTGAAAATGGTGGAAAATGAAAAAGAAGGAAAAGATTGGACTTTTTTCCTTCTGTACTATTCTCATCTTGGAAGTCACTTTGAGTTACATGGTAGAGTCAGTGTGTACTGATGGAAATGGCAAATCAGTGATGAAATTTCTTTATTCTAATTATGGTGTTTCTTTTTAGGAGCAGACATTAAAGACAAATTAAAATGTTATGACTTTGATGTGCATACAATGAAGACACTAAAAAACATTATTTCACCTCCGTGGGATTTCAGGGAATTTGAAGTAGAAAAACAGACTGCAGAGGAATCGGGGCTTGCACCACTGGAAAACTCCAGGAAAACTCCGGATTCCAGACCTTCCTTGGAAGAAACCTTTGAAATTGAAATGAATGAGAGTGACATGATGTTAGAGACATCCATGTCAGACCACAGCACGTGACTGCAAACAGTGGTCCCAGGCTGTCTCGTGCTGGTGTAGGTCAGTATTCTCTTGCGTCCTTGCCATATCTTAAGAATTTCCCGTTTGCTAACATGAACCCAAACTACATCTCTACATTTAGGATCAGAGGCCTGCCTTAAGAGAGTGGATAGCACACCTTTGCAACAGATCTTTTCTGATCTCTGAACCTACAAAATAGTTACACGTTGTGGAATAAAGAAGGTAAACATCCATTATGTCTTACTATTCAATAAACTTCTGTTTGGGACTAATTTTAAAATGCTTTATCAAAAAATTGGCATGTTGGTAGAGGGGCTTCTGTTGGTCCCTTCCCCTTGTCCCCTGTTAACATCCTAACATAACTGTGAGACACCGTCATGGCTCAGACACCCATGGTGCGGTCCTGTTAACAGCTGCCCGGATACACGCTGCTTTCACATACTATGTCCTCCTTGCACGCTCTGGTCTGGGGCTGTTTCTCAGACTCTCTTGTTTTTTGACTGACAGTTTGGAGGAGTGCTTCTCAGGTGGTTTATGGGACCTCCCTTGAGTTTGTTAGATGTGCTGCTTGTGATTGGATGAGGATTATGAATTGAGTGAAATTCAACACAGATGAAGCCCTTCCTCCTGACAGGTGACACAGACCTTGGTCACAGGGGTGGTGTCTGCCCTGTTCTGACCTGTTCAATTTCCTTTTTCCTTTACATGCTTTGTGGGGCAGAACAGCTGTGCTTCACTCTTGTAGAGGTAATATCCATATATATTCTTGAAGATCTGTCTCCTCTCTCCAAATTTATTTAATTCAACCATTATATTGACTCATGGGCACTTATTTCATATTTTGAATTATATACCCATATAGTCACTTATTTTGTGGCTTAAATTGGTGCTCTTTCAGCTTGGTTTCTGTGACAAGCTCCCATTTGTTTTCTTTTTGCAGTAATAGATATAGCAAACTATGGACTATACTTAAATAATATTGTCAATATTGGTTTATAATTGTAACATTACACCAGTACAAGATGTTAACAATTGCGAATGCTGTGTAGGCAGAGGGAGAGAGAAGCAGTGTATGGGAATTCAGTGCTTTCTGTTCAGTTTTTCTGTGTACTTGAAACTGCTCTAATAAAGTCTCCTATTGGAAACATACCTATCAATCTATCTATCTATATATATATTTAAAATGCTATTTCAAGAGTACAACTTGGTGGCATTAATTAGCTTGCACAGTCATCGCTATTCCTGAAGTGTTCTCAATATCCCAGGGAGAAACTACTCATTAGGCACCAACTCTCTACTCCTCCCTTCAGCCCCTGGCAACAGCTGACCAATACTTGTCTCTGTAAATTGGTCTATTCTGGATATTTAATGTCAGGGAAGTTACAATAACATTTTCAAGAATTACTGAACACAGAGTGTTGCATCTTTAAATTCCGAGACACCACGTGGTGTAAAGGAAACCACAGCAGCCTAAAGGTGTAGAAACAAAAGATAGGTATCTGCGCTGGTCCCTCAGGGAGCCACTAGAGTGACCAGGGTTCTAGAGTTTTGCTTCCTAGTGTGTAGACAGATGATAAAGAACTTATTTTTCAGCCGGGCGCGGTGGCTCAAGCCTGTAATCCCAGCACTTTGGGAGGCTGAGACAGGAGAATCGCGAGTTCAAAGCCAGCCTCAGCAACGGCAAGGCGCTAAGCAACTCAGTGAGACCCTGTCTCTACATAAAACACAAAATAGGGCTGGGGATGTGGCTCAGTAGTTGAGTACCCTAGAGTTCAATCCCCAGTACCAAAAAAAAAAAGAACTTAGTTTTCACCTTTTCACATACTAGTTAGCTTTTTAACTGTAACATTTTAGCAAATGTTACAGGCTGTCTTGCCCTGTTTTTATCATTTAGAATATTTTGCACTTTTCTCACATAAGACTGAAGATGGAATCCATGTGAAATAAGAAGTGCTAATTGGTCATAAGTCATTTTTAATCTGTCACAGCTAAATCACTGTTCACCTGAAATCAGCCATGGCAGAATTAATTGAAATGCCCCATTAAGTTAGGTGTTTTAGTCAGGTTTTTTTGCTGCTGTGACTGAAAGACCTGACAACAATTTTAGAGGAGGAAAAATTTATTTGGGACTGTTTCAGAGGTCTCAGTCCATATATGGCTGACTCCATTCCTCAGGGCTGGAATGAGGCTGAATATTGTGGTGATGGAAGTAGCTCAGGACATCACACCAGGAATCAAGAGAGCACTCTTCCCAAGGAGGCAAAATCTAAACGCCAGCCAAAGGCACATGCCCAGTGACCCACCTCCAGCCACACCCTACCTGCCTACAGTGCCACCCAGCTAATTCTTGTCGGGGCTAATGCACTGGCTAGGTCGAGGCTCTTGTAACTTAACCATTTCACCTTTGCCTTTTTGCAGTGTCACACTTGAGCTTTGGGGGGACATTTTGCATCTAAGCCATGACATTGGGGTCAAGATGAAAGTTCTTGTACAGTTTCATATGTTTGGCTAGTGATTTATTTTTTGAAAGGATGTTAGCATTTTACTAAATACATTTTAAAGTGATGCAAGACAATTTTAAACAGCTTACTTGAGCTGAAATTGGCAGAGGAGCCACGCAGTGACTCCCAGGCGGGAGCTGCATTAGCCAGTCTGCTCATTTACTAAGTCGCGTCGTCCCGTGCCCCCCCCCCCATACCGGGGATTGAACTCGAGGGTACTTCAGCCACGTCCCCAGCCCTATTTTGTGTTTTATGTAGAGACAGGGTCTCACTGAGTTACTTAGCGCCTGGCCGTTGCTGAGGCTGGCTTGAACTCGCGATCCTCCTGTCTCAGCCTCCCGAGTGTTGGGCTTTTCTCAAACTCTTTTAGTCCTCACTTAGGTAGACACATTGTCCTACTTTTTCATAGAAAAACATGGTTATGAGCTGGGCTGTAGCTCAGTGACAGAGTGCTTGCTTAGCATGCATGAGGCACTGGGTTCGATCCTTAGCACCATATAAAAATAAACATAAAAAAGGCATTCTGTCCATCTATAAGCACAAAAATTTTTTTAAAAACATGGTTATATTTATTCAGTATAATTAATAAATAAGGTATTATAAAGAGATGAACTTTACTAGAAATTGAAATGCTCTCAAATACCCAAACTTTTTATCTTATCTATTATTTTTTCTACCTTCAGAAGCAGAATAATAGTATCTCTCATGGCTTGAGGGCCCCAAGTGCTACCTCTGTAAGGTCTATCCATCCCATATGAGCCTGAGCAGTTATGTGGTGTGACCTTGGCCCACCATGCAGCCCACTTGGTGGATGTCAGTTCCTGCACCTGTTGTCATACAGTAACACACTTAGAGATCACCAGTTGCCCAATGCTGTTTAGACTCAACTAGTGTTTCTGAATCTTTATTTTTCTGGTTTGAATTTTTTTTTTTTTGGTACTGAGGATTGAACTCAGGGGTACTTGACCACTGAGCCACATCCCCAGCTCTATTTTGTGTTTTATGTAGAGACAGGGTCTCACTGAGTTGCTTAGCGCCTCGCTGTTGCTGAGACTGGCTTTGAACTCGCGATTCTCCTGTCTCAGCCTCCCTAAATGCTGGGATTACAGGCTTGCGCCACCGCACCCAGCTCATTTTTCTGTTTTAAGGCTTCTCTCTCTCCACTTAGGTGTTGTATGTTTATTTTCATGTTTTCTCTCTCTCTAGCTTGGGTAAGAAAATCAAATGACTGAACTTAAAATTATTTTAAAAAACAAAAATGGAAGTATCTACTAATTGCTGAGTTTTGTTTCACATTTATTTTGCCTGCCAGACCAAAATATTTTTCCATTTAGTTTTTTCATTGATTACCTGTTATATAATTTTTTAGGTTTCTGAGGGAATGTCTAATATAGTGAGTCATTACTAAATTGATAGTACTTTTAAGACCTAAAAGGAAAGCTGATACCTGACCAACTAATTCAGACCAGCAGGGGTGTTGACACCAAGGCACAGGCTTAGAATGATGCAGTTTCCTACAGAGGTTTCCTTCTAGCCAACTGTGAAGTGGTTGTGCCATCAGCCTTTGCTCACCAGCTTTAAGTCACTGTCATCTACCGATTAGATGGAGATTACCGAGGAGAACATAGCCCCAGGGCCACACCTATGGAGAGAAGTGTTCAGTTAGGCAAACTAAAATTCATAGTATTCATCAGGACATTTGGACATTCTTACTGCTTTGTTTAGGCTGTATTATTCTTTGCATATATTAAAGCAAAGCACTTGAATAGGCTGGATAATATATAGGAAGTGAGAGTTTCTTTGCATTAAACTTAGTTTTTTGATTTTTTTTTTTGGTACTGGGGATTGAACTCAAGGGCACTCAACCACTGAGCCACATCCCCAGCCCTATTTTGTATTTTATTTAGAGACAGGGTCTCACTGAGTTGCTTAGCACCTCACTGATGCTGATGCTGGTTTTGAACTTGTGATCCGCCTGTCTCAGCCTCCTGAGATTACAGGCATGAGGCCACTGTGCCCAGCTAGACTTACTTTTTTATGTAAAATCATAAACTTTTATAATTGTATGTCATTATTATATTTAGAAAATTGTATTTTTTATTTAAAGAACAATCAGACACAGTTAAGCCCCAAAATTGTCATTTTTGTGAATTTTTCATAACTATGTGCAATAACAGGAAGTAAAGAATTACAGGTGCTTAAAAAACTGAGTTGTAGGATATTTGAGGGGAAAACATCTGCACATTTTGCTGGTTCATTTTACTAGGACACATCAACAAACACATGAGCACCCATCACGTGCCAGATTACTAGTTCTGCCTGAAGTCTGCCTGGCTTGCAGGAGTGCCCTTAAGCATTCAGGTACCCTGTAGTGCACAGAGAAGTGGCAGGTGCCCAAGTTCTGAAGGAGTGAGGGGTTCCTACCTTGGCCCAGAGACCAGTATGGTTTAAAGGGGTGGGCAGGAGGTGCCAGACAGAGAACTTACATCATAATGGTGGGCAAAGAAGGGAACACAGGAACCACCAGGAAGCGTTGCATATGAGTGACTCCTCCGTGAGGAGGGGGAAAGTTCTTTCCTCCATTTGATAACCTGTGTACTCTGGCAGAGTTATTAAAGAATCCCCTTGGTGAGAGTTTAGAATCCTTTTTTATTACCACTTTCTAGAAACATTACTGTAGCTAAAATTAGAGGATTGACTGATTAATCTGAGTCATGTTTGGAAAATTGGAGGGGAGAGGCATGCAAATTAAAAGTTTTTTTTCTTTTTTAAAGAACATGATTTTTTGTTTTGTTTGTCAATAGACCTTTATATGCGGTGCTGAGACTCGAACTCAGAGCCTCACATGGTAGGCAAGCACTCTGCCACTGAGCCACCACCACTGCCCCATGCTGTTTTTAAAGACTGCTCAAATGTTTTCAATGAATTGTTGCCACATTTTCATCAGCCCTTCTGCCCCAGCTCCTATCATCAACCATGTATTAAAAGATTTTATCGGGCAACATTTTCCTACTCTTCAGTACAAGTAACAGGCCGCAGGCCAGCTGAGCTTGTTTTACGTAAGTGGCCTTTCTGAACCTAAGTGGTTTGTAACAGTGCGCTGGCCCATGCCACGTGCCACCTGTCGTAAGTGTTCTTCCCTGTCCCCGGTCCCCTTCGTGAGGTTTTAGATATGCACTGCTTGGGAATTTGGGGACACACCCATTTGGTGTGTTCAACCATAAACTGCATCAAATTATACTTGCTCTTTGGACTGCCTGCCAGTCACCCTTGGGTCTTGTAGCCTCCTGAAGCTCCGCTGTTTCATTCTTTAGTTTCTTCTTTTATCTGTGGTTGAAATACTTGGGAGGAAGGTGTTACAGCCAAGAATGAATAAAGGGGACCAGGAACAAACAGCAAGGCTGGCACGGAAGCTGGCAATAAGCTGCGAACCCGGCCTTCGCACTGTACTGAGGCGCCAAGTGGAGCCGGCCGCAGGGACGCCGTACTCACGCGCGCATTTCCGCAGCCACTCCTCTTAGGATGAAACTCGCACGACAGCACAAGCTCCGCGCCAGCGCTCGAGTACCGAGGGGGACTCCTAGGGGAGGAGGTGTCGGCCGTGGAACACCGGGGGCGGGGCAGTGGCGGCCGAGGTCTCGCGAGGCTTCATCTTCGCGCAGACGATAGCGGGTACGGGATGCGCTCGGAGAAGGAGCGTGCTGGAGGCCCGGGCGCGACCGTTGCTGCCCGGGGCCCTGGCGGGAGGGAGAAGTTTTCTGCAGCGGAAGCCCAATTCCACCGTGAGTCGCCGCGGCGAGAGCCGGAGACGCCAGCCTCCTCCTCTGGCTGCGGGGGCGGGGCCGGTAAGCCTCGCGAGGAGAAGAGGACGGCTCTCAGCAAGGTGAGCTGGGCGCGGGGCGGGGCGGGCCGCGTTGCCTCGCGAGAAGAGGACGTCCGTGAGCAAGCCTGGGCGGGGCCAGGGGCGGGCCGGGATGCGGAGCCTCGCGAGGAGTAAAGGACCGCCCTAAGCGAGTGTGGGCGGGGCCACGGGCGGGACGGGGTGCGAGCCTCGCGAGTAAAGGACCGCCCTAAGCGAGTGTGGGCGGGGCCAGGGACAAGGTGCGAGCCTCGCGAGGAGTAAAGGACCGCCCTAAGCGAGTGTGGGCAGGGCCACGGGCGGGACGGGGTGCAGAGCCTCGCGAGGAGTAAAGGACCGCCCTAAACGAGTGTGGGCGGGGCCAGGGACAAGACGGGGTGCGAGCCTCGCGAGGAGTAAAGGACCGCTCTGAGCAAGTGTGGGCGGGGCCACGGGCGGGACGGGGTGCCGAGCTTCGATAGGAGTAAAGGACCGCCCTAAACGAGTGTGGGCGGGGCCAGGGACAAGACGGGGTGCAGAGCCTCAGAAGGGGTAAAGGACTGTCCTAAGCGAGTGTGGGCGGGGCCAGGGACAGGACGGGAAGAGCCTTGCGGGAAGAGGACCACCAGAGCAAGTGTGGGCAGGGCGCAGAAAGGCGAGGAGGTGTGCCTTGTAATGGAAGGACGGCTCTGTTCAGTTGAAGGCGTGGTTAGTGGAGGACTGCTCCGTGAAGCTGGCCCTTCTGGCATGAAGAGTGCCTTCTGTTGGTGAGCAGGGTTGGCGGGAGCGTGTCTAGTTGGGGAGCGGGTCGCTCTAAGGCCGGCGGGGCCCTTGGTAGCAAGATGCGGGGCGCACCAGGTCCCTGGATTGCTTGGTGGGGTGTGTGTGGGGCCCGGCAAGACCCTTGGTGGCAGGGTGGGGTGCACATGGAGGCCAAAGGGGGTCCTTAGCGGGAGAATGGGGTGCACACGGAGTCTGGCCGGTTCTCAGGCCGGTGATCAGTTGGGGGAGGCCATAGGAGTAACAAGCCGGCGTTGCCTTGCAGGTGGTCCTCAGAAGGCTGCCACCTGGTCTCACGAAGGAGCAGCTGGAGGAACAGCTGCACCCACTGCCTGCGCACGACTACTTTGAGGTGGTGGCCGCTGACCTCAGGTAGGTTGTGGGCACCCAGGTCGAGGTGTGTGGGCGAGGAGCTGAGGGTGACAGCAACTCGCTTTTTTTCCATCTCCCCACAGGATCCAGAAGTCCTCCCAGACTTGTTTCTGCAGGGCACTCCTGGGTTGGCAGGGGCATTAATGGATCTTAGCAGGGGCCTCTGTGGTGTCCTCACAGTCTGAAAGTTATCTGTCTGTGTATTTGATGACGCCAAGCCTTACTCCATGTAGCTTAATGCATATGAAAAGACAACAGTGGGTCAGTTCTGCTTGTATACCCTGGTGGGTGTTGCTAGTGAAGAGGACAGGAGGCCCCGGGCTCCCTTGCTGCCACCTCTGCCAGCTAGATCCTTCTCAGTGCCTGGACATTCCTGCCTCTAAGTCCCTAGTTAACACAGGTGGCTGTGAGATAGAGGAGGAAGGCTGAGTTTTGAATCCTTGGTACCATACTGTGCCACTGTAAGTACTAAAGTGCCTGGAAATGCCTCTCCTTCAGTACAGACCATATAGTTGTCATTCTCTTCTGAGAGGCACAGTGGCCAGCCTAATCCAATGCCACAGGTGACCTTTTTTTCCTTGGCTCTGCACAGTGGTGAAACTAGCCCAAAGCATTCTCCCTAGTGAAAAGAGCTCAGGTAATGACTTGTTTGTGTTTTCAGTTTCTTGCAGAAAAATATCCAGATTGTTATAATTAACTGAGAGGTGAACCTTTGACATAAAGGCTTTATCTGAAGTAGATTGCCATTTCCAGAAAAGACGAAAAAGGGCGCAGTTCAAGGAGTCTGTCATCTTTGCTAACCGCTCCTGCTGTCCTGTGTTTCAGTCTGCAGCCTCATCTGTACTCGAGAGCGTACATTAATTTTAGGGACCCTGATGACATCCTTCTGTTCAGAGATCGTTTTGATGGATATATCTTCATTGGCAATAAAGGTTGGGTTCCTGGCTTTTAAACTCTTCTAATGAAGTTTTGATGGAATGTTTGTGAGTTTTAATTAAGAAATTCTCAGTCATATAAAGTTATACCATTAAATTTGATTGCCACTGTATCATGTGCTGATACATTAAAAACATTGAGATAATGACCCAAGGAATTCCAGAAGTTGAGTGATGATGACAAGGCTGTTATCATTAGAAAATGAAGTTTTCCAAGTAAGTTCTCTGGTTAAGTGAACTTTGTCAGAACTAAGTTGTTTTTACTGTAGTTGAAAGAAATTTTCTAAAATGTATTATATACTTATATTTTGTCTTCCTAAATGGAGTATTCTACAGTGTATTCATGATTGACAGTTCTTAATAGTGTTGTGGGGAGGGGGTTGAAACTGTAATTGATGGTGCTAGGTGATACTGCTTGCGGGGCTACCTACCTTTTCTGGGCCTGCTTTTGGTGTTTTTCTCTCTCCTCTCCTGTCATGCTATCCTGAGCTGTTGAGTCTTTCGCCCTTTGATAGGAAACTGTTTGCAGCCTCCTGCTGCCTGCCACTTGCCATTCAGCTCCCTGGACTGATGACTGATACTCCACTGAGGGTGTCAGACTAGAGAGTAGAGAAGGTCATTGGAGTGGTAGAGCTAGGGGCAAGACGTAGTCAAGTAGTGGGAAGTTTAGTACTTGAACTATCTGACATTTGTGTTGATTGCACTGTTCTTTGTCTTTTTTTTAACTTTTAAAAAATATTGGCGAGGCTGAGGCAGGAGTATCACGAGTTCAAAGCCATCCTCAGCAACGGCGAGGCGCTAAGCAACTCAGTGAGACCCTGTCTCTACATAAAACACAAAATAGGGCTGGGGATGTGGCTGAGTACCCCTGAGTTCAATCCTTGGTACCAAAAAAAAATTGGCAAAATATACATAAAATTATTATTATTATTATTATTATTATTATTTGGCACCAGGGATTGAACCCAGGGGAACTTGACCACTGAGCCACATCCCTAGCCCTGTTTTGAACTCACAATCCTCCTGAGCCACTGGGATTACAGACGTGCGCCACCATGCCTGGCTGTTTTTTCCTTTTTTAAGTGTTACGGTTCAGTAGTGTTAAGTGTATTCACCTTGTTCAACCAATTGCCAGGACTCCCTGCAGCTCACAAAACTGAAACTGTACCAATTAAACGCTAACTCCACATCCCTCATCCCCAGCTCCTGGCAACCTCAGGTCCACTTTGTTTCTGGACTATGAGTTTGAGTACTCTGCATACCTCATGTTAGTGGAACCACCACAGCATTTGTGTTTCTGTGACTGGCTTATTTTTGTGACTTAGCATAGTGTCTTCAAGGCCCATCCATGTTGTAGCGTGTTGCAGAATTCCCTTCCTTTGTAGGGCTGAATGATATTCCAAGTTTTAGCTGTGTGAACCTGGGTGTACAGATAGGTCTTTGAACTCCTTCTTTGAGTTCGTTTGGACACACCCAGAGGTGGGATTGGTGGGTACATGATCACTCTGTTTTTAGTATCTTGAGGAGCTGCCAGGCTGTTCCCCAGCGGCCCCACCATCCTGCACTCCACCCGCAGTGCACAAGGGCTTCAGCTGATCTGCTTCCTCACCAGTGCCTATTTTGTTTTACTCGCATATCCCATTGTGATGTAGATTTGCATCTCTCTAATGCCTTTGAGGCAGAGTCTCATAGTATACATGCTGACCACTTGTAGATAATCTTTGGAGAAATACTTATTCAAGTCCTTTGTCCATTTTTAAATTTTATTTATTTGTTTATTTGTTTTGCGGTGCTAGGGTATGAACTCTGCTGCATTCTTTCCACGTAAGCATTCTACCACTGAGATACTAGCCGAGGCTGCTTTGTCTGTTTGTCAGTCAGCGCCCCTCTGTGGCTAAGTACAGGTCTGTCCATGCTGGGTGTCAGCCTTTTCAGATACACGATTCGCAAACATTTTCTCCCACTCTGTATGTTGTTTTTTTGCTGTGCTGATTGTATTCTTTAATGCATGGAAGTTTAAAACTTGGTGCTGGTTTATCTATTTTTCTGTGTTGCTTGTGCTTTTGGAGTCATATCTGAGAACTCATTACCAAATCCAGTGGTTTAGGGCTGTTCTGCTATGTTTTTTCCAAGGAGTTTAGTCTTTCATTTAGGTTTGTTCCATCTTAATTTTTGTGACTAATGTTGGGCAAGAGTCCAATTTCATTCCTTTGCACCTGGATCCAGTTTTCCCTGCACCTCTCCCAGTTTGTTGGAGAACCCATCCTTCCCCCAGTTGGTCATGGCAGCCTTGTCAAAAGTCACTTAAACATATATCCAGGGGGTTTTCTGGGCCCTGTTGTATTCCCCTGGTGTGTGTGTCTGTTGTTAGGCTGTTTTGATTACTCTACCTTGGTAGTAAGTGTGGAAATCAGTTAAATTAGCATGTAACTGCTACATCCCGGTGTTGGTGCAGGAGGGAGTTGACATTGCCCCTGTGGGAGTGCCATTTTCCTCCTCATTCTTGACCCTATTCTGTATACTTGAGGTCAGCACAAAAATAGCTTCCAGATAAATGGGAATCAAAAATCAGTCACCTGACCATTACTGACAAGACTGAAAATAAGTATTCATCGGATTTGGTTCCAGGGTACTAGTGCTTCATGTGTTGATCAAGCATGTGACACATTTTTTTCAGTGAGCATCTGTTTTTCTTTTTCCAGCTCCACATAGTAACAAAATCAGTTTATACTACTTCCATTCTCTACCTTTTTTATTTGAAACAAATTTTATGTGATACCCATTTATGATACATACCCTTGAAGCACCCTTTCCCTTTAGTTCAATGTCTCTCATAAGCAATTTCCTTGAATTTGTATAACAGATTGGTAACTGAATTAACTTTTGAAAATAAAAACAATTAAAATGTAGCTAAGAAATCTGGCTAAAGATATTTCAGTGACAGAGTGTTTGGAATGGGGTGGGGAGGTAAGTATGGTAACATTCACCCTTTCAAGTTAGCAATTTAAAGATTTGAATGTGTTCAGCCATGAAGCCCCATGATGGGGCATGTCATTGGTGATGATTGTCCTCCTGCCACCAGCTTGTCCTTTGTTTAAGTCTGATCTTAGGTGAGTGAGCAAGGCAAAGTTCAGAATTTGGACTATGTCTTGGTCACAGGCCTGGAGTACCCTGCAGTGGTGGAGTTTGCCCCATTCCAGAAGATAGCCAAAAAGAAGCTGAAGAAAAAAGATACCAAGACTGGAAGCATCGAAGATGGTAAGACTGAAATGCTGGATCGGGAGCTGCAAGGTTAGACACCTAGCCTAGCGTCACCCGGTGTTTGGGGAGGAATGTATTTATTTATTTATTCTTTTTTCAACTTACAGATCCAGAGTACAAGCAGTTTTTAGAAACATACAGTGTGGAGGAAGAGAAAACCAGTGCCAATCCTGAAATCCTTCTGGGAGAGGTAGAGGCAAAGACAAGAGAACTCGTTGGTCTGTCTTGCTCATTTCTCTTTTCTTTATGGAGATATTTATTTGTAGAGTATTTATTCCTTCTTTTTCATGATTATGGTGAAGTTTCCGTATGTTGTAGCCTTGGCAGAAATGCAGTGTTTTTTAGTTTTGACAGAAGGGTGATTGACAGAGGGCACACATGTTTCTGACCTTTACTGATGGAGAGCAGCTGACTGTCTAGACAGTCACTTTGTTTAAAGTGACAGCCTCTAAAGGAGCACTGCTGAAGATAGGAGTGCTCTGGCCATCTGGGCACAGCTTGGTGGCAAACAGCCTCAGTAGAGATGAGGTGCTGCAGTCAGAATAGTACCAAGCACTGGGGGAAGCCAGCCGTCTGGTTAGGGTCCACCTTGAAACATGCCTGTCACTGTCCCCACACATTCCCCTGTAGATGCGAAGCATCTTCACTGTTACCAGGCAGACGCTGTCCTAGTTGAGCACCACACACACCTGGCAGTGTCTTTCTCCCCCATTGGTCTGCTTAGTGCTGGGCCTCTCCACCAGGCCCTGGTGCAACTCCGTGAGACCCCTGCTTACCCAAGACTTGTGTGATGTGACAGTCACTGTTGGTGATTTGTCTTTTTATCTGTTGGTCTCACTCCATGTAAACTCCCTCTCCCTTCATTTTCCTACTTCCCCAAGGGAACCATATTTTCATCTTTGTATTCCAGAGCGTAGTAGTTTAGGAGTTGAGTGCAGTCGAATGAAGAAGCAGGCTAAGGCTGGGACTTTGCAGGACCAGAATGCACGCTGTGTGTCGAGAGGTGCAGGCAGCCTGGTGTCTACTGGGGGCACTGGTGAGGGGCCTAGAGCCATTCCAGGGAGCGATGGGCTGATTTGTTTTCTCCTGTCATTGCCGCATCCATGGTGGATTGCAAATGTCAAGGGACAGGTACGGGCACTGGCTGGGAGGCTGGTGACCCAGGAGGCTGCTGGGACTGGGCTGGGAGGTGCCCATATATTTTGGAGGTAAAATACGTAGGGAGCACGACAGATGGATTGGTTGTGGAACGTAGCGACAAAAAGAATTAAAAGCTCCGAATTAAAATCATGAGGTGACTGCATATTGTAAAGGGTGGACCCTGTCTGGGTGACCTCCTCGTTATAAAGGGTGGACACTGTCTGGGTGGCCTCCTTGTTATGAAGGATGGACCCTGTCTGGGTGACCTCCTCGTTATGAAGGGTGGACACTGTCTGGGTGACCTCCTCGTTATGAAGGGTGGACACTGTCTAGGTGACCTCCTCATTACAAAGGCAGACCCTGTCTGAGTGACCTCCTCGTTACAAAGGGCAGACCCTGTCTGAGTGACCTCCTCATTATGAAGGGTGGACACTGGGTGACCTCCTCATTACAAAGGCAGACCCTGTCTGAGTGACCTCCTCGTTATGAAGGATGGACCCTGTCTGGGTGACCTTGTTGCTAAGGGTGGGCACTGTCTGGTGTGACCTCTTTGTTAGGTAGCATGGACACTGTCTAGGTGACCTCCTTGTTGCGAAGGGTGGACACTGTCTGGGTGACCTCCTCATTACAAAGGGCAGACCCAGTCTGGGTGACCTTGTTGCGAAGGGTGGGCACTGTCTGGTGTGACCTTCTTGTTAAGAAGGGGGCAGACCCTGTCTGAGTGACCTCCTCATTACAAAGGCAGACCCTGTCTGAGTAACCTCCTCGTTATGAAGGGTGGGCACTGTCTGGGTGACCTCCTCATTACAAAGGGCAGCCCCTGTCTGAGTGACCTCCTTGTTATGAAGGATGGACCCAGTCTGGGTGACCTCCTTGTTGCGAAGGGTGGGCACTGTCTGGTGTGACCTCTTTGTTAGGTAGCGTGGGCACTGTCTGGTGTGGCCTCCTTGTTAAGAAGGGGGCAGACCCTGTCTGAGTGACCTCTTTGTTATGAAGGACAGACCCTCTCTGGGGTGAGTTGGCGTTCGTGGTGTGCATTCTACGGTTTCTTCAGACACGTGTAACGATGGTGCCCTTATGAACAGCAGTACTTATAGAATCATTTTTTGAGCTTCACTCTACATTCTGATTTTACAGAGAATGTACAGATTGAGTATCCTGTATCTGAAATGCTTGGGACCAGAATTATTTTGGATTTAGGATTGTTCTGGGAGCTTTGGAATATATGCGTGTGTGTATTAAGTTACCCTGGGGCTGGCCCAGGTCCCAGCATGCAGCCCCCAGGTTTTAGCACACCTTGTGCTCTGCCTATGGCAGGTTCTATAGTGTTTTTCAACACCTGCATTTTGAGTTGACTCATCACATGAGGTCAGCTGTAGGGTTTTCCATTCATGATGTCAGATCAGCATTCAAAAGTTTCGAACTTTGCAACATTTCAGATTTTGGACTTGGGGATTAGGGACGCTCACCTTGGATTTCAAAAAATCGCAAGAATCTACATGGTTTATCACCATTGTATAGGAAATAGAGAACTATTAAGTTGAATGTATGAATATATAATTCAATGATTTCTGCAAAAGTACAAATAGATATTTGTAACATTTGGCAGGTTTAACATATTGTTCTCATTTTACTTTTATACCCTCCTGTAAGAGTCAAGAGCTGCAGGTCTACTGCAGCTTGGCCGCTTGGTTTATACTAATGGAATAAGAACTCCCCTGGACACAGCGCATGTTCATGTAAATTCTTAAAATTACATATGTCCCCTAATTAAAGGTTACATTGAAAACAAGTATTTAAAATAAGGAAATTTCATTTTAGAAGTTACATGGTGTACATTACAGTTTTTTGTGTTTTAGCTAGAAGAACCACGCCTCTTTTGGAATATATTAAAAATAGAAAATTAGAAAAGCAGGTAGGTCGGGCATTTACCTGGTGAATATCCTTTCTGCATCTGCTGTTTCCATTCAGAAAGCTTATCCAGTACTTGTCCATACTTTCAGAGAATTCGAGAAGAGAAGCGAGAAGAACGAAGGAGGAGAGAGCTGGAAAAGAAACGTTTGCGAGAAGAAGAAAAAAGAAAGAGAAAAGAAGAAGAAAAATGCAAAAGAAAGGAGGCAGATAAACAAAGGAAGCCTGCTGAAAAGGAAGTGAGGATCCAGGTAGTTGTGAGGAACCATTTCCTTTTTTTTTTTTTAAATATTTATTTTTTAGTTGTAGGTGACAGAATATTTTATTTTTATGTGGTGCTGAGGATCGAACCCAGTGCCTTATGTGCGCTAGGCGAGCACGCTACCACTGCACCATAATCCCAGCCCCAGGAACCATTTCTTTTTCTTTTTTCTCCCAAACAGCTCTGCTCTGTGAAGTATACCTTTTAGATCTTTCAGGTCCTCAGGAATTTGAGAAGGTTTTCAGTTAACCTGGTCTTTATCGTTAGAGCTCCCTTTTCATTCTGTAGCCCCAGGGGCTCCTGGACTGGCTGTGGGGACCATGGGACCTGGAGGGCACAGGAGCCCACATATGGGGCATCTGCTCATTCTTCCTTTAAAGAAAGTTGTCCTGGCTGAAAGGTACCCATCTGGAACCACAGTCTTTGCATGTGCTCAAACCTGGGCTCAGCCTTCTCTTGGGGCAGCCCTGGGTCTGGCTTTTTCTTACTCAGCTTCTCCTACAAGGGATTTATTTGTTCAAATGCATCCAGGGGATTTTTCTCTGTAACATCTGTTGGTCAGAACTGGGGTCAGCCTTTTTCTTCTTGGGACCTTTTAATCCCAGATTTCAGCCCAATGTGATTGTATCTAACAACTCCACAAAGGATTTAAGGTATCTTATAGTGGCTCGATAGAATTGTACAGCACAAAGAAAATAAAACATCAGTACTCAGGGAGAGTGGGATAGAGGCGGCCGTAGCACAGATTACTTTCTGATGCTGTCTGCAGTCAGAAACAGAAAGCTTGGTCAGAATCGTGCTTCTCAGAGAACACCAGCTCTTCCAGGAAGTGGAGCTTTCTCTGGGACTTTGCTCTGAGAGAGTATCTCCCAGGGGTTAACTAGCCACAGGGAGGACAGTTTCTCAGCAGCATCTCACAGAAACACACATGTGTGCCTCCGTCAGGACCGCTAGTGTATGCTGCAGTAGCAGTCCCAGAGTCTCAGGGCTCGGCCTGACCAGGGCATCCCCACAGTGCTGTGCATCGCTGTGCATCTCTGTGCACTGCCGCTGGCACTGTGCCTGTGTGTTGAACCAAAAACCTGTTTTTTTGACCTCTGGTTTAATTTTTTAGCATTGAAGCATTTGGGCTTAATATTGGTGTGCATTTTTAATTATTTAACAGTTTTTTTTATAATATTGCTCTTGAGTTGATTTGTTAATGTTACAATTTCTCAGCTTCTTAAGAAACCAGAAAAGGGAGAGGAATCAACCACTGAGAAGCCAAAAGAAAGAGGCGAGGAAGCTGGTGTTGGAGATGGCAGGCGGGAAGCCCACATCCCCTGCACAGTGGTGAAAGCCAGGCCCTCAGAGAGCCCGCAGGAGGCGCACAGGGAGAGGTGAGCATGCCTTTCCTACCACACTTGGCGAGCCGAATGTGGCCCCGTGTGTCAGGTGGTCTTGGAGTCCGAGAGTTCTCTCGTGCCTTTGTCTCAGTCTTGCCAGGAGTGTGGTGTACACGGGGCCTGCAGTCAGGGTTGCTCCCCGTCAGCAGGGTGCCCTCTTCAGCCTCTACACAGGCCTGCAGGCGCTGTTTGCGCCCCCGGCACCCCATCTAGCCAGTGTTGCCTGCTGGCCAGGTCTTCGTGGGGAGAAGCAGAACTTTGGTGCTTGGTCCTGCTTCTGCCTCCCTCACTTTCCTCCTCCCTCCCTGCTCAGCACGGCTTTGTGGAGGGAGCTGAGGTGCAGAGGCAATGTCGGTCTGTGTTGACCCACAGGTCACAAGACGACAGTGACGGAGAGCAAAGGGACCTGGAGAGAAGACCTCGGGAGAGAGAAGCTGAAAGGCTGAGGTGCCACCCTGACAGCAGCAGAAAGCATGGTGCTCACTCTGAGTTTGACAAGTTTGCCAGGAGGAGTGAAGACGAGCCGAGATGGGCCAGAGGGCCCACCCAAGACAGGGGGAAGAAGGGGCGGCAGGACGGGGGCGTCCCTGTGGAGATGGCAGAGAGGCTGGGCAGGGGGGAGGAGGAGGATGTCCTGGCCCCCAGGAAGGAACGTCTGGGAAGCAAGGCACTCTGAGCCCCTGGGCTGCTCCTCGCGCAGTGCTCTGCTCCGAGGGCATCCCTGTGCTTCTGCAGTCTGAACTGCGTCTTCCAGATTATCTTATTAAACCAAACAAGGAGATGTGCCAATGTGTAGCATTCCAGGATGGGTCTCCCACTGTGCAAGCCCCACCTGTGGCCTCAGTGGCCCGGGTCTGCTAGAGCTCCTGCTCTCTTGGGGCACTCAAGCCTGCCGTGAGCCCAGGGCAGAGCCCCGCCGACTCCTCAGAACCAAGCTGCTGTTTCACCAAGGAAACTGTTCTGTTTAGTCCAAGATAGACTTTTAACCTGTTGACTTCAGAGTGAGACCCCAGCATTTACCCTTCAGACAGGAAAGCGCCAGTGGCGCACACATTGCCCCGAGCACCCAGTGAACACAGTGTTGGGTCCCTGCTCAGCCCAGTGACAGCTTCTCTTTCAGAGGTTTGAAGTTCGCTATTTTTTGGTGCTAGAGACTGTACCACTTAGCTGCATTCTCAGCCCTTTTTGTTTTTTTACTTTGCAACAGGGTGTGAGTTGATGAGGCTGGTCCCCAGCTCATAATCCTCCTACCTCAGCCTCCTGAGTTGCTGGGATCACAGGCATGACCACTGCACCAGGCTGAATTTCATTTTTGTTTGGTCACATTTTTCCAGAGGAGCATTGTGTGGGGTACTGTCTTGGTACCAGGGCTGGGTCCATGCTCACCCAGGTCTGGTGGCCACTGACTGTCCTGTCTCTGTTTTGGCATTTTAAGAATATTAATGGGAGCCAGGCACAGTGGTGCACGCCTGTAATCCCAGCACTTTGGGAGGCCGAGAGAGGAGAATTGTGAGTTCAAAGCCAGCCTCAGCAACGGTGAGGCACTAAGCAACTCCTTGAGACCCTGTCTCTACATAAAACACAGAATAGGGCTGGGGATGTGGCTCGGTGGTCAAGTGCCCCTGAGTTCAATCCCTGGTACCAAAAAAAAGAATATGAATGGGAATGTGATATTGACCTTGGAGATGGGCTCTCTCGACTCCATTCGCTTCCAAATGGAGCTGAACGTTGGCAATGTTCATTTGTCATGTGTCCAGGAAAGGCCAGCTGAAGACCCAGAGGAGAGCTTCATGCGTGACAATCTTGTAGTGCTTGACATTTCCGTAGACTCCTTGACCTTAGGGGACAGCCATGGGCTTTTTTGGAGAGGACACCCCACAAGTCTGCTTCCCTCCCAGCTGCCTGTATGGGCAGTGGTGGTGGCTGTTAGCCTTTGGTGGCTCACAAGGCCTGCCCCACCATGGTGTGGTGAGGTGCTTTGGGGTGATGGCTGCTGCTTAGGAGGCTGGGCTGCACACACCACCTTGGGGAGGACAAGGACTTCGAATGCAGACCAGGTGCCTGCTGAGCCTGTTCTGGCTCTTCTCACTGGCCAGACTCACCGTAGGGAAAGGAAATTATGCTAAACACCTGGGGGTGATCTGTGGGTGCCCCAAACCCAGCTTGGCAGTAGGTCAAGGTGAGCAATGCATCCTAAGAGAGGAGGGCTCATCTGCAGGGTCACCCAGGCCACACGTGGGGCCCTATGGTGGCCGAAAGGGTGCTAGGCTGTGAGGGAAATAGGATGTGTCTCCTCCCCATTGCTCCGGTGTGGTGGGAACGCTGGCTGGCCTGTCTTAGAGGAGCTGTCCTCAGCCTTGGTATCCCGGCGTGGTCATGTGCTGCGGCTGTGCACTCTTGTACCCTGATGTCATTGCTTTTTGTGTCCTCAGTCCTGCCTGCTGGTGGAATTAAATCAGATCAGAACACCAAGGGTAGTTGTCACATACAGCAAAATTCATTTGCAGCAATCAAGGAGACCACAGGGAATCACTCCCAAAGCCATGACTTCCAAAGGTCAGGCGAGCTTGCAGGAGGCGCATCACACGCACAACGGGAGATCTTGCCTCCTCTCTTGTGTTAGAAATGAGGCAGTGGCTCTTCCCTGGGAGGACGTTTGGTGTTACAGTGAAGTGAAGTTGGTCTGCCACAGCACCTGCTCCGTAGGGTAGCTAGGGCAACGTTATTTTTTAAAAACATCTTAGGCTCAAAATTGAACATGAGAGGCTGCATCCTGCTTTCCCAGGCTGCTGCTCTGCTGATAGAAGCAGAGGGGCATCGCCTTCTTGCGTTGTTGACCTTGGAAGAATGATCTGCACTTTAGCTTGCAGAATGGTGGGCTGGCAGCTGTAGCTGCCAAGAGCTTGCCTCCAGGCAGGAAGGAGTACAGAGGATTCAGGAGCTATGTTGGGAGCAACAGCAAGGAGAACCCAGGGCTGGTTCCAAGAAGAGGGAGGAGGCCCAGTGAGCCCACACTCCCCTGTGCGGACATGCTGCAACGGGCACCACAGGGAAGAAGGCGTGCCTGGAACCTGACCTGAGAGGTGGATCTGCTCCTTGGAGACTGAAGGTTTCATTGGCAGCCATCCTGGGGGGAGAAGCAGTCTTCCTGGAAATGAAATAAAATTTTCATAGTTTATGCTTCCTAGTAGTTATTTGGTCAGATTGGATAGCAAAAAAAAAAAAAAAAAAAACTTGAATGAGATGGGAGGACATTGATATTGCCTCCGTGAATTCTGAAACTCTTTGATATGCTGTCAGAGTAGCACCCACTTTGCCTGGGTATAATGGCCATACCTGTACCCAGCAACGTGGGAGGCTAAGGCAGGAGGATTGCAAGTTCGAGGCCAGCCTCAGCAATTAAGTGCAGCCCTAAGCAACTTAGAGAGATCCTGTCTCAAAATAGAACATAACAAGGGCTGAGCATGTAGCTCAGACATCCTTAGTACCAGAACGGTTATGACAGCAACACCCACTTTGGGTTTGCACATCCACAAGCTTATTAGCCCATTGGAACAAATCTCTAAGTGCCTCTCTGGCTTTCCCTGTCCTCTGGGCTGGGCCCACCATAACCCTTGTGAAGCCCCCACACTCCTCCCTCCCACAGGGACCTTCCTGCTCTACAAACCCTCAGCTCTAACCACAGCCCCTGGGGCAGTTTGGTCACTGCCTGGATAAAAATGGCCTGTCTCCCACGGCTGTGCTTGTGGCTTGTAAGGAGTTGCCATGACAACACATTCTTGGGGACAGGACACTGACAGCATCTAGAGCCTGGCTTGAGTGAGGTGCTTTCATTCTGCACAATGTACCTCTCAGAAACCACTTTCTACAGTGATTCTTCCTTTCAGTGAGATTTTTAAATGTTAAATATGTTTGGCGGTGTGCTTTGAACAATGTATTTTTTTAAACATTTATTTTTTTTTAGTTGTAGGCGGACAGAATATCTTTATTTTATTTTTATGTGGTGCTGAGGATTGAACCCAGTGCCTCACGCGTGCCAGGCAAGCATGCTACCACTGCGCCATAACCCCAGCCCCATTGAACAATGCATTTTTAAAAATTTCGGTTGCTGTGGATTTTAAGTCCTAAAGTTATGGTGCTTTTTCTACAGAAAATGTTATATAATAAAATACTGCATTTTAAAATGTGGCTCAGTTCCCTGAATATTTTGCTGAATAAATCCATTTCCTTATTTTGGAATTTTGTATTTTCCAAAAAGTCAAAAGTTTTTATTTTTCATTCAAAAGCCAGGGGCTGTTGGATGCGAGTCCATTTGGGCATAGCCGCACACCTGCTCTTGACTCCTAGGCTTTAGGAGTTTGCGGGGAGCAGGGGAAGAGAGCTGGATAGTGAATGTATAGACCCTCCCTGTGTGAATGAACATGAGCGTTGCTCCAGCGACGTTTCCAAGAGCAGGTGCAACCTCCTTGCATAGCTGCTGACGCTGCTGGAGCTCAAAGCTTGAGTCAGAACCTGTTGATAACCAGGAGTGAGCCTGGCAGCTTCCACCCACGGTGGGAAACAACTGGAAAACAGCCTGTGGCCTCTTGAGGCAACCATCCCTGAAGGTCAGTTCTGGGGACGTCACCAGGGCCACAGACAAGTGTGAAAGGCCAGGGAATTCAGGACTGTAGGGGAATAACGGATTCCTCAGCGCTGAACATAAAGGGTAAAATGCAAACAAATCTCTAAGTGGAACTCAGGATTTGCCAGGCAGTTGTGGAAATAACTCAGGCCTTGTAGGCCGGAAATAGGCAGCGCATGTGTGTGTGAAAGTCGACTGGCAGTTGGGAAGGACCAGAGCCCTGCCTGGGGTGGAGATGTGGGGCGCTCCAACGGGGCAGTGCACCAGCCCCACTGGCCTTCGCCCCCAACCCAGGTTCTGCCCTTGCTCTTCGTGCTCCCCACCCACCAGTGTCAGGCTAAGCAGAGATGGGTCTTAACAGAAAACGGAGCTCAGCAGAGCCGGTGCTGGGAGCAGCTGGCTTCCACACCAAGGACCCTGGCAATTCATGAATTCATGTCGGCAAAACTGAAGGCACAGAGGTGGGGATGCATTTCAAGGGAAGAAGTCCAAAGAAGAAAGAAACATCACTAGGACCAGTAGGTTGGCCCAAAATATGGACAGTGTGTTGTTTAAATATCCAAGGGGTTCTAGTTGATTTTTTTTTTTTGGCACCAGGGATTGAACTCGGGTACTCGACCACTGAGCCACATCCCCAGCCCTATTTTGTGTTGTATGTAGAGACAGGGTCTCACTGAGTTGCTTAGTGCCCCGCTGTTAATGAGGCTGGCTTTGAACTTGTGATTCTCCTGTCTCCACCTCCCAGAGTGCTGGGATTATAGGCGTGGGAGACAGTGCCCAGCTTCTAGTTGCTTCTTAACTGGCTAAAAGCAGCCTGAAATCAGTGGTGGCCCTTGTGAGTGAGGTGCAGATGCCAGAAGTCCCCACCAGACTTCAAGACTTCTCGGGATGGTGGGAAGAATGATGTGCTGCTTTCTTCCTTCCTAATTCTGGCCAAGGACCAAATTGTACTTTTCTCCACTACCTTGAGAACACCCTGGGACGGGAATCAATCAGCCTCTTTAGCACAATGAAAACGGTCTGTTTTAGTAGGGAAAAGGCCCGTAAAAGATATGCTAATCCCTCCATGGGGTGCACCACCTCCCTGGGAAACAGTCCCACACTGAGGCTTTTGCTGGCCTGCCGGTGGCCCTTGGCACTGCTGGTGGCCCTGCCGTCACTCCCCATAGCCCTTGAGCTCACCAGAGAGGCTGCATCGTCCACTTTGTATCCCGGAGCCTAAAGCTGTTTCTACCACATCAGGTCCTTAAAAATGCCTACCAAGCAAATAGACTGAGGCTGATCCACTCCAGGAGAGGGCTGACCATGTGCCTCCTGTCCACTGGCTGTGGTTATACCATGGTTCTGAACTGTGGCTATCTACAGGAGCACCTGAGGGCTTCCACGGACAACGCGGGCTTATACTTGGCCCCCAGAGATTTCACTGGCTTGGCTGTGTGGAGCCAGGGACCAGATGTTTTTAAAATGCTCCAGGTGATCCAACGTGCAACCAGGGTTCAGAACTACCAATGTGGCTGGGTATTATGGAGGTGCACACTTGTCATTCCAACAATTGGGAAGTCTGAGGCAAAAGGTTCACAAGTTCAAGGCCAGCCTCAGCAGCTTAGCAAGACCTTGTCTCAAAATAAGAAAAAGGATTGAGGATGTAGCTCAGTGGTAAAGCTCCGCTGGGTTCAATCCCCAGTACCTAAAAAAAGAAAACAAATGAAAAAACAAAACCCAAAAACGCCACTGCATGCCTCAGTCTCCATGAGGAAATGCCCGAAAACAAATGAAAAAACAAAACCCAAAAACGCCACTGCATGCCTCAGTCTCCATGAGGAAATGCTGGGCATCACCTTTGAGAAAGTTGTACATTCCAGAAATGACATGTTGGTCTGTGTTTTGAGCTGGTGCTTAATGAGTCCCTGCAGTGTCCATGATATGACATTTGCTCAAAGCCAAAAGAAGCAATTAAGTAAAAGTAAATACATAGGTTATCACAGAAGCTGGTACTATTGCAGCAATAGTTTTGTGAGGTTAGTGCCTTTCAAAGAATGGTTAGTTTATGCTTTGGGGCACATAATGTATAAACAGGTAACTTCATGACATGATAGCTGAAAGGGAAGGTGGAAGGCTGAAAATGAAAAGGAAGGCTGGTATATATTCAGGTTAGAGTGTTGCAGCTCTAGGGAGTTCAACGCAATTCCCATGGCAACCACAAAGAAAAGAGCTACAGAATATACACAAAAGGACAAGAAGAAAGAAGTTTAAATGTTTCATTATAAAAAATCAACTAAACATCAAAGATAGTGCAGGAAATGAGGGATAAGAAAACTACAGAAAACGAAAAGCCAAATGACAGAAGTCTCTCCATGTTGGTGATTACTTTACATGTACGTTGATTAAACATTATAATGAAAGTACAGGGCTGGGGTTGTGGCTCAGTGTTACAGTGCTTGCTTACCCACGCGAGGCACTGGGTTCGATCCTCAGTGCCACATAAAAATAAGTAAGTGGCAATGAAGTTGTGGCTCAGTGGTAGAGCACTTGCCTAACGTGTGAAGCACTGGGTTCGATTCTCAGCACCACATATAAATGAATAAAGGCCCATCAACATCTTAACAAAAATATTTAAAAAAATAAGTAAGTTATAATAAAAATGCAGACATCAGCAGGCTGGATTTTTTTAAAAGATTCAATTATGTGCTATCCAAAAGAGATTCATTTTCAATTCAAAGACAAAAAATCGAAAGTGATGAAAAAATAGGAAACATAGATGAGCAGGGTAGCTATACTAATATCAGATAAAACAAAAAGATTACAGGAGGCCAAGAAGGACTTCATATAAGTTTCAATCCAGTAAGAACTGGAATATTCTCATATATAACAAGCACAGACATTTACACATCTCATGACAGACCATCAGCATATATGAAGAAAAGGTGACAGTCGGACTGTCAACCCCCTACAACAGGTAGATAAAGCAGACAGTGAAGAAACAGAGGACATGAGCAACACAGTAGATGAACTTGGCCGAGTGAATGTCTAATGCTGCACATCAGGCTTGACGACAGAAGAAATCTCATGGAGTCCCACTGCTTGGGAAGGGACAGGCAGCTCTGAGAAGAGAGTGCCAGTCTGTCTGGAAGGATCAAAAGAAAGGTGCTGGGTTTATGGGCTTCCAGGGGTGCTGGGCTTAGGAACAGTGCTGGCTTCAGGTGTGCTCCAGCCTGAGTGGGCACGTTTACCAAGCACCCTTGTCCTGTGGTGACGTCAAGTTAATCAAGCATCCTGGCTCTGATGATGGGCCTGGTGCTCCTTGAGGGTGCAGAGATGAGGCACACCGGATATCTGACAAAGTGAGCTACAGTGGGATGCAGAATGGCTATCAGGCCACGAGCCAAGGCCTAGAAGTGCATCTGTCCTCTCTGCCCGTGGTGGTCCATCACATGCTCTTCCCAAGTGCACGTGGGACTTTCTTCAGGACAGATTGTGTGTCAGGCCAGAATTAAGTGTCAAGAAACATAAAAAACAAATATACAACGTATCATCTCAGACCAGGTGGGATGGAGTTAGAAAACCATAACTGAAGTAAAACTAGAAAATTTACAAATTTGTGTGAATTAACACGATCTGAAAATATCAATGGATCAAAGAAAAGTCACAAGGCAAATTAGGAAGTACTTAGAGATGAATAAAAATTAAAACACAACAAGCAAAACTTATGCTGTAAAAGAAGTGATAAAGGAGAAAGAAATTTATAACTATAAACATTAAAAAGCAAGAAACTCTCAATCCACAACCTAATTTTACAACTTAAGGAACTTGAAAAAGGACAGACTGAACCACGAGCTAACAAAAGGTAAGATACAACAGATTGAAGCTGAGAAAAATCAAATACAAAAGCAACAGAAAAAAAAGCAATGAAAAGCAGGACGGAAGGCGCGGAGGCAAGTCCGGACGCGGTAGCTTCCCGAAGAGGCCCAAGCTGAGGACGCTGCGGCCCGGCGGCCAGGGTGCAGAGGCCAGGAGACTTCACCCTGCCCGGTGCTGTCCCTACCAGGGTCCTCGAGCGGGCGCTCCCAGACGGTCCGCAGCGGCAGGGCCACAGCCCGCGCCGCGCTCGCAGCCAGG
>CM053404.1:142661351-142672736 GCA_028644305.1 Xerus rutilus
GGGCGGGCCCTGGGCAGCAGGAGGAGCGCGAGGAGCCTGCGGAACGGGAGGCGCCCAGCACGCACGACAAGGCACCGGGCGCCTGGAGGCGACCACCGCGAGGGTCCACGTCTGTGCAAAGCTGACTTTTGCGGAGAAGATCAAGATAAAACCTGACCAGAACCGTCCTGGAAACCAGTGCTTCTCGGACCGGCGTCCGAGCGACAGGGCCCTATTCTGCTTGGCCAGCCCGCAGGGCATGCCCTTTTGGAGGGGATTCTGAACGGCTGATGACAAGTGGTCGAGTTAGTACCTCTGGCTTGCCTACACGTATGGCTGGGCAGGTGCTGATCCCAAGTCCCTCGCCCTCCGAAACGGCAATGACTTCATGCTGCCTGCGGGGCTCCATTCACCGAGGCGGTGAAGGCTCCGGAAAAACCGTCCAGCCTGTTGGTACAGCATCGGCAGTAGCAGCTCATTAAGGATGGTGCGGCTTTCAAAAACTACTAAAAGGCCGTGCGAGAATAAAAAAAACAATGAAAAATAGTTGATTCTTTGAAAGTATCAATAAAATTGAAAAATCTTTACTTAGGAGGACTAAGAAAAAATTAGAGTAGACTAAAATTCCTAAATCAGAAATGAAAGTGGGAATGTTTCACCCATTTCTTACAAAATGAAAAGAATTATAAGAGAGTACTATGAGCAATTGTAAACTACCAAATCGGATAACATTTTTGAAATGGACAAATTCCTAGAAACACAAAACCTACCAACACTAAGTCACAAATGTATAGAAAATCTGAATAAATCTACAATTAGTAAGCAGATTGAATCAAATTCTCCAAAAAAAAAAAAAAAAAAAAAAAAAACAAGTCCCGGACCTTACATCTTCTTCACTGCTGATTTTGCCAAACATTAAAGAAAAACTGAAGAGGAAGATCAAGTTGTTCTCAATTTCAAAACAAACTGAAGAGGAAAAACATATCCTAATTCTATGAGTCCAGCATTGTTCCAATACCAGAATAAAACAGACAGTCACAACGTAAGACAATTACAGACTAATATCCAACATCATCAGGGAGGAACACTGATGCAGAAATTCTCAACAAAGTACTAGCAAATCCAATTCAGCGACACATTAAAAGAAGTACACACCATGACCAAGCAGGACTTATTCCTTGGATGCAAGGATAGTTCATACAAAAATTGATTAATGCAATACATGACATTAGCAGACCAAAGGAAAGAAAAGAGTTGATCATCTCAATTGATGCATAAAATCACATAATAAAATAAAACACCCTTTTACGATGAACCAACAATCAACAGAAGGAAACTACCTCAACACAATAAAAGCCACATATGAAAAGCCATAGTGAGTATCATACTTGTCGGGAGGCTCCCAGCCAAGTAGCAAACTCCCCTTTGGCCAGCGAGTGAGAGGAGCACCCCGAGAGTCTCCAATGGGGTCGGACTGAGAGAGGAAGGCCGCCTGGCACAAATCGCCATGCACCAGGGGGTTTCGTTTAAGCAAGTACCGATTTATTGAGGGGGTTCACAGGCTTATATAGGAAGGAGGGTCCAGTGGTGTCCAGTTTCTAAGCTAATAATGCGGAAGGGGCTGTCCACCTGAAAACAGTATAGGGTCACTCGGCTAAAACAGTACGGGGGCAGAAGTCAGCCAATAAAAGTGCGGGGAGGTGGCTTCTCAGGCAGCGTGGTCAGCACTGAGCTGACTGTTCGGCGCCATCTTGTGGCATGCCCCCACAATACTCATGGTAAAAGACTGAAAACTTTCCTCTAAGATAAAAAACCATGCAAGAATTCTCACTTTCACCATTCTACTAAAGCAGCAGTGGCAACTCTAGCCTGAGCAATTAGGCAAGAAAAATAAAAGAAATAAAATTATCTTTGCTTATATAGATTATATATGATTTTTTTTTTTTGAGAACAGGGTCTTGCTATGTTGCCTAGGCTGGTCTCAAACTCATGATCCCTCCATTTCAACAGCCCAAGTAGCTGGGGTTACAGGAATGCCCAGCTCCAGGTAATATAATTTTATATGTAGATAATTACTAAATTATCATAAAACCCTGTTAGAACCAATAAATCAATTTAGCAAAGTAGGGGGAGATGAAGTTACACAAAAACCAGTTGCATTTCTATGTATTAATAATGAGCAATCTGAGCCGGGCACAGTAGCACAAGCCTGTAATTCCAGCACTCAGGGAGGCTGAGATAGGAGAATCACGAGTTCAAAGCCAGCCTCAGCAATGGCGAGGCGCTAAGCAACTCAGTGAGACCCTGTCTCTACATAAAACACAAAAATAGGGCTGGGGATATGGCTCAGTGGTCGAGTGCCTCTGAGTTCAATCTCCGGTACCAAAAAAAAAAAAAAAGAAAAGAAAAGAGAGCAATCAAAAGAAACACCAACAATTCCATCTAGAACATAGAAATAATTAGAAAGTTAAGTTAACCAAAGATGTAAAGGACTTCTACATTGAAAACTGCACAGCAATTGAAAACATCACTGAAAGATATTAAAGATGACATAAAGAGAAACATATCTCATGTACATGAATTGGAAGACAATTTTTTTTCCGGTATCGAGGACTGATCCAAAGGGCACTTTACCACCGAACTACTCCTCCAGCTCTTCTTATTTTATTTTTTTGGTACTGGGCATTGAACTCAGGGGCACTCCACCACTGAGCCACATCCCAGCCCTATTTTGTATTTTATGTAGGGACAGGGTCTCACTGAGTTGCTTAGCGCCTCGCAGTTGCTGAGGCTGGCTTTGAACTTGCGATTCTCCTATCTCAGCCTCCCAAAGTGCTGGGATTACCAGTGAGTGCCACAGCGCCTGACTCAGCCCTTCTTATTTTGAGACAGGATCTCACTAAATTGCCAAGGCTGGCTTCAAAGTTGCAGTCCTCCTGCCTTCAGCTTCCTATGTAGTTAGGATTACAGGTGTGCACCACCCATTGGACTGGAAAACAATACTGTTAAGCTGTCAATCATACATGAAGCATTCAAGAAAGTCAATGCAATTCCCTAAAAAGAAAATTTGTCCTAAAAATCAAGGCATCTCAGGGAACTCAAATAGTCAAAATAGTCTTGAAAAAGAATATCAGAGCTGGAGGATATACTCATTCTACTTTCAAAACGTATTACAAAAAAACCAGTACGGTATTGGTATATACATGGATCTGTATACCAATGGAACAGATAGCTCCCCACTCTCAGAAAAACCCTTGCGTATATGAACAAACAATTTTTCACGGGGTGCCAAGTCCATTTAATGGGGGAAGGATAGTCTTTTCAACAAATGGTGCTGGGAAAACTGGATGTCCACATGCAAAACAGACTGAAGTTGGACCCTTATCTAATGTCACAAGAAAAGCTGATTCAAAGCATATCAAGACCTAAATGTAATAACTGCAAGTATTAGAAGAAAATAGCATAAACATTTAGGGCACTGGCTTTGACAGTGCGTTTTTGGATATGACACCAAAGGCACAGGCAAATAAAGCAAAAACAGACCAATACGACTTAAAGTCAACCTTGTAGAGGATGTTATTTTCTAGGTTTTATTGTGTAAATTTGTATCAGAAAACTGTTTATTTTACTTTTCTAAATTGCATTTTTTGTGTCTACATTGTTTTATGTACTCAAAAATTCAGTATAAGATACTGTGCTATTTAAAACTTTTTGGAAGCAATTAACATAAAAATACAGTAAAAATTTTTTTAAAGATATGCTTCAAAAGACATTGTTCACAGTAAAGGCAACCCACGGAATGGGGGTGGGGAATACCTGCGGATTCTAAGTCTCTAAGCAGTTGATACCCAGAATACAGAGATCTCTCACAGCTGAGCCACAACCCCCCGACAATCCCACTAGGAAAAGGAGACGGGTTTGCATTAACTATTTCCGAGGCGACGGCCTGCGAACGGCCGGCAGAGACGCACTCCAACTGCGGGGCACGTGCGCACGGGGCGGACGCCGGCGCTCAGCTGGAGCCGCGGCTGGCGGCGGCGCGGGCGGGCCCGGGGCGCTGTGGAACGCGTCAGCCGGCCCGAACGACAGACGCGGCATCCGTGTGGGCGCGGTCCCGGGGAGCTGCAGCCGGACCGCGGCCCGGGCAGCGCCGCACAACACAGGAGCGCGACGCTTCGCGACCGCGCAGGCGCACACGCGCCCCCCCCGCCCCCCGGCGATAGCCGCACAGCACGCGTGCCCGGACAGTGGCGGCGACACCACGGGACCTGACCCCGAGTCAGCAGGCGTCCCGCTGCTGCACGGTCCTGCTCCTTCAAAAATAAACCCTCTCCAACGGCAACAACAGGAAAGACCCGCGACGCCGGGACGCCAGAAGACACCCACGGTACTCGACCGACGCCTGGGCTCGCCCGCGCAGCGGAACCTTCCGCCGCTCGCCGCGGCGCGCGGGGGACGGAGGCGGGAGGCGCGCGGCACTTCCGGGGCGGGCGCGAGGCATTTCCGGTCCTCCCCGTGTCCAGCCGCCATTAGGGATCCCGCGCCGCAGGCCTCTCCGCGCCACTGCGCCGAGGGTGAGAGCGGGCGGCGAGGAGCGGGCGGGCCAGGGCGCTGTGCGGGCCGCGCGCCCTCCCCGCTTCTGTGCGGTCAGCGGCGGCCGCGGGGGGTCGGAGGAGGCCGCGCTCGGGAACGCGCCGAGCGTGGGCGAGCGTGGGCGGGGAGGCAGACCCAGAGGAAAGCGCAGGTCCAGCTGCGAGTTTGCCGTTCCGCTCCGTGGCGGGCGCGGGAACCTGCGGGCGGTGACGTTTGCCGAGGGACGCTGGCGGATGCCTGCGTGCACGGTGTATGGGTCGCTCTCCAGGAGACTCTTGGTGGAAACGCCCCATGCTAATTAATGCAAGATGTAGCAATAGAAACGGTGGTGTAGGACAGGTATATAGGAAACCTTTGTGTTTCCTGTTAAAATTGCTTAAAGCATAAAACTACCCGAAAAATAGTTTTGTTAATTAAAAGAAACAGGCAGCGATGAAGAACAATGCTAAAGTGTATGTAGACTGAGAACCCGATTAGTTAAACGTGCTCTGCCTAATTGGACTTTAATGTAAAAAGCGACATGTCAATGTATTTTAAAAGACTGTTGTGAGGCCTCAAGGAAGAAATTGGGTGGAAATAAATGCTATAGGATGTGGTGTGGCACAGCCTGATGATGGGCGGGCCGAGCACCATAGTGGTGAAAAGTAGGCCGAGAGAAATTTCTATTTATCTGGCAACTTGTAGTTAGTATTAGTAGCTCAGACACTTAAGGAAATTTTCCCCCCTTTCTGGAATCTTAAGGCTGGATTCTGGACTCTTCTGGAATGCCCCTGTGATGGTTGAGCCAGAGTGGGAAAGAGAACATTGTGTTACAACAGAGTTGGAATCAAGAATCCTTGGTCTTCTGTGGCTTCTGCTGACCAAGTTATTGTTGTAATCTTTGAGAAGTCACTTCTCTCCCTCAGAATCAGTTTTCTTAGTTGTAAAACAAAGAGGTTGGAATCAAGACTCTGTTCCTGTACTGGTTGCTGGCTTCTAATATAGCCCTACTGACAAATGTTCCAGTCATGGTGGAGTAGTTTGTAAAACTGTTGGGGCTAAAGATCTGTTCTTCTGGTTTCTGCTGTTGCTTCTAGAACAGCTTCTGTGTTATCCATAGTTTTTCTGCATGTGAAGTTAAGTGGCTTGTTTTCCACTACGACCTGCCATTGCATTGCTGTTTTGCATGTTCTCTAGTTTGCTAGCACTCTTGGAGTGTCCTCCCTCCTGCCCAGAGCTGGAGAAGTATGTGGAGTGTGGGATACTCTGCCTAGTGCAGAATATAGGACACAGCTCTCTGTAGTGCTGTACTTCCACAATTGATGTGTGGATTCTAAATGTTTGATAACGTTCATTTTGTTAGTTTTGGTCCATTGTGCTGGCTTTTGAAGATCTTACTGAATTCCACTGTGTTCATTTGATCATGATATACTAAAGAGCATATGGAGAGACAGCAGAAGTCTATTTTGTCCTTGGTCAGATGCTGATCATTGATCTAACCTTGGACAAGCTATTTAATGTCATGCTTGAGTTTCCTCAACCCTTTTGTCTTTTTTTTTTGGTACTGGGGATTGAACTCAGGGGTACTAGACCACTGAGCCACATCCCCAACCTTATTTTGTGTTTTATTTAGAGACAGGGTCTCACTGAGTTGCTTAGCACCCCGCCATTGCTGAGGCTGGCTTTGAACTCGCTATTCTTCTGTCTTGGCCTCCCAAAATACTGGGATTACAGGCGTGCACCACTGCGCCCGGCTTCCTCAACTCTTAAGTTGGAATTTTAAAGTAGGTGCTCCCTGAGATGGGTGCTCAGGTCACTTCTGGTTTTAAAGTCCTTGAATACCTTCATGAGACAGTGTTGGGATTGAGCTGATGTTTTCTAAGCACACACTGTTTCAGGAGTGTACACGGGTTTCAGAGGTGAATAAGTGGCTAGTCCTACACACTGGAAACTATGACCTGTGTGGAATCAGGCTGAAGTGCCCCAGGGTGATTTCTACCTTGGAAGTATGCATATAGCTGGATGTAAGGAGATTGGGGAAATGGGAAATTGGCCATCGTCTAAAGAGGTGACCAATTTGAGTGATGAAAGGATTTGCCTGATGGGTAGGTAGCAAGACAGAAGGTAAAGGGCAAGAAATGTCTATAGAAAGACCTAGAAGAGTAGTCAGGGAGTTATATGTGGTCAGTACTTTTGAAAATGCAGTCTGGGAGCTTCCTGTGCTGTGTTCAGATTTTGTACTGCAGGTGTTTGGTAGACAGCGATTGTGAGCAGGCAAGTTACATTAGGCTTGTAGGGTTTGGAGTTTGCCTGTGGTAGCAAGCAAGGTGATGAATAGGGGAGCATGGTCAGGTGTCAAAAAAAGGGTGTTGAGCCATAGGGGAGACAGGAAGGAGTAGGTGGATGTGCTAGAGCTTATTAGGATATATAGGCATTGGTTTTCTGTGCATGGCCAGTGTAACCCATTCTGTTCTTGTCAGCAACCTCAGCAGATGGGGAAGCTTTCTTGTTGAAATGCACACAGGGAGAGAAAAGGCCAGAGCAGTCACTGGGGCAGGTCTGCCTTCCTCCTCTGGGTCAGAACACTACCATCATGCCTCCTTCTGGTCCTCTTTTTTTCCTTTGGGTCCTGTTGATTGTGTTGTTTCTTCCACGGCTACATGTCAACAGTGTTGATGATCAGTCAGCAGAACATCAGGTCTGCACCAGCAGGTGTGTGAGTGCCTGTCAGAGAAGTAAGAGTGTGGGTCACTGTGCCCAAGACTGTGTAAGCTGGAGTCAGGTGGTGAATTTGAGGGGGGTCTGGTTATAACATGAATGTAATTCCATAGTTGATTGTAAAGCACAATGAGAAAAGACTGTCGTGTGTGTATACTGCAGGCTTTGGTGCTGTGTCCAGGTTGGATGGGATCCCTCACTATTGAAGGGGTCCCCATGGCGTGAGGGACATAGAAGCGAGTGGTCCAGATGATCACAGAGTTGTAATCTTGGATTACCCCACCCATCCAGCTTCTCATCTTTGCCCTCATGAGGCCATTTTCTGTGTGTTAGAAAGTCATGTAGACCACCTGCCCTTTGAAGGCTACTTCTAAGGTGTCCCGTGAGATAGCTGGTAGGTGGCAGGGAAGAGCGTGTTGTACTGTTTCTTCTCCACACTAAAAACATTTGTCCAGGATTTATGAAGTGCAATGCCACTAGCATTTCTTTGCATGTGCTATTTGTTTGTTTTAATACTTACCATTCCTAATGTTTAGGAGAATATTTTATGATTAGAAATTTTTGATAAGTGCTGGAGTTATCTAGGAAAAACTCCACATACCTATCTCAGTAGTGTGTGATGGTGTGCTGACTATGCATGTCTCTGGTAGAATTGGGGTATGAAGAATGAATTATCTTGTATTCCTTGAAGACCTTTTTGAAAAAAGAGATAGTTATTTGCATACAGTGATGAGATTTGGTGGCAGCAGGCATGGATGGTGGAACTTAGCTGGCAGGGAGAGGAAGAAGGGAGGCCAGGTGAGCTCCTACTTGTGCTGTGATGCCCACAAGATGTGTGGTGTGACGCCGCTTTGCTGCCAGCAGCACTTGGCTGTTCACTGTTGCCACTATGGCCAGATGGAGTGTCGAGACACATGTTTCTCTTATCTATCTCTGAAGTCTCTGGTCTCATTGAATACTGGGTCCTAGGTGGTGAGCAAATGATTTCTGTATTTTTTCTTTCTTTTTTGGGGGGGTCATGTTTGTAAGTTAATGATCATTTTAGAGAATTTTCTTTAGAATTTACATTTTTCTTCTGATACAGTCTTTTTGGGCTCAAAAGCAATTTTCTAAAAGACAGAATAATTGCTGGACAATGTCTATCTTCTTTTTAGCTTTAGATCAAAAAAAGACCAAAAAAAGCAAATGAGACACCACTGATGGAGGTAGTTGAAAACAGCAGTCAGCAGTAGCATCTTTAAAAACAGAATTTATAGGATGGTGGTATAGCTCAGTTGGTAAAGTGCTTGCCTGTCATACACAAGGCCCAGGGTTCAATCCCCAGTGCCACAGGGTGGTGAGTGTGAAGCAGAACTTATGAGAATCAGGCATGTTATCCAATCTTTCTCATCTGTATTCTGATGCTGTGACTGAAGTGTCTGACCTGTGCTGCTCTCTGAGGAGCAGTCCCACAGAAAGAATGTGCCTTCCCCATCACCTTTAGCACAGAGCATCCCACATGCTGTCGGCAGTGGCTGGTCGTTTGGGTAAAAGGTCAAGTGTCATCTGATGAAAAAACTTTTCTTTTTTCTTTTTTAAAAAAAATTTTTAGAGACAGGCTCTCATATGTTGTCCTGGCTGACTTTGAACTCCTAGGCTCAGGCATCCTCCTGCTTCATTTCCCGAGTAGCTGGGATGCCAGCTCATGCCACTATGCCTGGCTAATAATGAGAAAAGATTTTGCAGTCCATTTGGGGCATAAACTCAACAATGTACAGTAGTTATAGAATCTCTTACAAGTTGCTTAATCTCGAGATTGGCATACCAGAACGGAAGTAGCAGTGACGGGAAGCCGAGAGGGAAGACAGTGCAAAGCACTGCAAAAGCACTGTGCAAAGCACTGCTTCCATATTCTTCTCTCAAAATCTTTTAGAAATATATCCAATAAATATATGCTGTTCTAGACCTAAAATCATGCAGTTATAAAGTGAACTAGAACAGCATTTTATTCAAAACAACGTCCATGAAAATAATTTATTTTTACTTTGTTGCACAGTGTTGAAAGTTTTTAAAGAACACAGTTGTGTGTGTTGGCGACAGAAAGAAGATGGAAGTTTTCCAGGAACTTCGGAAACCATCTGTACGTTTGGAGTGTGACCACTGCAGTTTCAGAGGCACTGATTATGAAAATGTGCAGATCCACATGGGCACCATCCACCCAGAATTCTGTGATGAAATGGATGCTGGGGGGTTAGGTAAGATGATATTTTACCAGAAAAGCGCAAAGCTCTTCCACTGCCATAAGTGCTTCTTCACCAGCAAAATGTACTCCAATGTGTACTATCACATCACATCCAAACATGCAGCTCCAGAGAAGTGGAATGATAAACCAAAAAGTCAGTTGAACAAAGAAACAGATCCTGTGAGAATGCCCCCTCTTCCTGAACACCAGAAAACACCCTCTAATTCAGCAGAACTCCTGAAACCCGGGACTTCCCTCTCCATAGAAACACAGAAACTAGGTCCAGTTCTGTCTTCAGAGACCCCTGAATCTGCTCCTCTTGCTCCACTGGAGCTTCAGAAACCTGGCCCTGCTGTTCCTCTTGAGCAGGCAACTTCTCCTCCTCCGGAGCCTTTGAAACCTCCTCCTGTTTCTTCTCCTGAGCTTCCAAAATCAGCACCTGTTGTGTCTGAGTTGCAGAAGCCTGTCCCTGCCCCTTCTCCAGAGCCACAGAAACCTGTCCCTATGTCTCCTGAGCTAGTTAAGGCTGCTCTTGCTAACCCTAAGCCTCAGAAGCACTCTCACTTTGCAGACACAGGGGGACCACCTTCAGCCTCATCTCCAGAGTCACCGGTTCTGGCTGCTTCCCCTGAGTCTTGGGGGCTGTCCCCAACTGCGTCTCCAGAATCTCGGAAGCCCACCCAGACTGCCTCTCCTGAGCCAAAGAAGCCATCCCCATCAGAGTCTCCTGAACCTTGGAAGCCATTCCCTGCTGTCTGCCCAGAGCCCCGGAGACCAGCCCCAGCTGTGTCACCAGGTTCCTGGAAGCCAGGGCCACCTGGATCCCCAAGGCCTTGGAAATCCAGTCCTTCAGCATCTTCAGGATCTTGGAAGCCAACTAAACCTGCTCCATCTGTGGCTTCTGGACCTTGGAAACCAATTCCTTCTATATCATCTGGACCTTGGAAACCAGCTCCATCTGTGTCCCCTGCATCCTGGAAGTCATCTTCAGTCTCATCTGGCTCCTGGAAAACTCCCCCCACATCTCCAGAGTCTTGGAAATCTGGACCACCAGAGCTCCGAAAGTCATCCCCTGCCTTGTCACCTGAGCACTGGAAAGCCGTTCCCCCGGTGTCTCTTGAGCTTCGCAGACCAGGCCCACCACTCTCCCCAGAGATCCGTAGTCCAGCAGGCTCTCCAGAGCTTAGGAAACCCTCAGGGTCACCAGACCTTTCGAAGATTTCTTCTGACCAGCGGAAAACTTCTCCTGCTTCACTTGATTTTTCTGAGTCCCAAAAAAGTTCTCGTGGTGGTTCTCCTGATCCCTGGAAGTCTTCCTTTGTCATGGAACCTCAGAAACCTGCTGTCTTTCCTGAGACCCGGAAGCCAGGTCCTTCTGGGCCATCTGAGTCTCCAAGAGCGGCTTCAGATATCTGGAAGCCTGTACTTTCTATTGAAGCTGAGTCTCGAAAGTCTGCACTGTTTCCTGAGCCCACCAGGGGAGCCCCTCCTGCTTCTCCTGAGCCACGGAAACGTGTTCTTTTCCCAGAGCCCCGGAAGCATGCCCTGTTCCCTGAACTGCCCAAGTCTGCTGTGTTCTCAGAGGCTCAGAAAGCAGCAGAGCTTGGCGATGAACTACAGGTAGATGCCACAGAGGACCAAAAGTGTGATCTTTTGGTTCAGGAAGAGCTCCTGGCCACTCCTAAGAAACTCTTGGAAGATGCCCTGTTCCCTTCCTCCAAGAAGCTCAAGAAGGACAGCCAGGAGAGCTCAGATGCTGAGCTGAGCAGCAGCGAGTACCTCAGAACAGACCTGGACGCCATAGACATGAAGGGCCAGGAGTCGAGCAGTGATCAAGAGCAGGTGGATGTGGAATCTATTGATTTTGGCAAAGAGAACAAAATGGACATGACAAG
>CM053404.1:142673236-142693009 GCA_028644305.1 Xerus rutilus
CTGTCTATTTCAGGTGGTTAAAGCTTCTCATTTCTTTTAAGTATATTTAAATAGTAACACAGAGAAGTAGGCATTCTATGTAGTAAACAAGCAAGTTCTGAACCCCTGTTAAAATATGTCCGTGTGTGTGTGAAACCCATTTTCAGACAGTAGAGGTTATTAGGTGCAGAGCTGGGGTGTGACTTAGTGGTAGTGTGCTTGCCTAGCATGTGCCAGGCCCTGGGTTCAGTCCCCAGCACCACACAAAAAATTATTAGGTGGATTATTTAAGAAAAGGCATGAAAAGTAAATGTGAGAAAAATTTTGTTCCCCTGAATGTATTTTAAAATCATAAGAGTTATTTTCTATTTGATCATGTAAAATTATTTTATAAATCTTGAACAGTTTTTAGATGCTCATAAGCTTTTATGTCATGGAAAGCTGAGTCTCAGGGTTGCTGATTTTCTGCTGACAGGGAAAGTTGAGGAAGTCTTTGAAGTAGTCTGCAGCCTTCTGCAGGGCCTGCGAGGAAGGCCTGTGGGGTCAGGGTGGGGGCTTTCCTCATCCTCATTTACTCCATCCAAGTCTTCCTTCTGCTGTCTTGCCCTCACTTTCCTGTCAGCCCACACTAACGGATTAATGGATGATCTCAAATGAGATTTTTCTGTCTTTTCTGCGGTGCTGGTGATGAAACCCAGGACTGCACGCACACTAGGCCAGTGCTCCGCCACTGAGCCACTCCCCAGCCCACAGCTGATCCTTACCTGCCAAATGCGTTAGTGTTCTGTACCTGGTACTGCTAGGCCTCACTTCCCCTTGTTGGGTTTAAGACCAGAGTAGTGGGTACGAGTTGAAAGTCTTCCAGATTCACAGAGCTTTTGTAAATAGACGTTTCTGTTAAAGAAATATATCAGTTTTGTTTTTCACAGTTATGTTACTGTAAATACCTTGTACCTGTTCAGGATTATTTTATTCTAAGGTATTTTGTCAAATGTGTATCAACCAAATTAAAAAGACTTTCATGTCAGCAATGTCTTCTGTTTGCTTTGGTGTGATTTTCACTCAAGATATTCAGGTCCCTTCCCCCCACCTTGTTTTCAACATAGCATTGAGTGGCACTTCCTAAGCCGTGTGTTCTGTGGGTTCTGTGATCAGCACGTTGGGAACTCTGTGCACTGAGCGCTCCATGGGGGAAGCCGCCTCTGTGCACTTCAGCATAGCATTGAGTGGCACTTCCTGAGCTGCGTGTTCTCTGGGTTCTGTGACCAGCACGGTAGGAATGCTGTGCACTGAGCGCTCCATGGGGGAAGCCTCCTCTGTGCACTTGAGCCTGTGACAGGCCCTGCGATCTGTGCGTGCCTGTCTCAACTGCCTTGTGCAGCCTTGTGAAGTGTGTGGTATTGAAGGGCTCTGGAGCATGGCCAGCACTGCGACCCTGGGCTCACTGGGCTGCTTGCCCTCAGAGCCTGAACACTGTGGGGAAGCTGCTGTTCTTGGCTCCAGCTCTTCACCTCCTGCTGTTTCTTCAGAGCTTAACAACTTACGGGACTGGACTTGGTAGCGTGCCTTTGTGTGGCAGCATCTTCATCAGTGTGACCCACTGAAGGCCTTGCCATTCTCCTGGTAATTAGTTCTGTAATGAACTCAGCCCGTTGTGTTCACATACCATCTTTTACTCTGCATATATGGTCTCGATGCCATTGTATGTTTGGAGACTGGTTTAGTTATTCTGCTCCACCTGAGCCTGGCTATAGCAGATACTGCTCTTGTTTTTAATATTGGTGTAGATTCTGTGACTTTGTTTTAGATGAAGACCTGGAAGAGTTTATCAAATAAGATCTGCAAGCATCACAAGACGGTTCCTTTTTTAGTTGAATTACAGCTCCAGACCTGAAAACTCTGAAATTGTGTCCTTCCTAATCTGGCAATGATTGTTGAAGTGTAATTGTGATCACATGGTGCATTAGTTTTTTGTTGCTGCTGCATTGCCTAGGATGTGGTTCAGGCCCACAAGTGCTCTCTGATGATGGTGGTTTCCTGGCTGGACCGTGTGGCGGCCTGGCTTTCCCTCCTGGAGGCTCCAGGAGAACTCACTCCTGTGCCCTCAGCTGCTGGAGGCCCTCCTTTCCTTGGCTCGTTTCTCTTCCCACTGATGCAAAGCCAGCAGCACAGTGGCTGCTCAGTTGTTTTTCCAGCTGCTGCCTCCCCTTGCTCTGAAGGGAACAGTAGTCACCTGGACCTGCCCAGGTGGCTTGGGAGCACCCTCCTGCATTGACGTGCAGCCTTAACCCTCCGTTGCGTGTCAGCTGTTGTGGTCCCAGGTTGTAGAGATGAGGATCTGGGTGTCTAGGGGGCTGTTCTGTCTACCGTACCTGGGCTTGGAAGTTGGGCTTCTGACTCCTTGCCTAGCCTCCTACATCCACGTTGGGTTCCTTGACACATCTGTCCCTCTGTGGATCTAGGTCCTCCACTGCCCAGATACTGTGGTCATGGCTCATGTGTGCGTCCATAGTTAACCCAACCACCTACCTGTGACCACCAGATAAGATCCTCCAAGACCAAAGAAGTGACTTCTTAAGGTCTGGTTATTGTCATTTGCAAATTCCCTCCAGCTGCCTTTCTACCTTGGACACCTGCCTGGCTTATTTATGTTGGGTGTGACTTCTCTGAGAACACAGTAGACAGTGATGTCTAGGGTCATCCCCATGTGGCTTCAGAAGCCCCATTCCCACTTCAGGGTTGAGTGGTAGAAGAGAGTCTGTTAATTATGGGTGTAAGTGGTCAGTATGCCCTCAGTGGAAGACAAACTGATGAGGTCAGTCAGTTATAGAATAGCTATGTGCTTACAAAGGCACACGTTACATATAAAAGTAAAGAGAAGTAAAAAAAAAAAACCAAAAAAAAAAAAAACTTCAAACACTAAGCAGAAGTTGATTTATGTTTTCAGACCAGCAATAGTCTATTTAATGAAGAGCTAGTTCAGTGTTAAACATCAATCTTGCAAAGACAGCTGTGGCTTCAACATACACAAAGCAGAATTTGAAAGAAAAAAAGCGAATGTCTGTTTAAAGAAAGGCCTTGGGGGCAGGGTTGCAGTTCAGTGTAGAGTGGTGCCTGGCATGTGCAATCCCTGACCCTCACCCTCACCCAGACACTAGGAAAGGCCAGACCACACTAGGCAGACTGGGAAATTCCAGTCTGAATTACCTACCTGTGTCAATCAATAGGTGACAAGCTGAAGGAAGAGACTTGAGAAATATTAAATGCAATCCATGCTGCTAGTTTGAGCCCAATTCATTTGTGTGTGATACTTATTTGAAATAATTTGAGAAATCTATTGATTTGGCATTTGATATTAAGGGATTATTCTTGATTACTTTTGATTGATACTACTATGGCTGTATCAAGCAGTTATTTCCATTATGTGACTAAAATTTTTAGAGAGGAAACCAGATGATGCTGGGATTTCCTGGGTGAGTCTGTTCACAGTGGGGAAGGTCATCTGGCAAGTCCCAGGGGCCACTGTGGTGATGGCTGTATGGTCAGTCACCAGGCTGTATTGTCCAGAATCCTTGGGAGACCAGGGCCTGCCTGCAGCTCCTATGGACCCCACAGTGAGGGTTGTGTGGGCAGAATGCTGCTCAGAATCCTCAGGGGCCCACAGCTCCCAGGAGCCTCTGCTCTGCAGCAAGGGCTGCACAGGCAGAACACTACACTATTCAGATTATTCAGGGTACCAGGGAAAACGTGACTTGAGGCTTCCAGAGGACTTGATGGTGAAGGTTGAGCAGCAAAATGATAGACTGCCCAGAATCCTCAGAGGTGCCTGGGCAAGCTTGTGGCATGCAACTGCCAGGAGCCTCTGTGGCTACCCAGGATCCAGTGCAGGCTGCAGGTCCCAGAGACCACTGCAGGGAAGGCTGTGTGGGCAGAATGACATACACCGCCCACAATCCTTGCAGACTGCAGTTCCCAGAGGCTCTGCACTGAGGCCTGCAAGGGCAGAAGGCCAGACTAACTGCCCAGAATCCCCTGGGAGGCCTGGGTGGTATGCAACCTGTAACTCCCAGAGATTTCTGTGCTGAGGGCTGCAGGTAGAGCCCTTGACTTCACTACCTACAATCCTTGTAGTGCCAGGGTGAGGTTGTGGTCTGCAGCTCTGGGGTCCACCTGAAAGGGGTATGCAGGTAAAATACTGGACTACATTGCCCGTAGTCTACAGGGCCTACAGTTCTCATGATCCTCTATGGTTTGGACTGGAGGGCAGAGAACTGAACTACACTATCCAGAATCCTGACGGAGAGCAGTGCCAAGGTGAGTGTGCAGTCTGCAACTCCCAGAGGCCTCCATGGTGAGGGCTATGCAGACAGAAGGCGACTACATTACCCAGAAGCCCTGAGAGGCCTGCAGCTCCCAGATACCTTCCCACTGAGGTCCACATCCGCAGAGCTTTGAACCACAGTGCCCAGAATCCTCAAGGGTGTCCTGTGGGCTTGTGGCATAGAGTTCCTACTTAGGTAGGATGGGCTGAACTACCCAGAATAATCAGTGGCCTGCAGCTCCCAGAGGTCTCTGAGATGAGGGTTGCCTGAATAGAACTGACTACAATACCCAGAATTTCTGGGGGCAGGGGTGTGGGTGAACGTGAAACCTACCACTCTTGGAGACATTGTGAAATGCTGGACTACATTATCCAGAATCTTGGGGATACCAGGGCAAAACGGTGGTTTGCAGCCTCCATAGGCCTTCTGGGCGAGGGATGCGTGGGAGAACACAGGACCTCACTGCTCAGAAACCTCTGGGCCTTGTATCTCCCAGAGGCCTGTGCAGTGAGGGCTGTGTTGCAGAGTGCTGTACTCCACTACCCAGAATCCTGGGGGTAGTTGGGTGAGCGCGTTGCTTGTAGTCGCTGTAGGCCACCGGGGTGAGGGTTGTATGGGCAGAACACCAGATTACATCGTCCAGAATCCCTGGGAATGCTGAGTGAATGTGTAGCCTGGGGCTCCCAGAGGCCTCCACGGTGAATTATCTAGAATCCCCTAAGTGGTGGTGGGGTGCACCCTGTAAATCCCAAAGGCCTCTGGGGACTTGACTTCTGAGATGGAGGTACTCCTCACCTTAATGGTGACCACTTCTTTCCTAAATGGGGCCAGTCCCTGGCTAAGTCACTCCGTCTCAAAGACTACACTTCCCAGAGGCTCTGCAGCGCCCTGTCTCTGGCCTGCCCTGGGGATCAGGATGCACTGTGTGAGGGCCTCCGCATCTGCACCTCTGCCTGGCTGCAGCAGCGCTTGGCCTGGTGGAGTGCAGGGAGGGGGTCTCCTGGACTCCCTTTTCTCCTCTCCTGAGAGTCCACTCCCCCAACCACAGGTAAACGCAGCCAGACCCAGCTAAAGCAGCGGGAAGAGACCGTATCCGGGAAGAGCTGCGCGGAGATTCGGAGGTGGAAGGGCCCCTCCCAGCCCAGGGCAGCGACCTGCGCTGGGTGTGGCCAGGAGGGGCGGGGCCTCGCAGCGCCAGGTTTGGCGTCTGTCCCGCGCACTTTGGGGTAAGGATTGGGCTGCTCCTCCGCACCCAGGGGGAGCTCCCAGGCTTGGGACGCGGTGGATCACCCCATAGGGAGCGGCAGAGCACCCTTCTCCTCAGAGCAGCCTAGAGTCGCCTGGCGTGGGGACCCTCTTGGGTCGTGTCTCTAGGGATGCCCGGGGCTCCCTCTGCTCAGAGCAGCCTGGGGAGACACCTGGCGTGGGGACCCTCTGGGTCTTGTCTCCTCAGAGCAGCCCCGGGGGATACGCCTGGCATGGGGACCCTCTGGATTGTATCTCTAGGGACGCCTGGGGCTCCCTTCTCCTGTAGCTGACTGAGGTGGACGCCTGGCTTGTGGACCCTTATGGTCATGTTTCTAGGGACACCTAGAGCTCCCTTCTTCTCAGAGCAGCCTGAGGGAGAAGCCCAGGTTGGTGACCCTCCTGGATCCTGCCTTTAGGGTCTTCCAGAGTTCCCTTCTCAGAGCAGCCTCAAGGAGCTAGCTGGCTTGGGGACATTGTGGGTCATGTCTGTAAGGATGCCAGGGTTCTCTTCTCAAAGCTACCTCAGGGAGACACCTGATTTGGGGACACTGGATCATGTCTGTAGGGACACCTCAGGATCCCTTCTCAGAGCAACCTGAGGGAGATGCCCAGCTTGAGAACCTTTGGGTGTGTTTCTAGGGACATGTGGGGTTCCCTTCTCCTCAGAGCAGCCTCAGGGAGAAGCCTGGTGTGGGGACCCTTGTGGGTCTGTCTCTAGGGACACCTGGGGTTCCCTCCTTCTCAGAGCAGCCTCAAGGAGATGGTTGGTTTGGGGATTCTGTGGTCATGTCTCTAAGGATGCTGGAGGTCCCTTCTCAAAGGTACCTCAGGGAGACAGGTGGCTTGGGGACACTGGGTCATGTTTCTAGGGACACCTGGGATTCCTTTCTCAGAGCAGCCTCAGAGAGATGCCTCAGAAGCTTCTGGAAGGACTGGCAGCAGGTGAGAGGATGGTGGGGAGGGTGAGGAGCAAACCCAGTCCTGGGCCTGACAGCTGAGGGTAGCCTGGCTGTGAGCCTCACTCTTTCCTTCACTATTTCATCCAGGCTCCCTGTGTAGCAGCGCCCCTTCCTCAGGCTGTGACAATCATCATCTTAACACAGTGACCCAGGTGGTTTCTGGGGCACCTGACAGGGAGGAAAGAAATGTAGAGGGAAGTTCCTGAGCCCAAGGGAAGGGGGCCCCATGCACCCCATTGTTTCCCTTAGTGTTTCAATAGTTCCTTTTTTCTTGCAGTGTTAAAGTAGTAAAAAACATATTGAAAAATTGAAGAGTACATATGTTAACAGCCCATTATGTTTTAAATTATTTATTTTTGTCTTTGGGTACTGTGGATTGAACTGAGAGGCACTCAACCACTGAGCCACATCCCCAGCCCTATTTTGTGTTTTATGTAGAGACAGGGTCTCACTGAGTTGCTTAGTGCCTTGCTTTTACTGAGGCTGGTTTTGAACTTGCTGTCCTCCTGCCTCAGCTTTCCAAGCAGCTTAAGTTTAAATATAGTACTTCCAACAAAGCCAGAATTTATTAAAAATATATTCCATGGTTTTCATGAAACTGAAATCATGAACCACATTTTTCTTTTTCTTTAATCTTTGCTTAGTTTCTTTTTATTTTTTTTTTAGTTTTAGAAGGGCACAATATATTTATTTTATTTTATTTATTTTTATGAATGGTTGAAGATCAAACCCAGTGCCTTACACATGCTAGGCAAGTGCTCTACCACAGCCACACATTTTACTTTTCTAAAAAAAACTTATTTATCAATTTTTAATTATCCATAGAATATATTGTATTGTTTAAGAAAGAATGAGTAGAAACAATACAATGTAGATCTGATAAACTATAAACTATTCAATATATAAAACTACTCAATATATAAAAACTATATGTTATTCTATATAAAGAAATTAAAAACAGTCTACAGAAGATGTAGGAATAAGATTAAAAACATGAAATAGAATTAATCACATTGGATTTCTGTATTCAACAAAAGCATTTCCCAAATGAAATGGATGATAAAATGGAAAGAAAATCAGAAAAGGAAATAAGTATAGAAATGAAAAGAATGAATAAAATTAAACAAGTTTTCAAACATCGTTTTAAAATTAAGAAACTGACTTAATACTTCATCTCTTATGTTCAATAATCAAAAGTCATCAATCTTATCCTTACAGTAACAAAAATGTCTGAAAATCAAATTGCATTTCTTGAAACCAACAATGTACTGCTAAAGCTGTCAAGTAGTATATATAATCTTGAGGAATGGCTGGAGACAGAATATGGTCTAATTTGAGATTAAGGAAACCTTGGGGTCCTGTAGAGTTAGGGAAACCCTTGTAGTTTCACAGTTTTTCTTCCAGGTACCCTACCGGTTTCCCACTGAAGATTCCAAGAATACCTCATGTCCCTGATAGGATTAGGTTGTGAATTAAAAGTAAAGTCAATTAAGGACAAAGTTTCAAAGAAAAATATTGGGAATATTGTAGTCAGAGACGGGAGTAAGGGTACCAGTGGGGGTAGTACACGTTGATGAAACACTTGTGAAAGTCATGGTCCTCAGACATAGACCCACTTAAAGACTGGATAAGATTAGAAAAAACTCCTTTGTCCCATATCTGACCTGCACAATAGCAAGGATCTGGTATAATAATAATCAATCACAGCTGAAAGAGTTGTAATATACAGATTCTTTATCCCTGAAGTAGTGTTTAAGGAAACTCAAATGGTGAGATTTAAAAAAGTACAGGATGAAAACTTAAAGCCTCTGGTACCTTTAGCTGCAAGCAATAATTAAACACCAGACAAGTCCTCACCAGATAAAATAAATACTCCTATCAGTGGCCTATTTACCTCATTTTGGGGGGAGGGTACTGGAGATTGAATTCAGGGGTACTCAACCACTGAGCCACATCCCCAGCCTTATTTTGTGTTTTATGTAGAAACAGGGTCTCGCTGAGTTGCTTAGTGCCTTGCTGTTGCTGAGGCTGGCTTTGAACTTGCGATCCTCCTATCTCAGCCTCCCTAAGTGCTGGGATTACAGGCTTATGCCACCGCACCCAGCTTTTTTACCTCATTTTTTTTTTAATTATTCAATAAAACATGTCTGGCTTTCAACAAAAATTACAAGACAAGCCAGAAGATACACTAAAATGTATTCTGAAGATAAAAATCAGACTCAAACATATCATACATGTTTGAATTGCCAAGTTAAAAAAAACTAAAGTAATTATGATTAATATGTTAAATACTCTAGTGGGAAAAAAGTATATAGCATGCAAAAACTTATAAACTAGGTTAGGGAAAATGGAAACTTTAAGAATCAAAACAAAATTCTAGAAATCAAACATGCTGAAATAGAAAGGAAGAATGCCTTCTGATGCCACCAATTAAATTATGGCCAAGGAAGAAACCATGATGTTGATGATAAGTTAATTAAAAATTACCCAGACAAAAATACAAAGGAAATAAAAGCAACCCAAGAACTCTGAGACATTATCAAAGAATAAAGCATGCATAATCGGAATACAAAAAGAAGAAAGGAAAACAGCAGAAAAAATATTTGAAGTAAAACTATCTGAAAATTTTTCAAAAACTAAGATGAGATAAAAAGATTTTGAGAGAATATCAAGTAGGATAAGTACCAAATATAAATAGGTGAATAAATAAAGTAATACCTAGTCATCTCATATCCAAATTACAGAAAACTAAAAAAAAAAATTTTGAAAGAAGAAAAAATCATTGCCTTACTTATACAGCTATAGAGGAATAAGGATAAGCAATTAATTGGATAGCACAATAATCAATCTTTATCTTCAGCTGATGATCGTAACAGTCCTTTTCTCCATTGTAGGCATAGCTCTGAGCCAACATCCATGTGAATTCCACAATTTGAGTCTTTTTAAATTAAATCTGCCAGCCTATATCTTTTAATGGATGCGTTTAGGCCATTAATGTTCAGAGTTATTATTGAAAATATGGCTTGTATTCCCGTTCATTTTAGTTTATTTTTGGTTTTAACTTAACTTGGTTTCTCCTTTGATTGACCTTTTCTTTACTATAGTTCCTCCCTTTGCTGATTTTCATTGTTGTTTTTCATTTCCTCCTTGAGGAATATTTTGCTAAGAATGCTCTCTAGTGCAGGCTTTCTTGCTGTAAATTCTTTTAACTTTTGTTTATCATGGAAGGCTTTTATTTCATCATCAAATCTGAAGCTTAATTTTGGTGGATATAAGATTCTTGGTTGGCATCCATTTTCTTTCAGAGCTTGGTATATGATGTTCCAGGATCTCCTGGATTTGAGGGTCTGGGTTGATAAATCTGCTGAAATCCGAGTTGGTCTCCCCTTGTATGTAATCTGCTCCTTCTCTCTTGCAGCTTTTAACATTCTATCCTTATTGTGTATATTAGTGATTTTCATTGTAATGTGCCTTGGTGTGGATCTGTTGAGTTTTGTACATTTGGTGCCCTGTAAGCCTCTTGTATTGGATTTTCCAATTCATTCTTCATGTTTGAGAAATTTCCTGATATTATTTCATTGAAGAGATTATGCATTCCTTTGGTTTGTACCTCTGTGCCTTCCTCTATCCCAATAATTCTTAGATTTGGTCATTTGATGTTATCCCATAATTCTTGGATATTCTGTTCATAGTTTGTTACCATCTTCATTGTGTGGTCAACTTTATTTTCAAGATTATATATGTTGTCTTCATTGTCTGAGGTTCTGTCTTCCAAGTTCTCTAGTCTGTTGGTGATGCTTTCTATTGGATTTTTTATTTGGTTTAATGTGTCCTTATTTCAAGGATTTCTACTTGGTTCTTTTTCAAAGTCTCTTTCTTGAAGTAATCTTTTGCTCCCTGTATTTACTCTCTTATCTGTTTGTGGGAATGATCAATGGTTGCCTGTATTTTCTCTCTAATCTCTTAGTTGGAGTGATCAATTATTGCCTGTATTTGCTCTCTTATATTATTCTGTGCTTCACAGATCATTTTAATTATGTATGTTCTGAACTCATCTGACATTTCATCTACTGTGCTGTCAATGGATTCTATTGTTGTAGCATCTTGGTTTGATTGGGGCATTTTCTTCCCTTGTTTTTTCATGTTGTTCATGTGTCTTCCTCTCTAATAATGCTGATCTGAGGTATTACAGTTTCTACCCTAAAATCTTATAGTGTCCCTGCAAGTGACCAATATCTCACCTCTGGTGTAACTGGGCCTGCAGGGACCTCAGGGATGATCTTCCTGGTCCTGGCTGTTGACTCTAGATGGATGTAGGCAGGGACAGCCACTGGTTGGTAGATGGGGGGCTGCAGCGGAGATCATGGCCAGTCTTCTCCTCCGCACATGTGCGGTGGGTCCCAAATGGTGTTTGAGATGACACAAATTAAGGTTTCAAGAGAAATATCATGTCTATTTAAGAAAAACAAATTAAAATCAAATTTGACCCTCCAGAATTGTAAATTAGTTTGTGTCACAATGTGTTGTTCCAGTCGTTGCACAAACTGAGGCTGAAGACTTAGTGGGTAGGAGGCTAGCTTGAGGGACACAACTGGGAGCCTGTGGAGAAAAAGAGACTGAGAAGATTTAAAGTTCATTGAAGAAACAAAGAAGAAAAAGTGAACTTTCTTTTATTATGCTGCCTTTCTTCCTGGAAAAATTTCATGGGTTTTTCACAAGGTTGCCAAGGATAACAATGAATAAAGCATGCTCCGAATCTTCATCCTTAACCTCCCTGTCCTAGATAGAGTTTTTGTTTTAAATTTCACATGAGTAGCAAAGGAATCTGTGCTCCCTCTTTAAGCAAGATAAATTCTGTGTGCCTCCAGACGTATTTCCTGGACTTACTTCCAGGGCTGGGGATGGAGCTCAGTGATAGAAACTTACCTGGCATGTGTGTTGCCTGGGGCAAGATTCTGAGGAATGTAATATAAATGTGTGAGTGAATGAATGGAAACCAAAAAAAAAAAAAAAAAAAAAGTCAAGCAAAAACATGTTTATAAGATGATAGTAACATGAATTTTTTTCTAATGGAAATTTTAACAGTTGATGTCAGAAGAAATATCACAAGGTGCCCAAGTGGACACAAGTTAAATCTTTGAACATAAATTTTGTGTATGATGAGAATTTACTCATTATCAGATAATTCTGGCCTTATGAAAGTAAAAACAGATGATTGTGGTGGCCTGTGTTAACAGTGATTCCAGAAGCAGAAGCTATAGGTTCACATAGGTATAGGTATACGAGTCAACCCTGAGTGAACACTCAGGACCATGAGGGGGAAAAAAGGCTGAGAGCAATGAAAAGTAATGGAAGAAACAGAGAAAAGTTGAGTTTCTCTAGAAGATAAAAGCAGCACAAAAGAGAGTAATAAGAAGAAGGACAATGAAATGATTTTTTTCAGATCTGAAGATTGAACATAGGTGCACGATACTTTGCAGTCCTTGCCCATTTTATGTTTTATTTTGAGGCAGATCTTCATTATTGCCCAGGATCACTTTGGATGTGCCATCCTCATATTCTCCAGCCTCAGCCTCTCTAGTTACTGGGCCATTTTTTTAAGTACTAATATGGCTATCAAATCTGGGTTTCCTCTTTAAGTGAAATAAATTCAGTATGCCTCTGGTTGCCTACCACTAGCTTAGCTTTGCAGGGAAATACTGAGAACTGTGTACCTTGAAGTGCTAACTACCCAGGATTGGAAGAGGGCTCAGGGGTAGAGCCTGTCTTTGGAATTTGTGATGCCTATAATTAGATTCATAGCATGCAGTATAAATGAGTGAATTAATGGCAACCACCCTCCCTGCAAAATAAGACAAAACAAAAATACTTATGGGATGCTTTAAGTCTCTAATACTTTGTTTCCTAGTAGAGAGGTTAGCTACTGCTGGTGCCAGAAAAAATATCAAAGTGTGTTCATGAGGACACAAGTCAAATTTTTGTAGAGAAAGTTTGTGCATAATCAGGATGAGTAAATTAGAAGATAATTTGAATTTTCCACAGCCAGAATCAGGCATGTGTGGGAGCCTGTGGTACCAGTGATTCCAGAAGGTGGGACTGGGAGAGCATATGAATGTAGGCATAGAAACACAGCTTGGAAGAGCACAATCAGGGGTCTGAGGACTAAAGGAAATGTTGATAAGAATGAAAAGTCATGGAAGAAACCATGAAGGAAAAGTTGAGCATCTCTCTTTTATGCTGCCTTTCTTCCTGGAAGCTTCATATTGTTGGGGAACATGAAGTCTCTTCTACCTTGAAGTGCTAAACTCCCATGATTAGGGAGGGAACTCTGTGGTAGAGCTATTCCCTGGGATGTGCTATGCCTGGGAATGGATTCTCAGGACTGCAGTATAAATTAGTGAATGAATGCATGACAGCCAGAAAACAATGTAAGGCAAAAAAAAAAAAAAAAGCATTTTTGGGATGGGAGTAACCTACAAAATTTTTTGCTAGTGGATAATTTAACTACAGCTGGTGCCAAAAGAAATGTCTTTGTGGTAGACCGGGGTGCCAGTGATAGGAGTGGCAGCCTGTGGTACCAGCTTTTCCAGAAGCTGAGGCTGGGGGTCATGTGAGTGCAGGAGCACAGGCCTGTGATCATCCAACACAGTGGAGAAACTGAGGAGAAAAATAATGGGAGAGAAGAGCAGAAAATCACAAAGAAGAAAAAGTCATTTCTCTTTCTTCCTTGAATGAAGATAGCATTAAAGAGGGAATTAAAGAATAGAGTGGTAGAGGGAAAGAAAGAAACACAAAATTATTTTTTATGAAGCTGAGGAGTGAACCCAGGTTCATGCCATCTGCAGCTCCAGCCTCTTTTATGTTTTACACAGGAGGCAAGGTCTCCTGAGTCTGTCTAGTATCACATGTTCCCATCTCAGCCACCCTAGTTACTGGAAAGTTTCTTTAAAAATGAATATGGATATCAGCTGGGCGCGGTGGTACAAGCCTGTAATCCCAGCACTTAGGGAGACTGAGACAGGAGAATCGCGAGTTCAAAGCCAGCCTCAGCAACAGCAAGGTGCTAAGCAACTCAGTGAGACCCTGTCTCTACACAAAACACAAAATAGGGCTGGGGATGTGGCTCAGTGGTCGAGTACCCCTGAGTTCAATCCCTGGTGCCAAAAAAAGAAAAGAAAAGAAAAGAAAAATGAACATGGATATCAAAGAAACATGTGCTTCATGTTTAAGGAAGAAAACCACGATCTTTGTGCCTCAGTTTGTATTTCCTGGTGTTAATTTTTGGGGGGAATACAAAACCTCTGTGCCTTTAATTGCTCACCTCTCAGTTCTGGGTGGAGCTTAGTTTTGGAGGCTTTCCCCCAAGTGTGTAATGCCTTAAGTTGGATTCCCAGGATTGTGATATAAATAAGTGAATCAGTGAAGGGGTGAATGGCAGCCAAAGAAACAAAATCAGCCAGAACAATAAAGCGTGGGATGCTAGTAACACACAGTAACATCTAGGTGAGATGTTTACTATGGTTGGTGCCAGAAGAAATATCAAAATTTATTCAAGAGGACAGTTAAATCTTTAAAGAGAAAGTTCTATGGCTTCAGGAGGAATAACTTGGAAGATAATTCAGACTCTGTGGAGATACCTCAGAAAACTTGGAATGGAACCACCATTTGACCCAGCTATCCCACTCCTTGACTTATACCCAAAGGACTTAAAATAAGCATACTACAGTGACACAGCCATATTCATGTTTATAGTAGCTCAATTCACAATAGCTAAACTATGGAACGAACCTAGATGCCCTTTGACAGATGAATGGATAAAGAAAATATGGTACATATACACAATGGAATATTACTCAGCCTTAAGTAAAAATGAAATTATGGCATTTGCAGGTAAATGGATGGAACTAGAGAATATCATGCTAACATAAGCCAACCCCTAAATACCAAAAGCTGAATGTTTTCTCTGATAAGCGGATGCTAATCCATAGTGAGGCAAGGGAATAGGGAAGAACGAAGGAATTTTGTTTGTGTAGAGGGGAGTAAGGGGAGGGTTGGGGCTGTGGGGATGGGAGTGACAGTAGAAAGAGACAGACATAGCCAGGTGCCGTGGTGCACGCCTGTAATCTCAGCACTTTGGGAGGCTGAGTCAGGAGAATCGTGTGTTCAGCAACAAAAAGGTGCTAAGCAACTCAGTGAGACCCTGTCTCTAAAATAAAAACATAAAATAGGGCTGAGGATGTGGCTCAGTGGTTGTGTACCCCTGAGTTCAATCCCCGGTACCAAAAAAAAAGATGGACATTACATGTGTGACTGCACTATTGGAGTAACTCTGAACCATGTACAGCCAGAGGAATGAGAAGTTGCACTCCATCTGTGTACTATGTGTCAAAATGCACTCTATTGTAAAATTAATAACTTAATTTAAAAAAAAGAAAAAAGAAAAATAATTCAGATTTTCCAAATCAGAAACAGGTAGTTGTGGAAGCTTGTGATACCCATAATTCCAGAAGCCTAGCCTGGGGTTTTGCGTGAGTGAAGCTGTTATGGCTCATCATTGGGGAACACAGCTGGGACACTTTGGAGAAAGAGCTGAGAGGAATTAAAAGTCATGGAAGAAACAGAGAAGGAAAAGTCAAATTTCTCACTTTTAAGAAAGGTGGCATAAGAAAGATAAATAAGGCAAGAGAGTGGAAGAGAGAAGGATGGAGAGCAAACAATAATCTGTGAGTGTGTGTGTGGGTAGGAAGGTGGAAGCAGAGTGAGTGTGTGTGTGGACATGAAGATGGAAGCCAGAGAGCGCTGCCTGCAGCCACAGCCTTTTTGCCTTGTTTGGAGTTGAATACTTTATCTAATTATTATTTTGCTGCAGAGCTGTTGCTTCAGTGTATAAAAATAACACCAGCAAGTGCAGTATATTGTAAAATTAAGACAGTATTGTTCTTTTGACACTGCATGACAAACACTTTCCTTCACTCCTCGTTTTTTCCAATGGGAAGATCATTAAGTATATTGACCCCAATCCAAGGATGGTTTTAAGCAAGTTACAGTATTATAAAAGCTAATATCAAGATTATTCTTGAATTACATGTTTTTTGTAAGTAGTTTTTACCATAAATAATTTCATAAATTCTGAATACCAGAGCCTCAAGCTTACTCTAACAATCATAAGAAATTGTAAAAAAAGATGCATATTGTGTTTATCTGGGATCCATGGGAAGTCAAGCTGTATCTTCTTCCAGTAGCAGTGTTGAGAGTCGTCTCTTTTTAAGTCTTCTATCCACCACTAAATTAAGACAACTGTGCTGAAGCTATTCCACACGAGTTTACTTAGGGTGCCATTCCCATTCCACAGTAGATTTTGTGCATTTCTCAAATGCCTCTTCACTCATCAAGTCATCTAGTTCTCAAGGGTAACTTGTGTCATCTTCATCAGCCAACCATCTTCATAGCAAGTTTTGTTCACAAGCCCTGGGATTTTTGCAAGTGCCTCATTAATTTCAGTTACTTCTCCTGATAGAGGAGAATAGAGTGCACACTTTGCAAAGCACCAGACTTATCTTGCTTTTCAATTTTGTCCCAATTTCAGGCAGACTGCAGTAAACATCTCCAAGAGCTTCCTGTCAAAATTGCTGTTTCCCAGTGTTTCAATACCATTTTCTGCTGTTATCTCATGTTTCTCTGTGAAATTATGCACCAAGAACAGAGCAAGTCCCATGCAGATCTGCTACTGAGGGTCACCATGTCAGAGTGAGTCCTTTTTTGTGAGACAGTGTCCCATGAGGCTGCCCAGGATCACTTGCAACATGCCATCCTCCCATTCTCCAGCCTCAGCTTCCCTGGTCACTGCTCAGAGTATCCTTTGAGTTACACATGGAAAGTAAACATGCACAGGTACCACAGGAAATCTGAGCTTTCTCTTGAGGCTAGCTAAATAAATTTTGTGTGCCCCAGGCTGTCCTCCTAGTCTTAGTGGCGATGGGGAAAAGGGAGTCTTCCATACCATAAACTGCTCACCTCCCAGTGCTGTGTATGGAGTTCAGTGGTGGAGACTTTCCCTGGGATGTGTGATGTCTGGGATGGATTCCCAGGGCTGCAATATACATGAGTGAATGAATGCTGAGTGAATGACAGCCAGGAGACAAAATCAGGCTAGGACTGGGGTTGTAGCTCAGTGGTAGAATGCTTGCCTAGTACATGTGAGGCACTGGGGTCAATCCTCAGCACCACATAAAAATAAATAAATGAAGATATTGTGTCTATCTACAACTAAATAAATTTTAAAAAACAAAATCAGGCTAAATAAAAATGTTTATATGATGCTAGTAATCTACAAATTGTTTTTCTACCTTAGAAATTAACTACAATTGATGTCAAAGAAACATCAAAATATGTTCAAGAGACACAAGTCAAATCTGCAAAGAGAATTTTCATGCAGGATCAGGAGGAACAAGGTAGAAGATAATTCAGATCTTCCAAATCAGAAATGGTAAGTGAGGTAGCCTGAGGTGCCAGTGATTTCAGAGGCTGAGGCTGGGGTTTGGGCCCCGCCTCTGGGAGCACAGTTGGGACACCATGGAGAAAAAGAGGATTTGTGAGCAATCACCATGGAAGAAACAGAAAGAAAAGTCAAGTTTTCCTCTCTCATGCTGTCTTTCTTCATCATGAATGAAATAAGGAAAGAGTATGGAAGAGAGAAGAAAGGAGAAATGAGTGAATGATAACCAAAGAAACAACATCAGGTAAAACAGAAACATTTATGAGATGCAAGTAACACATAAAATGTTTCTTTAGGCTGACTACTAACTACTGTTAGTGGTAGAAGAAGAAATGAATTGTGTTCAAGAGGCCACACATCAAATATGTGAAGAAAAATTCTATGCGGGATCTGGAGGAACAAATTAGAAGATAATTCAGAACTTCCAAAATTACAAACAGGTAGGCACGGAGGTTTGTGGTACCAGTGATTTTGGACTCTCAGAAGTGAGTCACATGAGCATGTGTTCCAGTGTAGCCTGGTTGAACACAGATGGGATCCTGAAGAGAAAAAGAAGGCTGAGAGGAATGGAAATTCATGGGAGAAACAGAAACAGATGAAAAAAAGCTGAGTTTCTCTCTTCCTTGCCGCTGCAAATAACAGCAGCACAAATGAGAGAAATAAGGAAAGAGAGTGGAGACTGACTTCCAACTTCCTAGGCGAATCTCCAAGTGTCCTGAGAGTCTCTGGACCTGGCAAAGCACTCACCATGTTCAGAGTCCTGTGCCAAGTTTTGGTTTGACTTGTTTGGCAGGTACAAGGAGCCTTGCTGAAAGAGGACTGGGTTTGCCATTTGATCAACTTGGGTTCTAGTAGCTCCAGTGGACCAGCAGAGCTGGCCTCCATCTCCTCTCTTCCTGGGAGATTGATAATGCTGAATGATGCCAACAGCCTCATGTCACCAGCTTGCCTGGTCTGGAAAGGATGCCTCCTGGTCTGGCCTGCATGGATGACTGGTCAGATTAGACAGCAGTTACTCTGGGCAGAGAAGAAGCTGTTTGGAGCCTGGGATGAGCCAGGACATACCTGGCTGACCAAGGCTGCTTCTAGTTCCCAGGAGGCTGGAAAATGAGTTTGAAGTTAGCAAATGCTCTTGGGTAATAACCCAGACTCCAGTTGGAGGAGTGTGCAGCCAGGCCTCAAACCCAACCCAGGCCAGGGTTCTCGTGGTCAGAGCTCCTAAGGGTTGAGATGGGTATCGGGCCCAGGCTGAGGATTGGTTGCATCTGAGTGAACATCTCCTCACCCTGGTTCATCCCCCTTCAGCCCTGCCTGGGACAGTATCCCGTCCCCAGAAGCAACATCTGCTCCAGAGTACATTTGTCCTTGTCAAGAAATGAGATCCTTCTTTTTGCTTTGGAGATGGTGAAGGGTGAGGAAGCTGAGAGTGGGGCTTGAGGTTGTGCTCAGGACTCCAGCTGTGCCACTTACACCGTGTGGCCCAGGGAAGTCCTCTTAATGCTCAGAGCCTGTTTCAATACCATTAACAGGGTATAAACATGCTCCAGTAGAAGGCTGATATGACACTCAGGCACAGTATTCACAAATGCTGTGAAAAAAGTGGCTTAATTGTTTCAGGCCAAGTTTACATTTAGACAAAGCAGGCCTTGGACCTCTCCAACCTGATATGGAAGAATGCACTCCAAGAACTGAGCAGATGTGGCCAGCTAGCCCTGGATGGAGGAAAGAGGCCTGCCCTCAAATGTCACCCATACTGAGGCCATCCCCTTTTCAAGGTCAGCCACACTGAAGTCTGACCCCTCCTCAAGTTTAGGATCAGGAAACAAAAATATGGTGAGCATTAGGGTTAGCGTGGAAATTATGATTGGAGTTGGTTGGACCTGAGCTAATTTGAGGTCTGGGTTTGTGATCAGGTATTGGGTACCGGATAGGTGGGGAGGGTTTACAGAGTAGATATTAAATAGAGTGCATAGTTTGTGGGCTTAGATTTAAGGTTTCTAGGGTGAGATAAGAGCTAGGGCATAAAAAATAGGGTCAGTGTTTTAGAGTTATGGGTAGGCCAGAGGTCAGGATCAGGGTCAAACCAAGACTTCCTTAGAACTCAGCATCCCTGACATACCATCCTCCATACTGTCTTAACCTTGAACACTACCTCTTATGCCCTGCTCTGTGGTCCTCAACCCCTTCTCTCACAGCTTCCTGTGTAGCCCTGTATCACATCCCATGTGGCCTCAGGAGTGTCCTCCAATGCCTGCTTTCACTGACCCTGAGTTGGCCTCAACCTCCTCTCCCCATTTTCTTTCCTCTACCTCCTCTCATCTCCTCCTGTGCACTCTCCCATCACCTCCTCTCAAGGGCTCATGAGTATCCCTTAACCATCTCTTCTTGTGGCTTCTTTGTAGCACACCACCCCTTCTCATCCTATTCTCTGTAGACCTCCACCAGCACCTCTCAACTCCTGTGTGTTCCTTCACCCACTGCTCTCATGTCCTCTACAGCCTTCCACCACCTCCTTTCTCAGCCCCTATATAACTCTTGGTAACAATCTACAGGTCACTCCACCACCTGTGTACCCTCCTCCACCTCCTCTAATCACCCTGTGTAGCCCTGCTCCACCTCCTCTAATCACCCTGTGTAGCCCTGCTCCACCTCCTCTAATCACCTTGTGTAGTCCTGCACCACCTCCTCTAATCACCTTGTGTAGCCCTGCACCACCTCCTCTAATCACCTTGTGTAGTCCTGCACCACCTCCTCTAATCACCCTGTGTGG
>CM053405.1:7813-122831 GCA_028644305.1 Xerus rutilus
CACACACACACACACACACACACACACACACACCTCAATGAAGAAAGGCAGCATGAAAAAGAAAAACTTGACTTTTCCTTCTGTTTCTTCCATGACTTTTTCTTCCTCACAGACCCTCTTGTCTCCATGGTGTCCCTGCTGTGCTCCCAGAGGCTGGGCCAAAACACCTGCACTAACATCAAACCCCAGCCTCAGCCTCTGAAACTGAGGGTAACTAGGGCTACCTCATGTACTGTTTCTGACTTGGTAGGTCTCGTTCCTCCTGATCCCATGTGAAAATTCTCTTTGAAGATTTATTTGACTTCTGATCCCTGAACACATTTTGAGGTTTCTTTTTACACCAACTGTAGTTAACTTCTCAGCTAGAGAAAACAATTTTGTAGGTTATTAGCATCACAAAAACATTATAATGTAGCCTGTTTTTTTCTTGCTTATCATCCACTCGTGTACATCACAGTCTTGGGAATCCAACCCCAGGCATCACAATTGCAGGGAAAGTCTCTACCACTAAACACCATTCAAAACCCTGGGAGGTAAGCAGTTCAAGGACTGGAAGACTCCCTTTTCCTCTGACACCACTAAGACCAGGAGAGATAGCCTGAGCTATGCAGGATTTATTTAGATAGCATTAAGAGGAAGCCAACACTTCCTGGGGTACTTGTGCATGTTTTCTCTTCATGGGTAACTCAAAAGATACTCTGGCCAGGGACCAGTGAAGCTGAGAATGAAGAATGGGAGGGTGGCAGGTTGCAAGTGATCCTGGGCTGCCTTATGAGACTATCTCATAAAGGACTCACTGCAGCTGGAGCCATCTGTGGCCAAAGGGGCAGTATGGTGACCCTCAGTAGACTTATGGACACAGTGCTGTGAGTGGTGTAGAGCATGGGAGCCTTGGGCCCTGATGGCTGTGCACAGGACCCACTCTGCTCTTGGTGCACAAATTCACAGAGAAATATTAGTGGATAACAACATAAAATGCCATTAGAACAGTGGGAATGAGCAATTGTGCACAGCAAGCTCTGGGAGATGTTTACTGCAGTCCACCTGAAAATTGGGACAAAATTAAGACAGTATGAGTTTGGAAACTGTGAAAACTGCCAGTGAACTCTGTTCTCTCTGTCAGAAGTAACTTAAATTGGTGAGGCACTTGCAGAAAAACCAAGACTGTGAACAAATCTTGTTATGAAGATGGTTGGCTGATGAAGATGACACCAAGTGACCCTTCAGAACTGGATGACTTAATGAGTGAAGAAGCATTTGAGAGATATGCAAAACCTGTTGAGGAGTGGAAATGGCACCCTAAGTAAACCATTGTGGAGTAGCTCCAGCACAGTTGTCTTAAGTCAGTGGGGGAGAGAAGATTAAAGAGAAACGACTCTCAACACTGTTACTAGAGGAAGATACCCCTTAACTTTCCAACAACTGTAGATAAACACAACATGCACCTTTTACAATTCCTTATGATTTTTAGAGTAGGCTTTAGGCCCTGGTATTTAGAGTTCATGATATTATCTATGATGAAAAATAATTATGAAATTATGCAATTCAAGGACAATCTTATTATAAGCCTTAAATAGTGTCTTAACTTGCTTAGATCCATCCCTGGATTTGGGTCAATATACTGAATGATCTTCCCATTGGAAAAAACTAGAAATAGAGGAAAGTATTTGTTATATAGTGTCAGAAGAATGATACTGTCTTAGTTTCATTTTTTTGGTACTGGAGATTGAACTCTGGGGCACTTGACCACTGAGCCACTTTGTGTTTTATGTAGAGACAGGGTCTCACTGAGTTGCTTAATGCCTCGCCGTTGCTGAGGCTGGCTTTGAACTCGCGATTCTCCTGTCTCAGCCTCCCTAAGTGCTGGGATTACAGGCTTGTGCCACCGCACCCAGCTCTGTCTTAGTTTCATAATACACTACACTTGCTGTTGTTATTTTTATGCACTGAAGCAACAGATTTGCAGCAAAATAAGAAACAAATAAAACATTCAACTTTAAAAGAAAAAGCAAAGAGAGGCTGGGGCTGTGAGGTAGCATGCCCCTGGTTTCCATCCTCTTATCCACAGAAAATTATCTTGTGTTCTTTGTCCTTCTCTCTTCCACTCTTTCCTTATTTAGCTTTCTTGAAAGGCAGCATGAAAGAAAGAAACTTGACTCTCTTCCCTTTTTCCTCCTCAGTTTCTCCACTGGTTTGGCTGATTATAGGCCTGTACTTCTGCACTCCCATGATCCCCAGCCTCAGATTCTGGCAAAGCTGAAACCACAGACTGCCATTCCTTCCAATGGTACCCCAAGTATTATGGTTTGGATGTGAGGTGTCCCCCAAAAGCTCACATGTGAGACGATGGAAGATGATTTAGAGGAGAAATGATTGGGTTATAGTCTTAACCTAATCAATGAATAAATCCCTGGCTGGAGGCAGGTGGGGTGTGGCTGGAGGAAGTGGTTCATAGGGTGCGTAGCTATGGGTATATATTTTGTATCTGGAGAGTGGAGTCTCTCTGCTTCCTGACCATCATGTAAGCTGCTTTTCTCTGCCACACTCTTCTGCCATGTTGTTCTGCCTCCTCACCTCGAGCCCTGAGGAATGGAGCCTGCTGTCTATGGATTGAGACCTCTGAAAGCATGAGCCCCAAAATAAACTCTCCCTCCTCTACAGTTGTTCTGGTGGGGTCCTTTTAGTCACAGCAGTGAAAAAGGTGACTAACACCAGGCCACCACTCTTGCTGCTGGTACCATGGGCTGCCACATCTGTTGCTGGTATCACAGGCTGTCACACAGGCCTTTCTTCAGGTACCAAGTGTAGCTCAATTCTCTAATTAGCAAACAAAAAAATTTTATATTACTAGCATCCCAAAAATTGGGTTTTGTTTTGTTTTGTTTTTCGGTGTATTGCTTTCTGGTCGTCATTCATCCATTCACTAATTCATGCTGCAGTCCTGAGAATCCATTCCCAGGGAATGGCTCTACCACTGAGCTTCATCCCCAGCCATGGAGTTCACCACCTCAAGGTGGAGGAGACTCCATGTTCCTCAACAACATGAGGCTTCCAGAAAGAAAGGTAGCATAGAAGAGAGACACTCTTTTTTTCCTTCATGGTTTCTTCCATGACTTTCCATTCTTATCAGCCTTCCTTCTCTCCTCAGACTCCTGACCATGTTCCCCAGGCCAGGCTTCTACACCTGCATTAATGCGCTTCCTAGTCTCACCTTCTGGAATTGCTGATACCACAGACTACCACCCACACCTGATTCGGATTACAGAAGATCCAAATTATCTTCTAATTTATTCATCCTGATCATGCACAAAATTTCTTTACACAGATTTGACTTGTGTCTTCTTGAACACACTTTGATAGTCTGACAACAACCACAGTTAACCTCTCTGCTAGAAAAAAATTCTGCCGGTTATGAGCATCACAAAAACATTTTTGTTATGCCTTATTTTATTTGGTTTTTTTTTGTTCCCATTTATTCAGTCATTCATATTACATCCTGAGACTATAATCCCAGGCATCACACATTCCAAAGATGACAGTTTCTAACCCTGGGTCCTCTCCCAATCCCCAGGAGGTTAGCACTTCAAGGCACACAGGACCAAGTATTACCTGACAATGCAAAGCTCATGATAAACAACCAGAGGCATGCTGAATTGGTTCATTTTACTTAAAGATGAATCTCAAGGGGCTGGGATTGTAGCTCAGTGGTAGAGCGCTTGCCTCGCATGCGTGAGGCCCTGGGTTCGATCCTCAGCACCACATACAAAGCAATAAAATAAAGACATTGTGTCCATCTACAACTAAAAAAAAAAAAAAAGATGAATCTCAGATTTGTTTGATACCCATGTTTGCATTTAAAGCAATGGCCCAGTGACTAGGGAGGCTGAGCTGGAGAACATGAGAATGGCAGATTCAAAGTGATCCCGGCCAGCAATGCCAGAACCTGTCTCAAAGTAAAACATAAAAGAGGCTGGGCCTGCAAAGTGTTGTGCACCTGTGTTCAATCCTCAGATATGAAAAAATCATTTTATTCTCTCTTTTATTCTTCCTCCACCCTCTCTTTCCTTATTTCTCTTTGGTGCTGCTTTAGCACACAACTTCTCTTTAACTTTTCTTCTCCGTTTCTTCAGTGATTTTTCCTTCCTCTCAGCCCTACTTTTTCTCCTCATGGTCTCGCCTTTGTTTGCTCAGGGATGGCTAGTACGACTGCACTCACGTGTTCCCCCAGCCTCTGCTTCTGGAATCACTGTTAACACAGGCTACTAAAACTACTCACTTTCAATTTTGGAAGGTCAGAATTATCTTCTAATTAGTTCATCCTAATCATGCAAAACATTATCTTCAAAGATTTAACTTGTGTCCACTTGAGAACATTGTATCATGCATTCATTCACTCACACATTTACAGTACATTTCCTGGAATCCTATGCCAGGCAACACATGCTCTACCACTGAGCTCCATCTCCAGCCCTGAAGGTTAGCACTTCAAGGTAGAGAAGACTCTGTTCCCACACAGTTAAATCCAGGAAAGGGCCTGAGGCACGTAGAACGATACTTAAAAAGGGAGCCCAGATTTCTTTGCTATCCATGTTCAATTTAAAAGAAACTCTATGCAGTGACAGGGAGGTTAAGGATGGAGAACAGAAACATGTCATGCTCATTGTGATCCTTGGCAACCTTGTGAGCATCCCATGAAAATTTTCCAGGAAAAAAGGCATGAAGAGAGAAGTGCAACTTTTAATTCTTTGTTTCTTCCATTATTTTCCAATCTTCAGTCACTTTTTATCCGTGGTGTCCTAAATTTTGCCCCCAGGCTAGCCTTCTACACATGCACCCACAAGGTCCCCAGCCTCAGCTCCTGCAGTCACTGGGACAACAGGCTACTACACCTATTCATTTCTAATTATGAAAGGTCTTAAGTATCTTCTACTTTCTTCATCCTGGCCTTACCTATTTCTCTTCAAAATTCAATTTGTGTTATATTGAACACCTTTCAATATTTATTCTAACACCAACCATTATTAAACACTTTGCTACAAATTTTTGTAGGTTAATCATATTTCAAGTCATTTTCTATTTTGTTCCCTCTCTCGTCTACTCTCTCTTATTTCTCATTACTGGTGCTATACTTCATGCACTAAAACTCAAACTTTAACTTTTTTTTTTTTTTTTTGGTACTGGGGATTGAACTCAGGGGTACTCAACCACTGAGCCATATCCTCAGCCCTATTTTGTGTTTTATTTAGAGACAGGATCTCACTGAGGTGCTTAGCACCTCGCCATTAACCAAGGCTGGCTTTGAACTCCCAATTCTCCTGTTCCAGCCTCCCAACATGCTGGGATTACAGGCATGTGCCGCTTCACCTGGCTAACCCCTAACTCTTAATTTCTGTTAACACAGGCTACTACAACTACTCATTTTCAATTTTGGAAGGTCAGAATTATCTTCTAATTGGCTTAGCCTAATCATGCAAAAATTATCTTCAAATATTTAACTTGTGTACACTTGTGATGACTCATGCCATAAACCCTAACTAACTGCTATTCCTATCTATATATCTAACCCTACCCCAAAATCTACCACTAACCCTAACCCTCTAACTCTAACACTAACAGCTAAGCCTAATTCTAAACCTAACCCTAAACTCTGACCCTAACCCTCTAACCCTTTCCCTAACCCAGCCCCAACGTCTTCTCTAACTGCAATCCCTAAACCCAATTCTGATATCAACTAACACTACCTACCTGCAGATAGCAGTAGCTCCCACAGTCTAAGGACTCCCTTTCAGATGCCAGTTCAAAGCAGCAGGTTCCCAGGTAACATGTATCTTCTGTTCAACTTGGACACAAATGAGAGTTTTCATGACCCCCTTCTCTGTTTGAGCCACTTGAAGCGGCTCACAGTAGCCAGGAAAGCAGTGTATTTCGTACTGCCAATTCACCATAAAGCATATCTTCCAAACATGTCTTAAATAATATTCTTGAACAGGCAGATGACAATACACACAGGGAAAGTTAAGTGGTAAAGCACATGTAGCTTTCATGGCCTCTCCAGACAGCACCCTCCCAGAACCTTCAGCAACACAGAGTGCCCTTAACCCACATCCTTTTGCTTTATATGGATGTTTCATTAAGTAGCCATGATTCATTAAATCATTGCCTAATTGTGATCAGCTGAGCCTTCAGCTTGCAATCCCCCCCAAACTTGTGGGAGGTCCCAAGTTCCAACCCTCTAATCACAGGGTTGATTTCACTGCACCCAGACATCCTGGGCACCCATGAGCCCTGGACCATCATTTACTTTATTGGCATCAAACAAACACACTGCTTCATAGATTCCAGGATCAGGAGCTAAGTGTCAGGAAATGGGCAGAGGCCAAATAAGTATTTCTCATTATGGCATAACAACCAACAAAATGGAAGAAAAATTTGCCATAGACACATTAATCCTTATATATACCTGCAACAATACAAAATGTGCAGCCCGTGTGGGAACGGTTTGCTGTTTCAGCAAAGAGTAAAAAATAAAATTATCACACTACTCAACAACTCTCTTCCTAGATATTTACCCACAAAGAGCTGAAAGGAGGTGTTCGAAACATGTGCAGCTCTTTCCATCTGTTGAGGTCATGAAAATGAGGGACAGGCTTAGAGAGCTCCAGAGAAAAACCCTGGATCTGAGTGGAAAAGGAGTGTTCCTCTCATTTGGGGCAGGTGGTGAGAGTGAGGCCTGACTTGTATGGAGAAACTTGCTGGTGTCCTATTCTGCAGGTTTTGTGGTGGTCACCGGGAGGGGTCCTGCGTTGAGTGAACTGCACTGCAGTGTTTGGTGTGGAGCTGCACATCTGGTAGAGCAACGACCACGGGGCATGTGAGTGAAAGGTGCAGAGCTCTTTGCACCACAGCAGGGTTCCTGTCAGCTCAGCACCGTCAGGAAGCCAGCTGCTTTTAAAACAACCATGTCCATGCCTGGCCAGGAAACAGACACATCTGATGTCATTAGCGAGGCTGACCCTCAGAAACTCAGTTCAGGCGAAGCTGTGAAATTACTGCACTTGTAAGAAAATGTCAGAAGAAGCCATGTGTGGACACCACCTTAGTATTAGAGGTTACTTTTTAGATGATATATTAGCAGTAGGAGGCCATTGAGTGAATATTATATTAATATGAGAGAACAGAGTGCGAATATTATGAAAGAAATAAAGGTCACTCTTCAGATGTTGTTATTATAGTAGCAAGTGGTCATGGTAAGTAATTATATAATCCTGTCCACTCTATGGACAAGATAATAGTGTTTGGGGCAACAGTGTTAGAGGCCACAGTGAGGATATTGCAGTAGTGTTAGAGGCCACACTGTGCACATTATACTAATGTTAATGACCGCAGGGAAAACACTATATTAATAGGATGCCACAATAAAGACATTAGTGTCAGAGGCCTCCCTGAGGATTATATGAGGGACAGAAGCAACAGGGCAGATGTTATATTAATGAGTGAGAAAATATTAAATGGGTGCCAGAAGCCTCATTCAGAATATGAGTGTCAGAGAAAAAAGTGGGGTGGGAATATTATGAGTGTCAGAGGGCATAGGATGATATTATGTTGAGGGTCAGAGGTCACAATGGGGCTGTTATGTGAATGTCAGAGGTCACAGTGGGAATGTTATGTGTCAGAGGCCACAGTAAGAATATATTTGAGTTTAAAAGATCATAATAAAGGTATTATGTGAGGTTTAGAGGTCGGTCACTCATGAGCATATTATAGCAGTAGATCCCACAGTAGAAATATTTTACTAATATTAAAGATCATGTGCAGCTATTATATTAATTTTGGATGGACAACAGGTAAATATTAAATAATATATGGCAGCTACTATATTATTTTTAGATGCTATAGTGTGGATACTACATTAATATTAAAGACATAGAGCTGGGCGCAGTGGCGCACGCCTGTAATCCGAGCACTTTGGGAGGCTGAGATAGGAGAATTGTGAGTTCAAAGCCAGCTTCAGCAATGGTGAGGCACTAAGCAACTCAGTGAGACTCTGTCTCTACATAAAACACATGTGGTCAAGTACCCCTGAGTTCTATCCTCAGTACCAAAATAAATAAATAAATAAATAAAGACATAGTGTATATGCTATACTATTGATATTCCATTGAATTAAAGGACAAAAGGTACTTTTTTGTAGATGGACAGCATGCCTTTATTTTATTTGCTTATTTTTGTACATTGTGCTAAGGATCGAACCTAGTGCCTCATACATGCTAGGCAAGTGCTCTGCCACTGAGCCACAGCCACAGCCCCAACAAAAGGCAATTATTATATTAGTTTTACATGCTATATTGTGTACATTAAATTAATATTAAAGGGAACAGGGTAACTACAATATTATTTTTAGATGCTAAAGTATAATCATAAATTATTATTAAAGTATACAGGGCAGCTATAATATTAGATTTAGATGCTAATATTGATATTGTATCAACATTGAAGGCCAAAGGGCACTTGTGTTAGCTTCAGATGCTATAGCATGGATATTAGTATTAAAGGTCACAGGGAACCTATCATATAAGTTTTAGACACTATTATGATATCTTATTAGTGATAAGGTCACAGGGCAACTAATATATCAGTATTAGATGCTGAAGTATGGATATCATATTAGTACTAAGGACCACAGAACACCTATTATGAGTTTTAGATGCTAGAGTATGGATTTTATATTAATATTAAAGAATAGAGGGCAGATATTATATCTATAACATGGATATCATATTAGTATTAAAGGCCACAGGCAGCAATTATATTAGTTTTAAATATTATTGTATAAATATCATATTGATATTAAAGACCACAGTACTGATAATGCATTAGTTTCAGATGCTATAATATGGCTATTATAGTAGTATTAAAGGCCACAGGGAAGCTTTGTGTCAGTTTCAGATGCTGTAGTATGAATATCTTAGTAGTAATAAGGCCACAGAGAAGCTATTACATTAGTTTTACTTGCTAAAATATGAATATCACATTAATATTAACAGCAAAATTACATTCATTTTGGAGGCTACACTATGGATATGAGGTTAACACTAAAGGCCAAACAGCCACTAATGTATTAGTTTTAGATGCTATAGTATTGATATTATATTAATAATAAAGCCCATAGGACAGCTATTACATTACTTGAGATGGTACAGTATCAACATTATACTAGTATTAAGGGCCACAAGGCATTAATTTTATTAGTATAATATACTATGAGTAAAAATTACTATTAAAGACCACTGTAATAATATAAGTTTTAGATGCTATAGTGCCAATATTCATTAATATAAAAGGCCACAAGCAAGCTATTATATTGCCTTAGGATGGCATAGTATTGATATTAGGTTAATACTAAAAGCCATGTAGCATGCAGCAGCTATTAAATTGGTTTTGGTTGCTGTTTAATACATATAACGTTATGATTAAATGCCATATGTCATCTATTATATAATTTTTGATGTTATTGTATAGGTATTACATTAGCAGTGAAGGACAAATGCAGTTATTATATTAGTTTAAGATATTGTAGTACCCATATTATATTAGTATTAAAGAACACAGGTCAGCTATTATATCAGTTTTAGATGTAATGGCATGAACATTCTATTAATATTAAAGGCCACACAGCAGCTATTGTATTAGTTTTATATGCTATACTATGAATAATATGTGAGCATTAAATGCCACCATGCAGGTATTATATTAGTTTGAAATGTTATAGTAATAATGTTACATTAATACTAAAGAACATAGGGCAGATTTTATATGTTTTAGAAGCTATGGTTTGGTCCTGATATTAGGGTTAAAGGCCACAGTTCATGTTTTATTAGTTTTCGATGTTATAGTATGGATATCGTATTAGTATGGAAGGCCACAGTGCAGCTGTAATGCTACATTAGGATGCTATAGTACAGATGATATATGAGTGTTAAAGACCACAGAGCAGCTATTGTACTGGTTTTAAGTGCTATAGTATGGATATCATATTAGTGCTAAAGATCACAGTGCAACTATTATGTCAGTTTTAGATGCTTTATAATAGATATTATATTAGTATTAAAGGCCACGGGCAAATATTATATCAATTTTAGATGAGATAGTATGGTTATCATACCAGTGTTCAAAGCAACAGTGTAACTATCGTATTAGGTTTAGCTACTATAGTACAGATATTACATCAGTTTAAAAACCACAGTCAGCCAAACATCCTGAGACCATGGCAGCAATAGCCTCTGAGTGCATGGACAGCTTAGCATGCTGAAATCACTTCCTAGGCTGCTCTGTGCAAGCAGGGGGCCTCACTGGTCACTTTTCAAAGAAATTTTTACTTTTATAACCTTGAGCCTGAGATGAGGATGTTCTTGCCAATTCCTGAGATGCCCTCAAGCCATCTTTCCTATTATCTCTTCAAGTATTTAGCATCTCTTTAGTGGTTGTAATGTCTTTAGCAACCACAACTTTCTTAGCCCCAGTTTGACGCATATTTTTCTGGCCAAATAGAAAGATATTCAAATCTTTCTGCTCTGTTTTCTTATCCTGATTATCACAGTACACTTAGCTAAAAGCCAAGTAATATTCATGCCTGAATGCTGTGCTTCCTTGAAATTTTCTTCACCACATTAATTACTCCATCACCTTTAAATTCAGCTTCACAGATAGTCTCAAACATAGGCAGAACATAGAGAACTTTTTAGCCAGTATGTAACAACATGGCCTCTCCGCAGGGCAGATATTATATTAGTTTTAGATGCTATTGCATGAATATCATATTATTTTTAAAGATTGCAAGGAGCAATTAAATTAGTTTTAGATATGATACTATGGATGTTTTGTTAATATTGAAGGCCACAGGACAGCTATTATATTAGTATTAGAGGCCACAGTATGGATATTGTATTAATATTAAAGGCCACAAAGAAGCACAAATTGGATTAGTTTTGGAATCTGTAATATGAGTAACACATTAATTATAATCATCAGATGGCAGCTATTATATTAGTTTTAGATGCTATAGTATGGGTATCATATTAGCATTAAAGGCTAGAGGGAAACCACAGTATCTATTTATAGTCCTACTCTATTAATACTCAAGGCCACATGGAAGCTATTATATTAGTTTCAGATGCTTTTGTATGGATGTCATATTAGTATTAAGGGCCCGAGAGCACCTATTATTTTAGTATTAGATGAAACATTATGAATATTATATTAGTATTGAAGCTCATGGGGAAGCTATAGTATTAGTTTTAGAATGAATATACTATGGACATGATATTAGTATTGAAGACAAAAGGGCAGCTATTATGTTATTTAAGATAACAAAGTATATATATTAACTAGTAGTACAGGCCACAGGGCTGCTATTTTATGAGTTTTAGATGCTTTACTCTGGATATCATATATTAAAGGTCATAAAGGAGCTAATATATTAGTTTATATGCTATATTATGGACACCATCATAGTACTAAGGTAAGAGGACCATTGTTATATTAAAATTAGATGCTATAATATAGATATCATATTAGTACTAAAGGCCACAGGGCAGGTATTATATTAGTTTTAGATGCTATATTATTAAAATGTTACAGAACAATTTTATTTTAATTTTAGGGGCCACAGTATTAACATTATATTAGCATTAAAGGTTACAAGGCAGCAATATCAGTTTTAGATGCAAAAGTATAAATAATTTACTATTAAAAGCCACAGGGTATATGTCATATCAATTTTTGATATTATAATAAGGATATAATATTAAGTCCACAGGGCAGTTAGTACATCAGTTTGGGTGCTACAGAGGGATGTTATATTGATATTAAATGCCACAGTACAGCTTATATCAGTTTATGAGGATACAATATTAATAACACATTAGCATTAAAGGCCACTGGATGGTTATTATATTAGCTTAAAATGCTACATTATAGATGTCATTATACTATAAAAAAATTTACAGGGCAGCTATTATATTAGTTTTGGATGCTATGGAATGGGTATTATATTAACATTAAAGGTCAAAAGGAAGCTATTATATTAATTTTACATGCTGCACTATGGATATCATAATGGTATTAAGACCACAGGGCAGTTATTATATTAGCTTTACATGCTGTATTATAGATATTACATCAATATTAAAAGCCAAAGGGTAGTTATTATATTTATCTTAGATGCTTCAGTATGGATATTATATTAATATTAAAGGCCATAGTGCAGTTATAGTATTAGTTTTAGAGGCTCTACCATTGATATCACATTAGTATTAAAGATAACAGGGGGGCTGGGGTTGTGGCTCAGTGGTAGAGCGCTTGCCTCGCATGCGTGAGGCCCTGGGTTCGATCCTCAGCACCACATAAAATAAATAAATAAAGATACTGTGCCCATCAACAACTAAAAAAAAAGTTAAAAAAAAAGATAACAGGGCAGCTATTACATTATTTAAGATGATAGAGTATAAATATTACATTTGTATTCAAGACCACAGAACTGCTCTTTTAATTTTAGATGCTATACTATGGATATCATGTAAGTGCTAAATGTCACCTGGGAGCAATTACACTAGTTTTAGATACTATATTAAGGATATTATATTAATATTCGAGGCCACAGGGCAGATTTTTTGATAGTTTTAGATCCTATAGTATGTACATCATTTTAGTAGTAAAGAACACAGAGAAGATATTAGTTTTTGAGGGCACAATATGGTTATCATATAAATATTAAAGGGAAAGGGCAACTACTGTATTAATTTCATATAATATAGATATCACAAAAGTACTAAGGAGAGTGGGTACTCTATGAGCATTAGATGTTACAGTATGGATATCATATCAGTAGTAATGGCCACAGGGAAGGTATTATATTAGTTTTAGATGCAACAATATTAATTTCATATTAATATGATGGGCCACAGGGAAGCTCTTACATTAACTGTAGTTGCTACAGTACAGATATCATAATTGTATTAAGGATCACAGGGCTGCTATCATATTAGTTTTGACTCTGTAGTATGATATCAAATTAATATTAAAGATCAAAGGACAGCTACTATACTAGTTTTAGAGGTTATAGTATGCATATAATAAATAGTATGATTATTTCATTAGTTATAAAAGTAAGTTACAGGGCTGGGATTGTAGCTCAGTGGTAAAGCGCTTGCCTTGCATGCGTGAGGCACTGGGTTCGATCCTCAGCACCACATAAAAATAAATAAATAAATAAAGATATTGTGTAAAAAAAAAAGTAAGTTACATGGCAGATATTTTATTATTATTATATGCTACAATATGTATATCTTATTACTATTAAACGCCATAGGATATATATTAGTTTAATATGCTACAGTATAAATTTTACATTAATACTAAAGACCACAGAGCAAATTTTATATTGGTTTTAGATGCTATAGTATGCATATTACATTAATATTAAAAGACCAAAGGGCAGGTCTTATTTTAGTATTGGATGCAGGAATATAAATTGGATTTATATATAAATAATTCATATCAGTATCAAGGGCTACAGGGCAACTATAGTATTGATTTTATATGTTATACTATGGATATAATATTAGTACTACAGGCTGCAGAGATGCTATTATTTTAGTTTTAGAGAACACAATATAATTATCATATTGCTATTAAAGGCCCCAGGGCAGCTATTATATTAGTTTTAGATACTATAGTATGGATATAGAATCAATATCCAAGTCCACAGGGAGTAATAATGTTAGTTTTAGAGGTCACAATATGGACATACTATTTTACATTTTTAATATTAAAATCTACACACAGGTCACATATTATATTAGTTTTAGATGTTATAATATGTATATCATAATAGTTAGGCAGCCATTTTTCAGTTTTAGAGGCTACAGTATTGATATTAATATCAAGGGCCACAGAGCAGCTATTATAACAATTTCAGATGTGCTGGTATGGATATAATATTAATATTAAAGGTCATAGGGTACCTATTATATTAGTTTTATATGCATAATTATATCATATTAATAGTAAAGGCCGGGGCTGGGATTGTGGCTCAGCGGTAGAGCGCTTGCCTCGCATGCGTGAGGCCTTGGGTTCGATCCTCAGCACCATATACAGAGCAATAAAATAAAGACATTGTGTCCATCTACAAAAAAATTAAAAAAAAAAAAAAAAAAAATAGTAAAGGCCATGGAGCTGCTATTGTATTAGTTTTAGTATATAGTATGGCTATTATATAGTGACAAAGTTCAGATGGCAGCTATTATATCAGTTTCAATAATATGGATATTATGTTAGTATTAAGGGACCCAGGGTAGCTATTGTATTAGTATTTGATGTATCACTATGAATATATTAGTATTAAATATATTAGTATTACCACAGGTAAGCTATTACATTAATTTTAGATACTGTACTACGAATATTATGTGAGTATTAAAGCCACAGCTTCATATTAGTCAGCTATTATATTAGTATTAGATACTACACTATGGAATATTAGTAGTATTAAAGGCCAGAATGCAGCTATAGTTTTACATATTATTTAGTTTTACATATTATAATATGGAATTATATTTGTGTTAAAGGAAAACTTTATACTACTATTAGACACTATATTATGGTTATCATATGGCATTAAAGGACACAGTACAGCTACTATATTAGTTTTAGATGGTATATGTTATGGTTTAGATCTCGTGTCCCCCAAAAGCTCATGTGTAAGACCATGCAGGGTTTAAAAGAGACATGACTGGGTTACAGTCTTAACCTAATCCGTGGTTTGATTTCTAATATGATTAACTGAGTGGTAAGTGGAGGCAGGTGGGGCATGGCTATGGAGTGTATATTTGTATCTGGTGAGCAGAGTCTCTCTGCTCTCTGATCATGATGTGAGCATCTTCCCTCTATCACACTCTTCTGCCATGATGTTCAGCCTCCCCTTAAGCCCTGAGGAATGGAGCCAGCCTTCTATGGACTAAGATCTCTGAAACTCTGAGCCCTCAAATAAACCTTTTCTCCTCTATAATTGTTCTGGTCAGACCTTTTAGTCACAGAAGCAAAATAGCTGACTACAGCAGAAATTGGTACTGAGAAATGGGGTCATTTCTGTGACTAACCTGACCATGTTGTTCATGTTTTTGGAGCATTTTGGAATTGGTGGGAGAAATTTTGAGATGTTTAGCAGTGCAAGCTGGAAATGCTTTAGATTGTTGTAAAGTGAAGATTAATGGATGATTCTGGTGGGAGCTCAGAATACCAGAATGGCAATGGGACCATGATCAGTGAAGATAGGGCTCAAGAGTGTTCAGAAAAGTAGGAGTGTGTTGGAATTTGGACTAGAGGCCATTTGTGTTATGTTCTGGCTGAGAACTTGTCTGCATTTTGCCATGTCCTGAGGCTTTCTGTGAGGCCGATTTTAAAAAGGGATGGACTTCTTAATCTGTTGGAAGAAATTTCTAGGCAGCATAGCATTCAGGAAGTGTCATGGGTATTGCTGGCAGCTTTTAGCCAAATTTATTGTGATAATCAGGAGCAGAAAGCAGAGCAGAAAGATTTGAAAAACTTGGATTTGAAAGGTGGGAGTAAAACTGGGCCTAAGGAAATTGTAGTTCTTAAAGATATTACCACCCCTAAAATGCTTTGCCTAGAGACAATAAGAAAGATGGCTTGAGGGCATCTCAGGAGCTGGTAAGACCACACTCATCTCAATCTCAAAAGAGTAAAGGTGAAAATTCTCTTGAGTAGAGACCAGGGGGCACCCTTCTTGCCAAGGGGGCCTAGGAAGTTTTTTCTATGTGCTCAGCTGTTCATACTCAGAGGCTACTGCAGCCAGGGCCCCTGGAGGCTTGGATACTGCTGATAGTGGCCCACCATCAACACATGGTGCTGGTCCTGCAGGAACGCAGGATGCTGGAGTTAGGAGTTCATGGAGGCTTCCACCAAGATGTCAAAGCAAGGCTTGGGAGGCCAGGCAAAGGGCAGCAGGGTTGGAGTCCCTAAAGACATTCCCTGAGAAGGTAAGGTGTGGAGATTTGAGGAAGAAGCTGAAGCTACAGTGGAGAGCCTCGAGATTAAGAAATGCCAGTAATGTAGGACATCATCCTAGGAAACCACAGGGATTTAGCAGAGACAAGCCAACAAAAAGGCCATTTGGGCTACAGCAAACAAGGCCACAGGGGCAGAGCTACACAAGCTCTTTAGAGAGAACATCACAATGTCATGTGGCCCAGATGCTGGATCCAGAGCTACAGGACTTGTTTGCCCAGCTGGACTTTGGTCTTGCTTTGGTCCCATCCCTTTTTCTATGCCCCTAATTTTGTGAATGGAAATGTTTACTCTGTACCATTATATATTGGATACTTGTAAATTGCTTTTAATTTTACAGAAGCTCACAATGCAAGATTGCCTGGAGCCTCAGAGAAGGCTTCGGACTTAAACTTTGAGCACCCTCAGAACTGTTAAGACTATGGGGACTCTTGGGAATGGACTAAATGTATATTGCATTGTCAGATGAATGTGAGCTTTTGGGGGCCAGGGGTGGCATGTTATGGTTTAGATGTATTGTCCTCCAAAAGTTCACATGTAAGACAATGCAAGAAGGTTTGGAGGAGAAATGATTGGTTTATAGCATTAACCTAATCAGTGGATTGATCTACGGTGGGATTAGCTGAGTGGTGACTGGAGGCAAGTGGGGTGTGACAGGGGGAAGTGATTCATCGAGAGTGTGGATATGGGGTAGATATTTGTATATGGCGAGTGAAGTCTCTCTCCTTGCTGATCATGATGTGAGCTGCTTCCCCCTGCCACATTCTTCTGCCATGATGTTCAGACTCACCTTGAGCTCTGAGGTATGGAGCCAGCCTTCTATGGACTAAGATCTCTGAAACCATAAGCCCTCAAATGAACTTTTTCTGTAATTGTTCTGATCTGGTCTTTTAGCTGCAGCAGTGAAAAAGCTGACTAAAACAGTATACCATGGACATCATATTCATATTAAAGGTAATAAGGAAAATATACTGGTTTTGCAGGCCACAATATGGATATTATATTTCATTAAAGGCCACGAGGCAAGTATTATGTTAGATTTTGTCTTGGTTTGGTTTGTTTTTTGTTTTTTTGTTTTTTGGTGCCAGGGATTGAACTCAGCGGCACTGGACAACTGAGCCACATCCCAGCCCTATTTTGTATTTTTTTTTTTAATTTAGAGACAGGTTTCACTGAATTGCTTAGCCTCTTGCTTTTGCTGAGGCTGGCTTGAAAATCACAATCCTCCTGTCTCAGCCTCCAAGCCACTAGGATTACAGGTGTGCACCACCATACCTGGCTTTATATTAGCTTTAAAAACTTCAATATGGTTATTATATTAATAATAAATAAAAATAGCAGTTATTATATTAGTTTTAGTTACTACATTATGGATGTCATATTAGTATTACAGGCCACAGGACAGCTGTTGTATCAGTTTTAGATGTTATCATATGAATATATTCAATATGTTAGTATTGAAGGCCATTGAAAAGTTATTATTTTAGTTTTATAAGCTATAGTATTGATCTCATATTAGTATGAAAGGCAACTTGGCAGTTTTATTAATCTGATTGCTTTTAGATGGTATAGTATGGCTATCATATCAGTTTTGAAGACCACAGGGTCTTCAATATTATATTATATTTTATATGGTAAATATGGGCATTCAATTAAGACTAAAGGCTACAGAGCAGTTTGAATTAGTATAAGATGCTATAGTACTGACATTACATCAGTATTAAAGGCAACAGAATAGCTATTATATTAGCTCTAGATACAATTGTACTGATAGCATATTATTATTGATTGCCACAGGGAAAGCATTATATTTGTTTCAGATGCTATAGTATTGACATTATGTTCATATTAAAGGCCAAAGGGCACCTATTAAATTAATTTTAGGTGCTATATGGATAGCATATTAGTATTAAAGGGAACATGGAAGCTATTACATTAGTTTTGGAGGTCACACTATAGATATATTACAATTAAAAGCCATAGGGCAGCAATCGTATTTGTTTTACAGGCCATAATATGGATATTATATTAATAATAAAGGAAACAGGGCAATTATTATATTAATTTTAGTTGCTATAGTATCTATAACATATTAATATTAAAGGCAGCTGGGTGCGAGGGCTGTAAACCCAGCACTTTGGGAGGCTGAGACAGGAGAATCACTAGTTCAAAGCCAGCCTCAGCAAAGGCAAGGCAGTAAACAACTCAGTGAGACCCTGTCTGTACATAAAACATAAACTAGGGCTGGAGATGTGGCTCACTGGTTGAGTACCCCTAAATTCAATCCCTGGTACCAAAAAAAAAATTAAAGGCCACAGAACAGCTATCATCTGAATATTAGATGCTATACTAAGGAAATTCTGTTAATATTAAAAGTCACAGAGAATTAATATATCAGTTTTCAATGCTATCACATAGATATCATGTTAGTTAAATGTCACAGGGCAGCTATTACTTTAGTTTTAGATGTAATAATATGGATATTGTATTAAATTAAAGGGCACAGGGCATCTATTACATTAGTTTTAGAATATATATTGCTGATATTATGTCAATTATAAATGTCACAGAGCAGCTATTATATTAGTATTGGGTGCTCTTATATGGATATATTAAAAGACATAGGGCAGCTGTTATATTAGCTTTAGATGGTATAGTATGGATATATCTGTATTAAAGGGCACAGGGCACCTATTATATTAGTTTTAGATTCAGAGTATGATATTATATTAACATTAAAGGCCACAGAACTATTATTGTGTTAGTTTTAGATGCTCTAGTATGAATATTATATTAGTATTAAAGTCCAGAGGGCAGCTAGTGCATCAGTTTCAGATACAACAATGTGGATATTATTTTAGTATTAAAGGCCACAGGGCAGCTATTATATTAGTTCTAGATACTATGCTATGAGTAATATATAAGTATTAAATTCACAGGGAGCCATTATATTAGTTTTAGATACCATACTATGGATATTATATAAGTATTAAATCCACAGGCAGCTAAAATATTAGTTTTAGAGGCTACACTATGCATATTATGGATATCATATTAGTATTGAGAGCCATAGCACAGCTATTGTATTTGTTTTAGATATAGTAGTATGTATATTATGATAGTATTAAGTGAAACAGAGAAGGCATTACACTGATTTTGGAGGCCACACTTTGAGTATTATATCACAATTAAAGGCCACAAGGCAGGTATTTATTAATTAAAGGCCAGAGCAGTTGTATTATTTTTAGTTAAAGAAAACAGAGCAGTTGTATTATTTTTAGTTGCAAACTATGGATGCAATATTAATATTAAATGCCACAGAACAGATAGCATGTCAGTTTCAGATGCTATAGTAAGGATAAATGATACAGGGCAGCTAATATATCAGTTTGTTATGCTATGGTATGTATCTCATGCTTGTAATAAATACCATGGAGAAGCTATAGCATTAGTTTTAGATGCTCTAATATTGATATTAATATTGAAGGGGACAACGTAGCTATTTTATTAGGTTTTGGTTGTATGGTATGGATATAGTATATAAGGCCTCAGGGCATCTATTGTATTATTATAGATACTAGATTATGGATATCTTCTTAATATTAAAGGCAATGCACACCTGGTTTTTTAGATGCTAGAGGTGGAATACTATAGTAAATTTAAGGCCACAGAATTGCTATGATATAAGTTTCATATGCTATAGTATGGATATCATGTTACTATTAAAGGTCATAGGGCAGCTATTATATTAATTTTAGAGTCCAAAATCTGGATATCATATTACTATTAAAGGCCACAGGGCAGCTATTATATAAGTTTGAGATGCCATATTTTGGGTATTATATTAATATAAATGGACACAGGGCAGCTGTTCTTTTAGTTTTAGATGCCATAGAATGAATAATATTTTAGTAATAAAGGACACAGGGAAGCTATTACACTAGTTTTAGAGGACATAGTAGAGATATATTAATATTAAATGCCACAGGGCAAGATTATATTAGTTTTAGATGATATAGTACAGATATCATATTAGTATTGAAGTCCACAGGCCAGCTACTATATTAATTCTAGATTATACAGCATGGATCTCTTATTAGTATTAGAAACCCCAAGGGTTAAGATTAGGGTTAGGGTTAGGGTTAGACAAAGTGGTTCTGAGCAACCCCTGCTGACCACTCTGGGCAGTGCAGGACTCTCCATGCTCAAATGGCAGTCCTGGTCAAGCTCTGAAATTCATCTTTCTGATTATTCCAGGCCATGATTTTGGAAATCAAACAAGTAAAATCCGCCATCCCATGCCTTGATAGGAATGAATGGATAACAAGAAGCAAAGTGCACAGCCAACTGACTGGTTTTCTATGGATCAGCAATAATGTAAAGCAAACAGTGGAATTCAAAAGCTGGAAAAATAAATTTTTAAAAAGCATTACCATTTACCATAGCATCCCTCAAAAAATATTTAAATCCTTAAATATAAATCTTCTCCTCCTCTTATTTTTCAGTACAAGGGCACTGTATCCCCAACCCTTCTATTTTATTTTTTATTTTGAGTCATGGTCTCACTAAGCTGCCAAAGCTGGTCTCAAACTTGCAATCTTCCTGCCTCAGCCTCTCAAGTTGCTATGTGTCATCTGTGAAAATAATATTGTTAACAAAAAACAAGACAGACAAAAGAAAAATATTTGTACTAACTAGATAACATCAACCTAGAGATCCTGAAAAGAACCACACCACCAAGGCCTGCCCTCTGCTTCATAATCAGAGTCACAACAGGCTGGTACCACCCTGCATTCCTCTCACAGTCACTGTTCACACAGCTCCCCTTAAAATAAGAGCCTGAAGCCAGAGAAGAAAAGGAGAACAGAAGGTGGGGGCAAGGGTCTCATAAAACCACAGGGAGATCAGCAGAGGAAAGGGGCGGGTAGTAGTAGGGGAGAGAGGGGAAGCGCTGGGGAGATGCTGGCCGAGTCATATTGTTACATTATGTGCAGGTACGAATGTGTAACGACAAACCCTACCTTATGCACAACCACAACACACCAATAAAAACATGTGGAAAGAGGAAAAAAGATCAGAACCCTTCACTACTAGAATCAACCATTTTTAAAAAGTAGGCAGAAATTACTTCAAATCAAAGGAAAACTATTATACTTCCCTATCAGGGCAATCTTATTGTCTACTAATCTATTCTAAGAATCAAAATAAAATGAAAATCATTCTTTTTCTACTCCCCCCGCAAAAAAAGAAGAAGCTACACACTAACACTCCCCAGTAACTGGTGGGAAAGGGAATCTCCAAGGAACCCACCACAGGGCCCCAGGGGAGAGAGCTTTGGCAGCTGTTGGGGAGTAAATTCAGGGCTGCTGGTGACAGTGCCGGTCCAGTGAGAACCTGCCTGCAGCCTGCGCCTCCTCTCTGCCCTCTTGCCATTCCCATGTGGTTTTCAAGCCAGAGAGAAGAGGCTGGAAAGGAAGCAGAAGCCCCCACTCATGCTCCCCTCTCCCACAGCAGAACTCTGGTCTACAGCAGGCCTGATCAGGGCAAGAGGAAGAAGTTTTAGCTTTGAATTGAAGTTGAAGTCTTGGTGACTACATGGGCCAAAAGTATTAATGGCTTTTTCAAAGAACATTTTATTAACTGAAAGTGATAAGAAAAATCATGGGACTCACCCTAAATTTCACCTAGAGCAATTGAAGAGTTAGTCCTACAGAATAAATTTAGAGTGACACTGGAAATAGCTTATATTGCCTGAGAATGACATCTCACAAATCATGCTTGTCTCCATATTTATTAGATTCAGCTGTCTCACAAAACAGAAAAATCTAAGAAATGAATGAAGCTAGCTTCAGAGAAACATCCTAAATTCTAGATGCTTCATGTACATTGAAGACCAGTCAGCGCCTGAGACCAAGCACACCTCACTCTTGAGATCGCCTGGATGCTCTGTCCCTTCAAGCGTGTGCTCCTTTCTTTCCTGAAGAAGTTGCTGCTGTGCCTCCCCTAGTGTGTCCTGGCATTCTTTTCTGAGGTTGATGACCAGAGTCTCCCAGGGCTGAGGTAAGGTCCCTCCTTCTGAAGGACCTCCTCAGATCTCTATCCAGTGACAATTTGAGGTGGGCCTCACCTCATCCTGGGGCCTGAGGAGGAGAAGGTTTTCACCCAAGGGGCAGTCGGAGAGGGAGCCCAGCCTCATCCTCTAGCCGAGGACTTAGACATATGCTGGCTAGGGTGGACCTGGGGTTCTCTAGCTGGGAGTGGCTTAGGCCACCTGATGCAGAGAGAAGAGAGGGCATGAAGGGACTCCAGGTGGGAGGTGAAGGCCTGGGACCAGGTGGTGGGGCTGGGCATTGTCAGGAGCTAGAATGGGGTCCTGGGCTTATGCCCAGCAATGAAGGGGAAACATGGTATTAAGAGCCCATCAGACGCAGGCTGAGGTTGTGGCTCAGTGGTGGAGCGCTTGCCTAGCATGTGAGAGACCTGGGTTTGATCCTCAGCACCACATAAACAGAAATAAGTAAAGGTATTGTGTCCATCTACAACTAAAAAAAAAGCCCCTCTGATGTAAAGTAGCATCTGAGATACTTTAGGAGGAGGTGTCCAGGCACTGGACAGACCACAGAAGATGGTGGTGCACCTGGGAAAGACAGATCCTGCAGGCCTCCCATCTGCCCTTCAGCTGCCCCTTACCCAGAGTCCCCTTCACAAGCATGAATGCTGTGCCCACCGCTCACATGGGCCCTCTGGTAGATTGCAAGCCTGACTGAATTCCCCCTCTCCTCGCAAGCGCATTTCTGCAACACTGCCCTGTGGCCCTGTCCAGATAGCTGCACCCCCTGGCTGCTCTCAGGTGCTTGCAGCAGAGTAAACACACACAGGCTGCTCTGCAGGATAAGGAGAGCCCTGCGGCTCACTTGATGCTCAAGTCCTGGTATCCACAGCCAGACACAGGAGTGAGAGCCCCCTAATCTTCCTCTCTTGTGGAGCTCAGCCAGCCCAACTGGAGAGCCCAAACTGGCCCAAACCAGAAGAATGACCCTGTTGAGTACAGTCAAAACTGCCAAACTGCAGAGTCCTGGGCTACATAACAGTTGGTGGGTTTAGACCATTAAAATTTGAGGGCATGTCAGACATGGTGGTGCACACCTGTAATCCCAGCAATTCAGGAGACTGAGGCAGGAGGATTGCAAGTTCAAGGCCAGCCTCTGCAACTTAGTGAGGTTCCAGGCAGCTTAGTGAGACTCTGTCTCAAAATAAAAAATAAAAAAGGCTGAGGATATTGCTCAGTGGTTAAGCCTCTCTAGATTCAATCTCTGGTTTAAAAAAAAAAAAATAAGGACATTTGTTTTTCTGCAGAAGCCAAGGGTGCAGCCCTCAACTTCTTCCCTGCAACTTTGCCCTTCTTGGTTGCCAAAACCCACTCTGGTTACATGCAGCTGTCTGCTTACTCCATGCCAGGCAAGTGTGGCTGAAGAGAGCCACACCTATTGTGCGAGGATGCTCAAAGGGCCCACCCTGTACCCTGCAGCCCAGTGTTGTCTCTAGTCCCCGCTCTGTCCTCAGCTTGCCATGGTCTCTCACCTTCTCTCTGTTCAGACTGCCAGCAGCTCCTCCCTCCATGCTCTCCACTGATGGCCCTGCCACCTGCTTCAGGGGAACTTCCTGAGTCCCTTGCCACATCCACATGTCTTTGCCCACACCTCACCTCCTGTGCAGAGTCAGCCTCCCTGGGCACAAGCCACCCCCCCTACACACACACACACTCACAACAACTTGCCTTTGGCATGGCAGATAGAAATGCAAACTGGTACAGTTCTCTGGAGAACCACACCAACCGCAACTCGTCAGTCCCACTCCTAGTATCCACCCGAGAGCAACGCAGACCTGTGTGCACACGGTGTCACGGTGACTTCGCAGCTATGGGGAACTGGAGCCAAAGCCCTGCGGCTGATGTGGGTGCAAACTGTGGAATGCCAGCACAGTTGGAAGGAGTGAGGCCTGGACCTTAGGTCGCTGCCGGCTCCTGGCACACACAGCCGAGGGCCAGAGCCAGGACTGAGGCAGTCTGGCCACACTTGGCAGTGGTGCTGGGGAAGGAAGGGCTTGGCTGCCCAGGGCACAGAGGACCTGGGCAGAGTGGTGGTCACACAGCGGCTCTTGGCTCGACCTACAGAGCCATGGATTGGAAGGTGAGAATTTTATTTTCTGTAAATTATTATTCAGTGAACCTGAAGCAAATGAAAAATTCATGAAGCAAATAACTTACATTCAGAGCAAAGTCTCTATGTATAGGGGGGCATGTGTGATAAAATAGCACTGATCAATCAATATTGGACAACTCCATCAACTCAGACAAGGCAAACCTTAGAAGGCCACTCAATGTTCATTTTGTTGATTTCAGAACAGATCTCCCACCACAATCCATAGCATTTTTCTGTTGGTGGATAAGGAATCTGCGTTCACATAGCTGTGAGAAGCAGAGAGCCGTCTAGGCTAGAGCCATCCCCAGGGAATCCTCAAAGGCCAGAAAAGTCCCCACCTGGGGAAGCAGCAATTCCTTTCACTGTTAGGGTATTCATGTGCGGGGCACTGGACACCCTTCTCTGCATCTGGGGAAAAACCACAGATTCAGTTGTTCTTTCTCAGAACTTCTCCATATTGCCATGTTGAAGAAAATGGTTTCCTTTGTATTATGAGTGTGAAAATGAACTGCCTCGGATATAATATTAAGATACACCAATGAAATTTCTATATTCCTGATGCTAGGAAAATGCTTTCCACCTCAGCTAAAATCGAAGTCATTCCAATGGCATCTATAGAAAATTGCAAGTGGAAAACAGTTCAGCTGGCCCCATGGCGCTGCCACTATGGATGTGGATTCTTCTGCCCCTTTTCTGTACCACCCCCAATTATTCCTCAGCATGAGCCTCTCACATTGCAACACATGTAGTATTTATCCAAGGAAATACAAATTAATAATGCACATTCATACTGAGACAGAAAAACAAACTGTACCCCTCATGGAACTTCCTAAGTTTTCTCTCTACTATAATTCTATAATTTCTGCTTTGTTTTTGTATGTAACTTGGTATCTGGTAGAACAAGATTTTCTTATTGTATATTTTCAATTTTCTGCAACTGTTTTGTATCAAATTTTCCATAAATACTGAAAACAATGGTTGAATTGATATTTAGATTTGAATGGAAAAAAAAGAAAGAATCTGCGTTCAGGTCTGACAAGGATATAAAAATTCAGGTATGGTTTTCAGACCCTCGGTCTCAGACGTGACTGTACTGGAGAGAAAAGCAGCCAGCATGGTGCCCTGGTGCGGTGGCCACAGGGCAGCACTGAGCTCTTGCACTGGAAGCTGCTTCTGCAGGAGCCCTGCCGAGCTCACTCTCCAGACACTGTTGCCCGCATTCGTGTGCTGTCTGCTCTCTCCTGGGCCTCTTTCTCCTGCGCCTGCCAGCACATTTCCTTGCCCCTGTGTTGCAGGGTACTCTTGCTGGGTGTGCAGCTCTGACTGGGGAGCAGCAGGGGCTCCCCAGTGCTTAAGGCATGCAGTGCTCTGGCCTCCACCGCACCCAGCACAAGGTCCACGGTGATTCAGATCGTTTTTCAAGTGCCATTCTCCTCTGTGCCATCTAGATTTTCTCTGTTTCTCACCAAATTGACTATAATGTGAGTGCACATGGCTGTCTTCACATTTGGGTGGAGTTGCTGAATGTGCAAATTCACGTCAATCAACTTTTTATGATACTGTATTTTTCAGCTACCAGATTTCCAGTGGTTCTGGACCGCATCCCCATCTTTCCTGAGATGTCCTGTGCTGTCACTAATGTGAGCACGCTCCCCTCCCCTGGCTGAGTGCAGGCAGAACAGACTCTTTGACACCCTCATCTAGTAATGACAACATCTAGGTCTTTGCCTTGACCGCAGGCCACATTCTCCTAACTCCATACAAGTGGTCGTGGGCTGCACTTTGGGAGTGGAGAACGTTCTCCTGTGGGGACATGGATTCTGACCTGTAGTTGGTTCTTTTTCAGTCCTTCATCCTTCCCTGCTCAGGGAAGCTTGGTGCAGGGTCAGAGACCTGGGCAGAGTTTACAAGCCCTGGGCATCAGCTCCTCAGCTCCCCCTGCTGGGGATCCACTTTCACTTTCCAATGGCCATGACACTGCTCTGTCCTTGGTCCTCCAGACCACAGAGATGTCTGAGACTCACCTTCCCTGGCATGAAGGGTCTGGACCCTGCCACCTTCCCACTGACCTGGGTGGGGGCAGAGGGCACAGCGGGCACCAGGCCCCCAGGACAGGAATGCTGCCCACTTTGCGGTGCTGCTGTTGGACTCAGAGAGGGGCCGAAGGTGCATTCCTCCCACCCCTGTAGAAAACCACTGAGCTACTCGGTCAGCAGCAGATGGTGATGAAGCATGTCCTAGAAGGCACACTGCTTGTGTGCCTCAGGCTAGAGTGCAGCACATCCTGGCTCAGGCAAAGACTGCCAGTGAGTGCTTATGCCAGGCAGCACCCAAACTGGCCAGCGAGGGACTGCAGCCAGGACCGTTCCACTCTGCTCCAGGGAGAGCACCCTCTGCACTGGCCCACCCCCGTTCCTTCTGGCAGGTTTGCCCAAGGACAGCTGGCAGTTTCTGGGAACACTTGGGGGGAACAAGTTTGTCCCCATCATAGGCCACAGCGGACTGGTCCTGCCTGATGCTGCCTGGAAGCTGCCTGGAAGCTGCGTCCACACCTCAGCTCTCAGGAGCTAGCCCCATCGGCTGTCCCCCCCAAGGCTGAAGGGGATGTCACCAACAGTGTGTTCTCCCAGGGTGGCGTGTGTGCTCATATGGTGACCAGGATAAGCAAACCCTAGGGGCTGCCTTTACTCCAGGCTGTGCAACCAAGTGGACAAGGAGGTTCACAGGCTGGTCCTCACCTTGAACAAGAATCTGCAGTAGCTGGAGAGTCTTCGAGATCCAAGGTTGCTGGAGGAGGGGCTGTCCAGGTCACCTCCTCAGGGCAGGTGGGAACAGGCGAGCCTCCTCCCTTCACCTGTGTCCTTGGGCCTTGGCCAACTCCTTTTGCAATGAAGTCGTGCTGAGCTGTAGGTGCCCTGCTGCTATGTAAGAAGAGAGGAGAGGCTTTTCCATGAGAAGTGCGCCATGCAGCTCCAGAGCTTGGCTACTTCCACTTCACTTGTGAAAGTGGAATCTTCTCCTGAGTAGGTCCAATGGTTGTTGGAAAGAGAACTAGGGAAGCTGGCCAGGCCCTTGCAGCTACCCTCCTGGAAGACATAAGGCAGCAGGAGGGGCAGCATCAGGCCTTTTGGGCCTCACAAGAGTGTATGGACCTGAGGGTGAGCCCAGACCAGCCCCAGCACACCAGCACCAGGGCCCAGCCTGCTCAGACCTGCAGGGTAAGTCTTCTCTGTTTGGAGCAAAGCTGTATCTTGGCATTGGGAGGGAAGACCTACCATGGAGCTCAGAACACACCAGCCAGTGAGCAAGCACAAGGCAGGAAGTCAGCCCTCCTCTGGCCCCACAGCCACCACAGAATGAGCAGACAATGAGTCTGTCCTCCAAAGCCCTCCCATGGGTCACAGAGGGCCCAGGCAGGACACCGTCTCTGCCCTGACTCAGCTCTCAAGCCCACAGGGATGTGGATAGCTGTCCTGAGACAACATATGGTGTCCTCAGGCCATGAGAATTCTACTGGGTCAAACACAGACTCACCAGCTATCAGGAGGGACCTGCCAACAGGTGCCCACAGGCAGTGGGTCCTCTTCTGATGCTGCCACCTGGCTGCCCCCATGCTTGCTCCAGCAGATCTGGAAGGAGAGCTGGCCTGAGTTGGTTCTGGGGTGGTCTCCCATGAGGCTGGGCATCTTGGCTGGATGGTCCTGCCTCATGATGGTCATTCAGGTGTACAAGTGGATGCTGCAGAGCACAAGGGCCTGGTACACCTAGACCCAGGCTTGTCTTTCCTCACTAGTCATGTAGTATTTGAGAAACTGCCACCAGGAAGCCACCAAGGTGACTGCAGAGACCTGCAGAGCAAGTGTGGTGGTGTCCTGCCTGAGTGGCCTGTAGGCTCAGTGGCAAAGGCATGACTTGTAGATGCAGATCATCAGCCCAGGATCTATGAGGAAGTGGCCCTTTCTGAGGTTGCCTCAGGTCCAGTGTGCCATCTCAGCTGGAGTCCCCTGAAACATAAGCTTGCCACGAAGACTCCCGCAGGTCCCCACATGATGCAGAGGGCAGTGCCTGGGGACAGGCCCAACTGCCCCCTGGACCAGTGTATGGACCTGAGGGTGAGCAGCTTGATCCAGGTGTGTGTGCTCTGTGGGACATGCTGTTCCTGTTGGGGGAAACCTCTGGGAACAGGGACCACCAGCACCAACCCAGACAACAGCTCCGCCTGTTCCTCTGAGCCCACTGAGTCGCCAGCCAGCCACCACAGGAAAACCCGCTGAAGAAAATCATGAAGAAAACCCCAGACTTGGAGCTTCCTTGTCTCAACTGCAGCCTCAGGGTCATCCATGAGCGGGGTCACATTGGTGCCTTCATCACAAGCCTAGAGGCAACCACACTGTGGCCACAGCCTGAGGAGGACAGGATCAGCAGACAGGAAAGTGAGGTGGAGAGTGAGGGCCTCGGGTCCATAGGAAGCTAGACATTCAAGCCATTCAGCAGTAGGTGCTGCACAACAAAGGAGAAAGAAAACCACAAACACCTCCAACCATGCTGTCCGTCCCTGCATTCTGGTTGTATGCCCCTCGTCCCAAGAGGCCATCAGGAGCTCTCCTCAGGCCCAGCTCTTCGCTTGCCCCCTGCTTTTTGCCCACTGGCAATACTTAGAGGAGTTAAAATTGCTGGATGTCAGGCCAGGCCTGTGTGTTGTGTATCTGCCCAAGATATTGGGCTTCAAGGCCGAGTTGCCTTGGTATTGCCACAAAACCTTCAAGCAGACGTCTTTCCAGTATTTGTCCAGGTTTCTGGTTATTCTCGGCAGGAAGCTTAGACTGATGCAACTATGCCCCCTGGCCACAGGCAGCCGTGGTCCAGTGTCCACATGCACAGCTTCACAAGCAAGGAGGGCTTCGGCATTACAGAAAGATCAGCATCTCCTGGGTCCTCCACCTCCAGTCCCCCGACCCCTTCCACCCTCATCTCTGTAAAAAGACCAGACACCTTGATGAATCAGCATTATATTATCTGCTGATAAAGATGGAGCTGTCACTTTTTTTGTTTTGTTTTGGTACCAGGGACTGAATTCAGAGGCACTCGACCACAGAGCCACACCCCAAGTCCTATGTTGTGTTTTATTTATTTAGAGTCTCACTGAGTTACTTAGTGCCTCACCATTGCTGAGGCTAGCTTTGAACTGGCCATTCTCCAGTCTTGGCTTCCCAAAGTGCTGGAATTACAGGCATGCCTGGCTGAGGTGTAACTCTTAAAGGGCAACTGACACACTTGCCTCCTGTCACCCTCTCAAGACTCTGATGCACTGGCACAGCTGAATCTGGCAGTAAATGCTTTATTATCTATCTTGATATAGTTTTCTTTTCTTAATTTTCCCAAGAAAAAATTCATTCTCCAATTCTCACTTGGATCTCCTCTCAGTCACAGACACTCCCTCCCTCTGCTGCTGCGTCTTCACCACAGACATGCCCTCCTGGAGGCCAGCCCTCCTCCTGGCCCTGCTGGGCAGCACCCCTGCATACTGGGGTAAGTGCTGCTCAGTGCACAGGCCTCCTCCAGGAGAGTGGGTCCCGCCCCAAGGTGCTTGGGTGCTCTCCTGGGCTTACCAACAGAGGCCGCTATGAGGCCCAAGCAGATGCCTGGGCCAGACAGGGAGCCCAAGTCTCAGCCCCTGTGCTGCAGCTCCCAGGCAGGGTGGGCAGGCTCTGTTCCCCCTCCTTGTGTGGACAGAGGGTCTCCAGGTGCAGAGTTTTGTCAGGGTGGTATTAACTCAAGGAGGTGCTTGGGAAACTGTTGTAGAACTCAGACTGCAAGAAATGGTGTTTGTGGGGACAGATAACAAGCCATCCACGGACTTCAAGCCTAGGGAAGCAGCCAAAAGTGACCGGACCTCAATTACCTCACAAAGGGCCCAGGTAACACGGCTGTGGCTTGTGCTCTCACTCTGCGTGCACATACAGTGGACCTGTGGCTGGCAGTGGGTTGGATGGGCACATCAGCCAGGTTCCCTAATGGCCCCAGCGCTTCCAGAGCAGAAGGCAGACCAACTCACTATCCATTCCCTCCCGAGTCACCACACTCACTCCAACAGCAGCTCCTCCTCCTCCAACAGGCAGTCCTCCTCCACCCTGCAGTCCCTGAACCTTCACGTGGCTGCCAGCCCAGGCCACAGCATCTGGCCTCACAACATTAGCACCTGTATTAGGAAGGACAAGCTCTGGCCAGGGGCCTGGCCTGGGTGTTTGCCCAGTCCCTGGCAATGTGTGTTGGCACCATGGCATGCCACTGCTTGTGTCCCTTGATTTTATGTATCTCAGTATCCTCTGGGAGTTGATCCAGGTCCCTGCATATACCAAAATCTTCAATGTTCAAATCCTTTATATGAAATGGCATAAAATTTGCATGTAACGTACTGTTCAACCCCAGGGCTGCAAACGCCTCAAGAATACTGCTTACTGGTCCCAAAGAAAAACCCTGGAGGACTCAATGGAAAGAGTTTGGACACTGTATTCTGCTTGTGCTTCTTAGGGTGCAGGCTGGGTGGGACAGGATGCATGCCCACTGCACAGTGGAGCTCTTCAGAGCCTTTTCAGAGCACACTCTTCTGCTTTACAAACGAAGTTGCTCTGCTTTGATCCTCACCTGAGGACTGAAGACAGGCACATGTTCTTTAGAGTCCTTCTTATATCACTTGCCTGGGACAACGAGCTTTCCTGGGCACTGAGCAATGCTTACCCCAGTACACAGACAGGTCCTGCCATGTGCTCAATCATCTCCAAATCACTCATGCATGACACGTAAAAAACCCTCAAACTGCACAGGGAAGACGTCCCCAAGGAGTCTGCATTTGTTCAGTACAGATGCGGTGTCCAAGTATTTTCCATCCTCAATTGGTTAAATCATTGGATTTGGAAACCATGGTTATGAAGGGCCGACTTTACTGTAAAATTTTTCAAACAAATTTTTAAAAATGTTATTAATGAAAAAAAAATCCTTTCCCCCTCTACCCTAGATATAGGAGTAGGGAATGAGCTTAAATCCACCTATACCTGGAGACTGGAGGCTCAGTGCAAGTTCAAAGGCCAGAGCACCTAAAGCTCTGAATCCAGGGGCAGGAGGAGAGGTTGTGTCCACTACAGAGATGGCAGATCCCTCATTCCTTGGCCTTCATGCTCTGCCGGGGCCCAGCGCCTGATGATGCCCACTCATTGGGGTAGCTCATCCTCACCCAGCCCCCAACTCACATGCCCCTCTGCTCTGGAAGCACTCTCAGACACAGCCAGAAAGGATGCTTTACCAACCCTCTGGGAAGTCCTTAATCCAGTCAAGTTGACACCTAAATTAACTTGTTCCTGGCCAAAAGGAAACACAGAGCTGTCCCCATGCTCCTCCCCCACAAAAAAGAAAAGAGAGCAGAGCATCAGTGAACTGTAGGACAGCTTCGAGTGACTAGTGAGCCTGAGTTCCCACGCGAGGCAAAGGAAATCTGAGGAAACAGCAGCTGAGTATTCTCCCAGTTTGATGGATATGAACCACACCAGCACTAACCAAGCTGAGTGGAGCCAGCTATGAAGGGAAGCTGTTTACGGCCATGGTCTGGATCTCAAATGCCCCCAAGGCCATGTGCTGAAGGCTGGTCCTCAGCAGAAGAACACTACTGGGAGGCGCTGGAGCCTTCAGGAGGTGGGGCCTAGTGGGAGGAAGCAGACCTTCCATCTACACTGGGTCTGGTTCTGGGTTCAGAGAAGGCAGGGTTAGAATCAATTCACAAGCAAAGCAGTGCTTCTGACCTCATCATGCTTTCCCCGATGGAGGGCTGCATTAGCAGGTGCCACAGTTTTCATTTATGAATTTGTGCATTTTCAGGAAACACCTCCCCTTGACTTGTGAGGTGTGGGCTGAGGCAGGGCAGTGGAGAGGGGGCAGGGCAGCTGGCCTGTCCTTTGGGCTCACTCGCTCCTCCTCTGTGATGTTGCACGCAGCCAGCACTGAAGGATCCAGAGGATGCTGAGTGGGGGCACTGGCTAGGTGGGCAGTGGTGGCCTCTCCTAATGTGCTCCTCCCCCCAAGTTGTCATAGCACACAGCATGGTGCCAGTGGCCTCGACTGCCCCACCCACCCAGAGTCACTTTCTGAAGCTCCCTAACCCTCCCCATGAGGGGCTTGCAGCCACAGATAGTTAATCATACTGTCAGGACCTCTGGTGAGACTCCCCGCATGCTCTGGGCTGGCCATAAGTCCACAGGAGAGGCTCCATCTCCTCAGAGCCAGGGGCACAGCTCACAGCAGCACCCTGGCTTCTGCTGCCTGTCCTTGAGCTTGGACCAGCCAGCAAAGCCATCTCAGGGGCCAGGCAGGCCAATGACATGCCACACAGTCACGCTCTGGGCACAGAGGGGCCAGGGAAAAGAGGCGGCTCCTGGGACCAACAGCAGTGCTCTTCTGACAGCTGTGGCCCACCTAGATGAGGTGCCCACCTAGATGAGGTGCAGCTCCCCCACGGAAAGCCCAGCTGGTGAGAGTGGAGGAAGCGCTGCCTAGACGTGTGCCCAGGCTTGGGAAAGAAGCCCTTGAGCAGGGACTCCTCACACCAGAGGTCAGCATGTCGCTGCTGCCTAAGCTTGGCCTGGGCTCCTCCATCCTTCCTGCGTGCCACCTCCTCGCCCGTGCTCCCTGAGCTCTGAGGCCTCAGCCCATGGTGGGAGCCCCAGAGGGGCTCAGGGTGTCAGAGTCAGGCTGAACCCTCCTTGGCCCACATTTGCCCTGATCTTCCAGACCAGCAGGGTCCCAAAGGAAGACAGACCCACAGGGCACATCCCAGCTGATGTCCACCTGTCTCTTGAGTATAAATGGAGTCTCCATTTGATCTCTTTTTTTTAAAAGGGGATCATCTAGATTTTTAAAAATATAACATTATTTTATTTCTTTATTTTTATGTGTTGCTAAGGATAGAACCGGTGTCTCACGAGTGCCAGGCAAGTACTCTGCCACTGAGCCACAACCCCGACCCTTGGTTTCCTTTTTAACCAGCCATGTGCAGCTAGGGAAACAGTACTTGAGTTAGGTCTGAGACAACTCAGGGGCTACCAGTCATCCCCTGCCCCTGTGTCCCTCAGTGGCTGGGTCCTCTGGGGGTCCTGTTGGCTTGGGAGCCCCTGAGAAAGCGCCCTTTACCTCTGGCAAAGAAGGAAAAATAATAACAATGGGGGAGTGGGCAGCTGCACAGGCCTCAGATCTCCACTGATCTCCCAGTGAGAACCAGCCCTGGCAGCAAAGCCAGGACGTCAGCCCGACCCCTGCAGCTGCACAGGCCTCTGGAACCCCTTTCCAGGGGCCAAATAGGAAGTGATTGTTGTTACCTGCCAGCAATCTCACCTGTGCCCTTTGCCTCAAAGCTAGTTCATAGAAGACTTTGGAATGTGAAGGGGATGTGATTTTTCCTCATGTCCTCCAGACTCTGGAAACAGGCAGTGTCCCTTGCATCATTTTTGTGTCTAACGAGGAAGGGTGCACAATCCTCGTTCTCCACCTTTCTGAACAGTCCCTGGGTAGGGCACCTGAAGGGAACTAGCTCTGCTTTCACCAGCTAGGTGCCACGAGGTGGACAGCCACCTCTATGTTCACGCCAGACAGGCGCCCCAGGACCAAAATAGCAGTCAGATGACTGAAGGGCAAGCTTGCCACTTTCTGCCCAGCGCCAAATGCTCCCAGCAGTAGCAGCTAAAAATAGGCGTGAAGGGCACATGCCTGATCAGAGCCGGAGGGGAGAGTGCTGTCCTGCCTTGGGCTGAGGGCGCCATGAGGTCGCTCCGTTTCATTTCTGCTGAAGCCCTGGTGTCCCACCCCCTGCTGGCCCAGGAGAGCCTGGACAGTGTGGCCCATAACCTCTACCCACTGCTGTTCAAGGCCAGCTACCTGCTGGAGCAGGTGGAAGTGACCCGTGCTGTGCTGGGATGCTGGCCACTGGAGGAATTCCGGCTGGCTGCATTATTGGGGCCGAGCACTGACCACCCAGAGGACCTGCGTGACCGAGCTTGCAGGGCCTGTCTGGAGGCCTGTGTGCGGGGCCTTGCTGACCACGTGCTACAGAGTGGGCGCCGCTGGCTGCGTGTGGCAGACCTCACTGGCATCCGAGATGTGCAGGTGCAGCGGTGCCCCTGCAGGAGGGCACTGGGAAGGTGGGGCCGCACTGAGCTGCTGGCCAAGACCTGCTGTGAGCTTCAGGCAGAGCCCTTCGTGGCCGGGCACCCCACTGAGGTCTTTGTTGACCTCTTTGTCACTGAAGGTAACTTTGATGTGGTGGTGCAGGCCTTGCAGCCATCAGGCCCAGCCCCTCTGCAGGTGCGATGCCTGTCCTTCCGGGCAGACAGCCTGAGCCCTGGGCAGCTCCTGCATGTACTGGGCCTGGCCAGGCCAGGTACGCTGCGCAAGCTGGAGGTGGTTCACAATGTGCGGCTCAACGCTGGGCACGTGCAGCAGCTGCTGGCCCAGGTGGGCTTCCCCCAACTGGTCTCACTCACTCTGCCCACCAGGGCCTTTGACATGCCCCCCACTTCCACCCCGGTTCCCGAGGATGAGGATCCCCTCCTTTCCTCTATTGCCTGGGAGCTCAGCCAGATGACTCAGCTCACGGAGCTGAGAGTCGCCTTCTCCACGCTGACGGGAAAGATTCAGACGCTGCTCAGGTGAGTCGAGGAGGGCTGGGGTGAGCACCAGGGTCCTTGGCAAGGCAGGCTAGAGAGAAGCTGAGGGCAGGGATGGGACCTGCTAACTTACAAGGCTATCAGCTCATCTCTTGGGGATTGCTTTGGCCAGAGCTGTAGGAGAGGGACAGGGTTGAGGTAATCATGAGTTAGAGCCACCAGAAAAGAACAGTGCACTGAGGGGACCTGGGACTGTTTGCAGTTAGCACGAGAACATACTAACTGGCAAGTAACAAAGCACAAGTATACCCCTCAACAGCTTACCTGTTGTGGGACAAACTATCCGAACCCACCACTGTCATCCCAGGTCAGGAGTAGGAATGCGGCTGAGCTGGGCCATCAGCCATCCGGGCTGCAGTCTCATCTGAAGTTCTGCAGGGGTGATGCTCCTCCTCGATAGCTCACAGGAGGCCTGCAGCATGTGCAGCCCTCAGGTAGAGGGGTCAAGGTGTCTCCCTCTGGGCAGCTCTGCCATGGACAGGGGTGGAGGAAAGCAGACAGAGAGGGGCACAGTTGGGGTCACCTCATGTGCCGTCCCAGTGGCAGGCTCTTGGCAGCAGGTCCAGGGGTGGTTGGGCAATGGGAGGCAGCCGTAGCAGGAGGATGAGAGGGAACAAAGAGCAGGGATCAGGTACTGACAGGTCCAGGGTCCCCAAAGGGTGGGCAGGCCCAGAATGAGCCTTCTCTCACGTCCCAGGTGTCCACGCTGTTCCAGAGACTCCCCTGCAGCTGCCCGTTTGCTGCTGCCTACTCCAGCTAAATTGGAACTGGTGGTTTAGAAATGCAGAGGCTGTCAGGGTCTCTGGGCTTCCCCTCCCAGCTTTAAGCCATGTGGATCTGGGTCGTTAGTGAAAAGGTGCTTTCTTGCTCGCTCATCTTTGCTCTCTGGCTGCCCCTGCTGCCAGCTTTCTGAGCTGCCATTCCTGACAGACTTCCCTCAGAACACCAAAGGGGTTGCTGCAATGTCTTGGTACAGGTGTGGATGAGAGCTCCCTGAGTAACTGTGTGCACAGGGGATGAACCCAGGGCCTCCTGCATGCTGGGCTGGCACTCACCACTGAGCCACACCCAGTCCTAAAGCCGATTATTTGCCACACAGCCAGTTGGCAGCCACAGGCTAGGTGAGCGAGGGAGCATGGCGGTGTTCCAGTAAACCTAAACCGCTATGGACAGACACTTGCGCTTCATGTAGTTTCCTTTGTCACAAACTCTCTGAATTTTTTCAAGTACTGAATTAAAATCATCAGTCATTCTCAACTGGGAGATTGTATGAAGTCAGGCAGCAGCTGGATTTGTCTATGGGCACCAGTTTGTGATAGAGAAACAAGTGGACTGTCACATATACTTGAACCCCAGCTCACCGGAGATCCTGCTCTTACCTGAGCTGCTTTCTGCCTGTCCCGCAGCCCCCTCAGGACCCCGCTGCGAGCCCTGGACCTGGCTAACTGTGCCCTGAACCACGCAGACATGGCCTTCTTGGCAGACTGTGCACATGCTGCCCACCTGGAGGTGCTGGACCTCAGTGGACACAATCTGGTGCACCTGTACCCCTCAACCTTCTTTAGGCTGCTGCGCCGGGCCTCCCAGACACTGAGGGCACTGACCCTGGAGGAGTGCAGCATCACAGACAGCCACGTGGGCATGCTGATCCTGGGCCTGAGCCCCTGCTGCCAGCTGCAGGAGTTCCGGTTCCTGGGGAACCCGCTGTCTGCCTGTGCACTCCAGCGCCTCTTCACTGCACTCTGTGAGCTGCCCCAGCTGCGGCGCATCGAGTTCCCGGTGCCCAAGGACTGCTACCCTGAAGGTGCTACCTATCCCCAGGACGAGCTGGCCATGTCCAAATTCGACCAGCAGAAGTATGAAGAGATTGCCCAGGAGCTGCATGCCGTGCTGTTGCGGGCCAACCGCGAGGACATCCAGGCCTCCACGCCCCTCTTTGGAAGTTTCGACCCAGACATTCAGGAAACGAGCAATGAGCTCGGCACCTTCTTGCTGCAAGCTTTCAAAACTGCTTTAGAAAACTTTTCCAGAGCACTGAAACAAATGGAGTAGGCCCTCCACCAGGCCAAGGGCGGTCTTACGTTTCAGCCTGCACGGTGCCCAGGGCCAGCCCTGCGCCAGAGACTTGGGCTGCGCATTCATCACCACCAAAAGCAGTTCTTAGTGAAAACGGTAGGCACGCCTGCTAGGTGCCATAGGAGAGGAAGCACTGCCTTCCAGATGTGTCGCAGGTGCTCCTGGATCAGGCAGCAGACCCTACAGCCTGGTGAAGACCCCAGGCAGGCAGATGTGGTAGTGAAGGTGTGACAGGGGCCAACGATGGCTGCAGTGGGAGCAGAGTTGACCGGACTCCAGGCAGCAAGATGCAGGAAATGAGAACTTCTCACAGAAAATGTGTAAAGTAAGAGGCAGCCCATAAAATAGCCAAGGAAGACTGAAAAGCAAAGGTGAGCCCTGTGCCTAGCAGGAAGCTCACGTGGCCTGCTGGACATGGCTGCGGGGCCAGCACTGACAAGCCAGTCTGTTTGCTCAGAACAGGGCCAGGAACATGTAGTGGCCTCTGGCTGGTACCAGTGACTCTGTCCTCGCTTTGCTTTGTATCTGAGTGAGTAAGCACTGGCCTCAGCAGCAGGTTGGGACAGAGGGTGTGGCATTGCTGGATGCCCTGTAGTTTTCCCAGTCTCATCTTCCCCTGAGCAGCCAGAATCCACGTCCCTGCCCTGGCTCCTGCCCTTGCCCCTCAGGGTGGTTGAGGCTGATGTCTGATGCCAATTGCCACCAGAGGTGGAAGTTGGTTTCCACTAAGTTCTGCTCTTCTGTACCAAGGGCTGACAATTAGAATGATAAGTGCTAATAAAATAAGTGTGGTTTGCCCAACCGTGGTGCTTATTTCACAGTCATTCAGAACTTTGAAAGGGATTTAAGAGTCTGGAAATAAGACATTTCCTTGAGGCACAGGCAAGAGCTGGGACCCTGCACCACCTGAGCACCACTCCAGGCTGTGCCTCCTCCAGGGGCATCTCCAACCCAGGTGCTCTGCTGCCCAGGGCCCAGTTGTATCCCTGTTCTCTCCTGTGGGACCCAACAGGAGAGCCTTGCGGGATTGCCTGCTGAAGGCGTCCCTCCTCTGGGTCTCAGTGTGGGCTGATGCTAAGTGTCCCCCTCACCCCACCTTAATCATTCTCTGCCTGTTCGGCTGTGCCTTACTGGAAAGGTTCACACTGGCAGCCTAATTGCAGTCATGTTTCAGGCACATGGAGTTTGAATTATAGCAAGCTCTTGGAAAAAGTAGGCACGTGCAAAATTTTAAAATTATTTAAAATTCAGACTCTAAAAAGCAGAGTTTTTCTCACATTTTTAAGTGTCTGAATTTTCTTGACTACAGACTTGGCCTCTAGTGGCATTGTAACCAACCATGTGCAAGAGCAGGCTGGACCAGGTCCCTGCACCTGTGTGGCTGTGTGGAGATGGGCCCAGGGTGTGACCCACCTGGGCAAGGGCAGAAGTCTGCTTGTGCCAGGTGAAGTTGCTGGCAGCAAACATTTGGGATAGCGCCCCCTCTATGCTGGCCCAAATCTGTTCCTGCACAGCAGCCCAAGCACTCTGCACCTTACACACCTGTCCCCAAGCATGAGACTTACCTGCTCCTCTAGCCCAGCTCCACCCCATCCTGAAGGTGCTGTTAGCACCTATGGACTTTGGTCATACTTCCCTCATATTGGGACTCTGTCTGTGGCCACCTGGCATCTGAGGCCACACAGATGGTATCTACCAGGGCCTGCAGCATATGCCATTTTTAAGGAAAGCCAGGTAAGGTAAGTGTGTAGATTGGAGCCACATGCATGGCAGCTGCAGCTGTGGCTCCTGGTGAAGCCCCAGAGGCTACCATCACCCCCAAGATCCAGCTAGCCTTCCCAGGACCAGATGGGTGAATTGAACAGGGACACCAATGGGGCCAGTGTCAGGAACAGTGTGGGGGCCACCTCCTTGCATTCCTAGGTCTCTAACTGGGGGATTGGTCATTGCCATTCTCCTAGGAGTGCAGCAGGGCTTCCTGAGGACCATCCTGCAGGGCAGAGGAACAGTTTTGGGGGCTCCAACTTGGCCCTTCCTGCCTTAATGGCTGGTTCCACAGGTTGAGACACCTGCGAGGGTTCTTTCCTGAGTATACAGAGCAGGTATCTACAGACCCAGTGCACCTGTCATTGCCAGCTCACTCTCTTATTAGGAGTGGGGAGGTTGGCTGTCACTCAACCCTGAACTCCCAGGACTACCAGCCTTGCAGCAGCGCCAGGATGAAGGCTGATGCGTTCTGATGCTTACCACAGCCACCCCACCCACCTGCTTCTGCCAGTCTGGAGCCCTGTCCCATGACACCACCAAGCAGAGGCAGCCCTGGCCTCAGGGAGCAGCCCCTAAGCCAAGCCACAGTGCCAGAGGCCTCACCAGCAGGGCCAACACCTCACGCTCACCAAGCTTCTGCAGCCAAGAGATCCCAGCAACCCACTCAGCTGCTGGCCACTGACCGGCCTCAAGGGGCCATCCCAGCAGGGCTGGGCTCAGAACCAGGAACTTACAGAACACGGACGTGAAGTTGTACACAAGCACCCCAATACACTACCGCTCTGGCTGACCAGCGGTTACCCACATGAGCTGGTCAGGCCCAACAAAGCATCCTGGGGGCTCTCTGCAGGATTCCCAGGTAAAGGAGGTGCCCTCCCGACTGGGGCTGGGCTGCCTGAGCTGACATAAGGGCTTCCCGTAAGGAGTCTGGGATTCCAATTCTTAGGCTCACAGACCAAACACCCCACCCAGGCCTCAGGCAACCTTGGGCCTGGGAGCCACCATGATGCCCTTGCTATTCAGTCATCCCAACAGCGAGACCCTTTCCTGCCAGAGGTAGGCGAGGCAGGAGATGCGCTTCCTTCACTGCTGTAGAGCTCTCTGGCCTCTGCACCGTGCCTCAGACTTCCTGCTCACAAACGCCACATGCTCTGTGATCCCTGGCTTTCAACCTCCACTCCATTCGAGAGTGACAGCATCGTATAAGTCAGGGCTCCCAAACTTCTCTGAAGGCCTGAGTGGGACAGGTAGCATGCCAGTCCAGGCCCCTGGGCTGTGGTCTTAGGAGCCTGTTTGCAGGGAGCAGACTGAAGCAGGCAGGTACCTGAGAGTTGTTCATATGCCATTTCTAACTCCTCCCAGGTCTGAACTGCACTCTCCATTCTTGCCCTGGGTCCCTGAGACACCCTTAAAGCAAATACCCTTTTATACATCTAAGTCAGCTTGAATTAAGCTGTTGCTTGCAACCAGAATCCTAACTCACTGAGAAATGCAGGGACTACTTAATCAAGCCCAGAACAGACAGCAGCACCTCTCAAGGAGCAGGCAGAGGGCGGGAGCCCAGTTCCGCCCAGCAATTCGTCCTGGTCATAGTGCAGCAACCCAGAGAATGAGGGCAGCTGCTTGCTGGAGCACATTGGGGCTCAAATGTGTTCATCATATAGCTGTGTTTTTATGTGGTGCAACCAAGACTGCAGCTGGAAAGCCTCCCCCTTTAAAAAGAAGACTGCAGCAAGCTCTCAGCAATCAGGCCTTTCAACTAAGCTGACACAGAAAGTTATGCTCTCCAACTAGACATGCTGCTCTCAAATAACACCCAGGTTCTCTGGGGAGGCTTTCCCCTATCATTGTCTCTGCTGCTGCAACGTCTGCAGAACAGTTTTCTGGTTGTGGTGAAGTTGACACTGTATCTGCTGGTGCCTGATACACACATGCACACATGGAATAGTGACCACGATACAACTTTATCCAGGAGGTTTAAAAGGGGGAAGGCCTCTGGGACTGGGCTGTGGTTCAGTAGTAGAGCGCCTGCCTAGCATGCGTGAGGCACCGGGTTCAATTCTCAGCACCACATATAACTCAATAAAATAAAGGTCCATTGATAACTAAAAAAATATATTAAAAAAAAAAGGGTGGGGGGGGAAGGCCTCTCGAGTTGACTTGATGAAGGTGCAGAACTCCTGTTGCTGTGCATTTCAGTTTCAGAGGGTCCAGGTCAATTGTTATCTTCCAACTTTGTTCCAAGGCAAAGCAGCCTGCAGTAAGCAAAATTGGCAAGATCCCAATACCACGTCCCCCCACCCCATCCTTCCATTTTAAGCCTGGCAACCTCATACACAATTCTTTTTTTTTTTTGGTACTGGGGATTGAACTCAGGGGTACTCGACCACTGAGCCACATTTTTTTGTGTTTTGTTTAGAGACAGGGTCTCACTGAGTTGCTTAGAGCCTTGCTGTTGCCGAAGCTGGCTTTGAACTTATGATTCTCCTGTCTCGGCCTCCCAAAGTGCTGGGATTACAGGTGTGCACCACCGCGCCTGGTCCTCATATAGGGTAGTCAATCTGCTTATCACTGCGCTCGACACCCCAGACCAATGGAAAACACTCTGAAGTGATCCTCCCATCCCCCAGGAGCCGGGACCTGTCCACACAGCATCTCCCAGAGCGTGAGTTCCATGGGCCTGCCTCATTTTTTGATAGCCCCTGTGGTTTCCAGGAGAGCAGCCAGCATCAAACTTGGACTCCAAAGTCACTGCGAATCCTGCACACACACCAAAGGAGCACTTGGATTCCTACCCTTTTTTTGTGATTTTAAACCACTCTGGTTAGATAAGGTTCCATTACAATCTCACTGTATTCACACATCCTTTGGTAGTTATAAAGTCATCAAATGTAATACTGCACAGGCATTCAAACTTAATGAATTCAATTTAAAAATATAGCATAAAATTACAGACAAGGGGGCTGGGGTTGTGGCTCAGGTGGAGCACTTGCCTCAAGGCACTGGGTTCAATCCTCAGCACCCACATAAAGTAAATAAATTAAACAAAGGTATTGTGTCCATCTACAATTAAGAATTTAAAAATCAAGGCAGAATTGGGGTGGAAGGTAGCCATGCTGTGCACACAGTCTTGATGTGATCCCCTATGGAAAACTTGTCCTTGATTTGCAATATTGGGCCAGCATCTGAACTGACTTGCACAATCTGAATGTGTCCTCTCAACACTGAAGGTGGCCAGGCCACGAGCATGCTGGATGCCTCTAGGGAATTGGAATGAGGGCTGACGATTCACCCTGAAATCCATTCGCCTTTACACTCATCTACAGCACAGCCGACCATACTTTCCTCATTTTAAAGACAAACACCAGGGGAAAGCACTAAGTGGCCTCCCCAGGGTCCAGTGGCAGACCAGTGGAGAGGCAGAAACTGGAGCCTGCAACAATCTCAGTAAGGGGGCAATGAACCAGGATATAGAGAGCAGGGTTAGTCCTGATTACCTGAGCAAATGACTTTTCTCAAAGTGCTGGCAACAGAGCAGAAGATTTTACAAGCAGCCACTGGAGCAGAAAAGCTCCAAACTACCCCAAGCAGAGCACCTGGGCTGTTGTTTCTGAGAACATAAACAACATGTAAACACAAAGTGAGCCCACATGTAACATGCACTGGACAAGTTGCTGGTAAACTCAACTCGTTTTCTGTGCATGCAATATTTTCAGGTTCATTGTACTCCTACTCAAGACAGGTAGGGTGGAAGAACATGGATCTGAAAGCAGACTGATCACCCTGCTCCCGGCTCAGCTGGCTACTGCCAAGCAGCTGCACACAGGTTCCCAGCAGCACTGGGGGGTGGGCTCCAACATCACTACTCATGCGACTGGCAGGCTGCCCTTCCTGTTCCTCAGTTCGATTCCCCACCTGGTAAAATAAGGAGTGTGGAGAAGTTCACGTAGCTGGCCTAGGCTGCATCCTCTCAGGTCCACTTACGAGGCAGGCTCCTGGAACCTGGACTAGAGGAGGGCTTCAAGCCTGCTTCCCTGCTGGGTCTGGAACCAGTACTGCCAGGCAAGGTGCCACATGGGCACCCCCATTGACAACCTGGGCACACAGTCCCCGGCATGCTTCCCTGGTGGCCCTGTCACAGGTTGCCTCAGCTTGCTCCTGGGAGTGAAGCATGTCCTATGTAACTTCCCTGGGATGGAGCCCTCAGAACTTGTGCCTGGGTCCCCAGGGACTCACCCACATGCCTTCCCCTCTGCTGATTTTTTTTTGTTTCTCACCTAACAGATGGTAGCTCTGAGGATAACCTGTGCTGAGTTCTGGAAGGCCCCCTGGCAGATCATGGAGACCATTTCCACCTCCCCAGAGGATATTAATGGTACTCAGCACACAGCACTAAGGACGGCCTGAGTGATAAGCACAGAAGCTTGGTTCCAATCAGCTGTGTGTGAAATGGGCTGTAACTGTACCTCTTAGGCTGTGGTAAAAACAGACAACACGTGTAAATACATCTTGTAAAGAACCACACATAAACAGTGGCATTGCTGCTTTTAAAAGGCAGGTATTTTTGAGTATCATTGCTGACAGTATCTGCTTACTGAATACAGACACAAGCTAAATTCCCAGCACATACGGGGGACCTGTTGACTAGAAGAACCACTTGGGTGCTTTCCTGCTGTGAGTGCGAGAGCGTCCCAACACTACTACACCCTCATCACAACTGCCTGACAACTGCTAGATGGAATCTGGGGAGGGAAACAGATAATCTGAGAAGGCAGAATTTATTCAGGAAGATAGGAAAAGTCACAGAAAATTACTTACGGTGAGGATCAATATTATATTTGACCTCTTAAAAATAATTTTTACCCTCTAGCTAAAATATGACGTTATAACATTCTGCTAAATATTAGCAGCTCACAAAATGCATCAAAGAAAGGAAACCTTTCACAGCCACAGAGCATCGCAGGGAAAACTTTTATGTGCCAAATCTTCACTCCTGCTGAGGGTGGCAGGTCTGGAGTGCCACTGAGGGTGACTGTACATGGCAGGACATGGGTGGCAGAGGAAGCATGGGAGCCCAGGAGGCAGAATGCCATGAGGAGCGACTGGCAGCCTCTGCCACCTCCCTGTCACTTCTCTAGTATGGCCTTCTCTACTCTCTTGAACTTCTTCAGCTCCACGACCAGCTCCCAATACTTCAGATACAGCCACATGAGTCTCCCATTCTGGCGTTTGTTGCTATTCCAGATGTCACCACAGTAGGTGTCATGTTTGAATATGTCGGTCAAGCCAGCTGCCATCTCTAAGTCAGCAGCCACTGGGTCAATGGCCGCACGCACCAGTAAGCTCTTCTCCAGCTCCAGCCGCGAGCGGCGGGGAGTAACCAGGCTGCAGTAGATGTTCTGCCTTTCTGCGAGAGCCTCCCCAACCTCCTTCAGCACAAGCTGGGCTTTCCTCTGCCAGTCCTCTTCCTCCTCCAGGCGGCTCAGGTACGCACTTTTCAGAGGCTGCAGCTGCCTTCTTTCTTGCATTACCTGGGCTCGTTCCCGTTCTAGAAGCTTCTTTTCTTCCACCAACTTCCGCCCCTGAGAGATAAGGGCTTCTCGGTAACCAGTTGTTCTGTTTTGCTCCTTTTCAAGTTCCAGAGACAGCTGAGCAAGAGCGCGCCGGTTTTCTGAGATCACAGCATGGTACTTGGCTTCAAGATCCTGCTGGAAGGCAACTGTTCTCTGACGATATGCTTCTCTCTCTTTTTCTATTTCTTTTTGGGACTCACGAGACCAAATCCAACCTGACATGAATAAATTGAAAGAGAAACAGATACACAGTCAAGAGTCACAGTGGAGGTTCAATGAATGATCTTTACTCAAAGGAAACAACATGTAAAAACAGCCCTTGACTAAAAGCCTAAGACCTAAGACCTTACATTCTGCAGGAGACTACATAATAGGCAAAGCTCTCACCCCAAAATCAGACCAGGGCTAAAGGCTGAGTGTGCAGGGTCTGCGCATCTAACTCTGTGGCCAAGAAAACCTACCACTGCTTCCATGACCACCAACCCAACCACTGTTTGCCTGCTCTGGCCTCAATGCCCCACAGTCTATAGGTAAGATGTAAAAAGTTAACATGGGTAGGCTTCAAGTATGGCTGAAAGTTGTGTCAGCTCTGCCCAGAAATCATCGGTGAACAGTTTACGTCCAAGGTATTTGCTTATGTTCTATCAAACGAGGTGAGGACGTCAACCTCAAGACATGCTCAGGCCTCTCTACCCATGCTGGAGTCACTGAACTCAGAAATGTGGGCCTAGGAGAGTGGGGAGGCCAGGTTGGGCACTGCCTGCGCTGCCTCACATTGCAGAATAGCTGGCTTCCATCCTCTGCTGCAAGGAGGAGGGACCAGGACCTGGCGGCCACAGCACCTGCCAGCGGGCAGGAGCCTCAGGTCTGGATGGAAGTCCCCAGCTTGTTCCCCATCCCACTCACGAGAGGAATTTGCCAGGTGAACAGTGAGGTGAGGCAGGGTGGTGGCACAGGATGCCCACCACCTCTGGAGCAAATGCTGCTTCTGGCCATTTCACAAATGCTGGGCAACGATATGCTACTTCCCAGCTGTTCAGAACGATGTGTACAGCCTGCATCTCCGAAAAGTAATGTGGAATAGTGCACGGTGGCCATACCTGTGATCCCAGCCACCGGGAAGCTGAGGCAGGAGGATCACAAGTTCAAGGCCAGCCTCAGCAACTTAGTGAGGCCCTAAGCAATTTAGCAAGACCCTGTCTCAAGATAAAAAATAAAAAGGACTGGGATGTAGCTTGGTGGTAAAGCATCCCTGGGTTCAATCCCCAGCACCAAAAATTAAATTTTTTAAGTTAAAAGCAAAAAAAAAAAAAAAAAAAACAGCCAGCATGGATTGGAACCTTTGGAAAACACAAGGCATGTCCCATAGGCCCAAAGCCACCAAGAGCAGCAGTTCTGGGCTCTCACGAGTTCTGCTCTCCCTGTCCCTGCTTCTTCAACTCCCTGCAACACCAGGGTCTCTGCCGACTCTCCTAGTCCTTCCCAGCTTGTGTAGCTGCACCCTCCAGCTGGTCTTCTCGCCATTCGCTTTTCTTTTTTGGTACTGGAGATTGAACCCAAGGTGCTCTACCACTGCACTACATCCCCAGTCTTTTCATTTATTTTGAGATAGGGTCTTGCTAAGTTGCTGAGGCTGGCCTTGAACTTGTGATCCTTCCACCTCAGCCTCTATCTAAGTGGCTGAGATCATAGGCCTGTGTCATGGCGCCCAGTGCCATTTGATTCTTTGTCCATGACATCAATGAGCATGCTGCAGGACCCACTCCATGAGATAACTGGCACTATTTCCATATATCTGACAGCCATTTTTACTTGGCTGTGCTGTTGCACCTCAATTCTACAAGCATAAAAGTTAAAACCAGCTTCTCAAATGCACACCTGGGCCCACCCCCACCCACAGACCAAGGCTAGACAGAGCAGGAGCCAGGAGCCACCCTCCTTACATAGGCAATGAGGAGCACTCACCACTCCCAGCCAATGGGCCCCCTGGGCCCACAGGGCCTGTGGCTGGCAATAAGGAGGCAGCCTCTCAGCCCCTGCAAGAGCAAGGCTAAGACAGGCAAATGTAAAAACCACAGCCTCATGGTACAATATCAGACTGCCTGGGTTTCAAATGAAGTCACTCGTCACACCAAGGAGTAGGGAGATCTGAAGCTGAATGAAAAAATAATCAGCAGTTGCCCATCAGGGTCAGGATGGAGACACCACTGTCATCAGACAAAGACTTTAAAGCAGTCATCAGAATAAAGTCTAAGCAAAGAAATAGAAGATATACAGAACAAACAAGTGGAAATTTTAAAAGAAAAATACAGTAACAAAGATTTTTTTAAATGGCACAACAGTTGGGAAGAAGAGAAGGAACCTGCCAAAGGGCTAACAGTCAATACATCCCTTAGGAACACAGACACGAAAACCCTTAACATTAGCAAGTACAATCTACAGTACGTAAAAAGAATCATATGGCACGACCAAGCGGGGTACTGCTCCAGAGAGGAAAGACTGGTTGGTTCAACATGAAAAAGTCACTGAAGTAATCCAACACATTAGCAGGCTACAGAGCGAGAATCACACAACACTACCAACTGAAAAGAAAGTTAACAAAATTCATTACCATGAAAAACAGGAACAGAGGGGAACACTTCTTTTAAAAAAATTTTTTTAGTTGTAGATGGACATAATACTTCTATTTTATTTATTTTTATGTGGTGCTGAGGATCAAACCCAGTGCCTCACACATGCTAGGCAAGTGCTCTACCACCGAGCCTCAAGGAGGAAGGAACATTCTTGACCTGATGAAGGGTAGCTATTAAAAACTCACAACCAACACGACCAGTGGTAAAATGGGTGCTTTTTCTGCAGCCCAAAGACCACCCACCCCGTCTGCTCCAGGCACCAAAAGGAAAAACAAAGGCAGCAGGAAGAGACATTGAGTTGAGGAGCCAACCACAACTCAAAGTGCACTGTGCCAAAGAGAAACCCAGACTTCAGGAAGCAGCACAGAGGAGGCTCCTCAGATTGGGGCAGGCAGAAAGCTCCTATACCTGGCTCAGAAGAAAGCACACTGGGCTGGGGATATAGCTCAGCTGGTAGAGTGCTTGCCTCTCACACACAAGACCCTGGGTTCAATCCTCAGCAACACACACACACACACACAAAAGCATGTTAAAGGGGCTGGGGTTATGGAGCAGTGGTAGCGCGCTCACCTAGCACGCATGAGGCACTGGGTTTGATCCTCAGCACCACATAAAAATAAAATAAAGAGATTCTGTCTGCCTCCAACTAAAAAAAAAAAAAGCATGTTAAAATTGCTTCTGAGGATTAAAATTTGCTCTGTGAAATACTGTTAGGAGAATGAAAGGACAAACTAGATCAGATGAAGATACCTGCCACCCACAAATCCATAAAAGGACTTGAAACTAGGATGTATTAAAAACTCTCAAAATTCAACATTTAAAAATAATCCAATTAATTAGTCAATGAACAAAGACATAAACAGACATTTCACCAAAGACACACCCGGATGCAGATAAGTGTCTGAAAACATGTCAACCTCACCAGCTGCAAGGGGAAGCACAGTGAAACCACAGTAAGGTGCCAGTCCACACCTGTTAAGAACGTGAAATATGAACAGCTGCTGGCAAGTGTGGCGGGACCCTGGACCACTTGTGCATCACTGCTGAGGACATGAAGAGAATGGCACAGCTACTTGGGAAAACACCATGGTGCTTTCTTAGAACACTTCACATGCAACTGCCATGAAACCTAGCAACTGCACTTCTGGACATTCATCCTGGAGAAACGAAACTCACAATTACACAGAAACCTGCACACAAATGTTGGTAGCAGCTTTATTCATCATAGCCCCCAACTGGAATAACACCCGCAGTCTTACAGATGGACGGACAACTGAACTGTGGTGCACCCACACCTGAGACACTGCTCAGCACTGAGTGATCCACTTGCTACAGAGGTGGCAACAGCCCACGTGGGTCTGAGGGACCACATCAGGAGAAAACACCAGCCAAAGCGGCCACACACTTCATGGTACCACTTAGGTGCCTCCTAGACTGAGTGATTGCGGGGTTACAGGAGGTGTGGCCACCAAAGCTGACAGGATGCACTAGCTATCCTGCCTGAGAAATGCTAGATACTCTCCCAGGGCAGTTACTCAGAGAAGAATGTGGCCAGGGACTGCTCTTTCAGGTGGACATAATTATACTAGTCTCTATGCTGTGTTGAAAGTCACGAGGGTGTAGCTGGGCATGATGGTGCACACCTGTAATCCCAGCGATTCAGGAGGCTGAAGCAAGAGGATCTCAAGTTCAACGCCACCCTGGGCAACTTAGTGAGACTCTGACTCAAAATAAAATAAAAAGGGCTGGGAATGCAGCTCACGAGTAAAGTGCCCCTGGGTTCAATTCCTAGCAGCTCACACACACACGTGATAAAGTTTAAATGATTGGGATAAATCTATCATCTTATCAATACATCAATAGTGTTGATCACCTACAGCATTCATCCATCTGCCTTTACTTCCAAATCATGCCAGGGCTAGTCAACAGAAGTTGCAACACAACTTCACAACACAGAAAGTTTTGGAGAACCTTTATAAAAATGCAAAGTTAAATGTTGCCCCTGAACACATCACCTAAACAAGATAACCATGAGGAAATATTAAACATTCCTCAACTACAAAAAGCATTATTTCAAAGGCCTGAGAAGGTAACAATCTGAAAGTTAACATGAGTGGCTATAAAGTTACAGATGAGTATGGAAAATGAAAGGCCTCTCCCAGCCTCAAAGCCAAATGAAGATGACTTCAGTAAGCATCATTTTAAGTCTCCCAGGCCACTCTCTCCGTGGACATTCACCACCCTAGCCTCAGTGATGGTAGCCTTTAGCAGTACTGAGACGGCCCTGCAAGATCAAGTTGAGTGAGCCTTCATACAGCATCCTCAGGGCTGGACCTGGAGCAGCAGCAGGTACCACTCAGATCCCTGAACTGTGAATTCCACCTGCTCCTGCCAGCCTTACCTCCTGGAACCACACACTTGCTGACCTGGGATATTCAGGCACAAAAAAAGTCACTGTGTACAAAAGACCACATGCACAGAAGGCAGCTTTGCTTTTCTTCCACTCTTTTTAATTAATTAATTAATTAAAAATTAATTAATTTGGTACCAGGGATTAAACCTGGGGACGCTTAACCACTGAGCCACATCCCCAGCCCCTTTTTATATTTTTATTTAGGGACAGGGTCTTGCTAAATTGCTGAGGCTGGCTGTGAACTCACAGTCCTCCTGTTTCAGCCTCCCAAACTGCTGGGATTACAGGCATACACCACTGCACCTGACTTTTTTCTTCCATTCTTTTATCGGTTTCTCCCATGTGGGGGGGGTGTCCAGTGGTGCCCAATTCTGGCCAGGCTGAGCACAGCTTACACAGGCCACATCTCCAGACTGACTTCCAAACATGAAGCCGACATCAAACTTGTTTGCCTCTAGTCCTGTTCTTCCCTATCAGTCTTGACTAGGACATAAAAGCAAGGGAGTCCCTGCCGTGAAACCAGTTATTAAATCAGCCCACACAAAACACTTCTGAACACTCATCCTATTCACATCTCATGTGTTGAGCTGAATATAGCTGCCAGCTCCCAGGGACAGGTAAGCTGAGGCTTAGAAGAGTTAAGCACTTTGCCAAAGAGTCACAGAATGGGATGAAGCTGGGCTATTCCCATCAGGTCCCAAAGCTAGGTCTTAAGGCACTGCTCCATGCTTTCAGCCCAGAAAACAAACATCAGGAAAACCACAACTTACGGAAAGCAGCCAATCCCAGCATTGGCACCAACAGGGCATAATTCCACCTGCTTCCACCACCCCCGTCAGCCCTGGAATCAGGCCGGATATTCCAATTTGGAGGATCATTTAAGTTATTCATCGAGATATACCTTGAAAGAAAAGGACAAATCATTGTATGAAAGGAATAAAATACAACAATTATGTCATCTATACGGATCATAGGAATCATGATTTTATTCAACAACTTTTCTCAGGCTGGGATTGTAACTCAGGGGTAGAACACTTGTCTGGCATGTGTGAGGCACTGAATCAATCCTCAGTACCACATAAAAATAAATAAACAAAGGTATTGTGTCCATCTACAACTAAAATATTTTTTTAAAAGACCTTTTTTCAATGTACCGCACATTGAGCCCTATGGGATTTCAAGAAAGAAATGGCAACTTACAACCTAGTGGGGAGAGAGACATGTTTCAACTGTGGCTGTCGTGATAGCTAATGGACAAAGTCACCTTGACTGAGCCATCGCATGCCCAGATGCTGGGTTGCACACCACTCTGGGTGTCTCAGGATTGTTTCTGGATGGATTAGCTGTGCATCCTTAACACCAATTCCATATAATAAATCAAATGCATGTGCTTGCTCTCTGTATGATATACATCTACATGTATGTATATACATACACACACATAGTCTAAACCCCATAGCATTCTGTTCATTGATGAACCCCCATAGAAGATGGTGGCTCCATAAGATCTTATCACATAGTAACACCATGGGCGGCTCAGCCTGTCTAAATGCACTCCAGGGTGTTATAGATCAAAATCCCCTATCAGCACATTTCTCAGGACATTATCTCCATTGTTATTCAACGCCTGGCTGTGTATGTATATAAGAGACATATGATTCTGTTTCTGCAGGACCTTAAGACAGTTAGTTGTAAATAAAGACAATCAACTTCAATAAATATGAGCTCACACTGGACATACTGTTTTGGTTTTGAACAATGAGCACTCTTCTGACAGAGATCAAAGGAAAAAGGTCTTCCAAGCAGCAAGAGTAAGGCAGGCAGGAGACCTTGAATAAGTGCTGGGCCTTGCATGACAGGAAGGTGGGGATATGGAGGTCACCAACATGATTACAGAGGTCCCTGCTTCAGGTGCAAACTAGGATGAGGGTTCATACCAGTCTACAAGTTTTCTAAGTACCCATGCAAGGTGGGCATGTTCACAAAGTAGAGTCATGGAGGCTTTCACCTTGTTTATAGGTGTCCACCACCAACACACTGATCACAAATTTAATCATGCTGCATGTAAGAAATAAGGAATTCAACTCAGTTTCTGAAAAATTTTAATAAGGCTTTAAATAAATAACACCTAAAGACATTAACTCATGATAGGTGATAAAGATACGTCTCAAACACATGGCTCAGAACATAATATTTGGGAGGGGTTCGTGGTAATCATAGAATTTTCTAAAAAATCAGGTAGGTATGTAATTTAGCAAATACTAAAACTGCTTAACTTTCAAAAAAGACATCTAGGAAGTATAATCATTCCTGGCATCTATGGGAGATTGGTTCCAGGGTCCCCAGAGGGCACCAAAAGTCACAGATGTTCAAGTCCCTTATATAAAATGGTGAAATACTCGCTTATAACATTTGCTCATCCTCCTGTATCCTTTCAATCATCTCTAAATCACCTGTAATACCTAATGCAGTACAAATGCTATGTAAATAGTTGTTATGCTATATTGCTAAGGCCATAATGACAAGGAAAAAAGTCTGTACATGCACAGTGCAACGTGATCTTTTCCCAAATATTTCTGATCTGCAGTTGATTGAACTCACTGATACAGGACCCACCCATAAGGAGTGATCATTATGTTTGTTCCCTGCATACCAATAAAGCATAATTCTGGGGCATACATCCTAAGGAGGTAATCCTAAAGACAAACTTGGAGCGCAAATATATTCTTTATGCCCTTATTAATAGCAAAAATTGAAAACCTAAACATCAATAAAATGACAATGGTTCATTGTAAATTTAATAATTCGAAATTATATTCATAAAGATTGTGTACAAGAGAAAGATTTTAATAACACATTAAGTGAAAAAAGCAGGAAACAAAATTACTTAGGATTACCAATTTATTTTCATGCAAGATCCCGGCTCTTGGCAAATAAACACGCTAGAAAACTACAAACTCTATCGGAACTGGAGGTAAAATCAGAGCAAGCCAGCAACGGACTCGCAAGCCAGACCCCGGCCGCTTTCAGGCGGAGGCCCTGGGCCTCCCGGCCGCCGGGGCACAGGAAGGCTTCCCATCCTGTCCGCCCTCCAGTGGGCTCCGCTGCGCAGGCCCAGCACGGGGGCAGCCCCGTCCCCAGGCCCGCGGCGGGGGGGGCACCGCCGGGGGTCGCCCCCGACTCCTGAGGTCCCGACCAGCCAGGTGCCCAAACACCGCCTGTCACGAGGCCGCCGTCGCCGCCCCTTGGACCCCCTTCCGCAGGGGCGAGATCCTCAGACCCTCTCAGTCCTGACATGCTCGGGAAGTCACGGACGACTTCTAAAACATCGGTGCTCGACCCCTCTCCTGAACACGGCCCAGCCCGCCCGGCCATCAAGTGCCATACAGACCCACCGGAGCTGGACCACTCGGGCCGCCGAGCACCCAGAGCCGCCGTCCGCGGGGCTGCTCTGCGCAGGCGCGAGATCCACCTCGACCCCTCCCGGGCGCGGCGCGGTGCGCAGGCGTGAGAGGTCCCGACGCAGGACTCCGGGCGCGGCGGGGTGCGCAGGCGCGGGGCCTTCCCCGCCGGGCTCCGGGAGCGACGGGGTGCGCAGGCGCGTTGTGGCGCGGGGACTGGCGGGACAGCGCAAACATGGCGGGGGTCGGGGCGGTGTCGCGACTTCTCCGTGCGAGGCGCCTGGTCCTGACCCGGGCGGTGAGTCGGCATCCCGGGAGGGCGGGGCCGGGGCGGGCCGGTACCGGCCGGCAGAGTGCAGCGCATGCCGAGTCGCCGCTGCCTTGCCCTGGTCGGCCGGGTGCCTCTGGCGAGAGCCGGCCGCGTCCCGGTGAAGGTCACGACCCCCGCCTGGGTTAAGCCCGGAGCCGCGTCCCCAAGGTCACCTCGCCGGCGCTGCGCGGAGGTCGCGTGGGTCGGTCGCGGGAGCGAGGCTCGCTTGGCTCCACGAGCCGCCGCTGGCCCTCCTGTGCGTGTCCACGCAGACACCTTGAGAGTTAGGGACTTTTTTTGGCTTGGTGCGGTGCCGCTGAGCGCCGTTTTGTTTCGGTTTTTGTTGTTTCAGTTGTACATGTTAGTGGAATGCACTCTGATGCGTCGTACATACATGTAGTGTAACTTGCCATTCTTGTGGTCGTACGCGATGTGGAGTTACACTAGTGGTGTCTTCACAGATGGCCACGGGAAAGTTGGGTCCGCTTCATTCCACTGCCAGTTCCCATCGCTCTCATTTCCCTTCATTCTCCTTTAATCTAATGAACTTCTCCCCAACCCCAGTTGTGTGTCAGCATCCGCAGAACATTCGGCCTTTGGTTTTTTGGTATTGGCTTATTTCACGTAGCATGATAGTATCCAGTTCCATCCATTTACCGGCAAATGCCATAATTTCATTATTCTTTATGGCTGAGAATATTCCATTGCTGAGCACTGCTTTTTAAAAATCAGAGAAGGTGCCAGGCGCGGTGGCACAGGCCTGTAATCCCAGCACTTTGGGAGGCTGAGACAGAAGAATCGCGAGTTCAAAGCCAGCCTCAGGAATGGCGAGGTGCTAAGCAACTCAGTGAGACCCTATCTCTACATAAAACACAAAATAGGGCTGGGGATGTGGCTCAGTGGTCGAGAACCCCTGAGTTCAATCCCTGGTACCAAAAAAAAAAAAATCAGAAGAGGCGAGCACACTGACTGGAGGGGGCGTGGGACCCTTGTTTTTACCTGGACCCCGAGCAGGTGTGCCTCCCCAGCAGATGTGTCTCAGGGTTGGGATGGGGATCACCCTCCCTGACACTGCTGTTCCGTTGTCTGTACTCTGCGATGACATGTTCATCCTCATCCTTCCAGAGCTTGCTTTAAGCAAACTTACTTTGGATGGTTTCATTATTTGATCCTTTTAAATGAACTGACCCACCTACCTACTTAATTAGTTATAGTTTAATTACAAAGTAGAAGTCCCAGTAGGAGTCAAGGCATTCAACGATATTGATTTGCATTGTGCCTGTAATTATGACTGCAATTTTCTCCTTTTTGAAAAAGAGATATTAAAGATTATGTTCAATTAAATGTGAGAAGGATTAGTTGACAGCCACTCCTTTGAAAACCAGAAGGCATTGTAAATACTTTAATAGGTGCTGTGGTTGTGCCTACAGAGCAGAATAGTGGCATTTAGTTCTGCATTCTGCATAATTTTATATCTGGTTCATTTGAAACCTGTGACTTGGGTTTATACACAACCAGGATTTTAATCTTAGTTTTGAGTCAGATGTTTCCCAAGGGTCTCTGCATAGTGGAGAGGTACAGGATCTGGAGCTGGAGTACCCCAACTTCCAGTTTCTCCCTGGGGCTAATGAGGGTTCTGTGAGGTAGCCTCTCAGACTAGCCAGGGCTGGTAGCTCACCACCCGTGCTCTGTATCCAATGTAAGCTGTATTTTAAGCATCTCTATTTGGAAAACAAGTATTAAAATTTTTAATTAACATAATTGCACATAGTCGTTTAAAAAAAAAACAATGAATACAGAAAGCCTTGTATGGGAAAAAGAATATCTTGCTCCTGCCCGCATTGATCCTTTTAAATGAACTGACCCACCTACCTACTTAATTAGTTATAGTTTAATTACAAAGTAGAAGTCTCCAGCAATGGGGATAATTCTGAGGTGTTTCATTGCGCCCTGCACGTTTTCCAGCCTAGATATTGGCTTTCTTCCTTGTAGAGGATTCAGTTCACCTAAACCACCCTACTTCCTCATACCAACCATTTTCAGGTCCTTATTGACTTTTTTGCAGTTGCATAGATTGTACTTTTTTCTTGGTCATGATTTTGTAGGCATGCTTTATCAGGTGAGGGCCCCTCTTTGCTTATTGAGGACAATGTTCGCACATTTTCCTCTTTTATCACCTGATACAGTCATCTGAACTTTTGAGCTATTGAACAGTCTTAAGTGCCTTTCAATTATACTGTAGGTAGATTTCCTTGTTCTTTTTCATGTTTCCCTGTTAGAAAAGGTTGCTTCTCAGAATAATAATAATAATAATAATACTTAACAAGTGTCACAAAATTTTTGTTTTGTGTTTCTTTTAATTTTTACTTTTTGCCATACTAGAGGTTGAACTTAAGGCCTTGTGAATATTAAGCAAGTGTTCTATCACTGAGTTGTATCCCCCACCCTCTTTTTAATTTTTATTTTGAGTTTTTCTGCCTTGCCCAGGCAGGCCTTAAACTTACACCCCTTGCCTCAGCCTCTTAACTACCTGGTATTATAGACATGCACCCCCAGGCCTGGCCAAAATAAGCTTTATCTAAAGACAGAATTTTCATTAAATTGAAATTAGTCTCCAAATCTAAAAATACACACCCCCCACACCCTGTTGGGAAGATAGCTCAGTGGAAGAGAAGCACATACCTGAGTTTGACTCCAACACTGCAAAACAGAAACATCTCCCCCAAAATCCAACTTCAGAGCAAAAATTTGTGTCATTTTTCACAGAGAGAGGGTGTGGTAATTGTCAGATTTTGTTACATACTGTAGTAACTGCTGAGTGTTCAACATGAACATTTTAAAACAGAAATATCTAGTGAGCTCGTCATTTCTATTCTAATTTGGTATTACAAAATGCACTGCTGTTACTACAACTGTTCCCTATGTTAATGTACTTCAGAGAAAAATTATACTAAGGCGGGAGAATTGTGTTTTGTTCTTAAATTCACTTTCTGAAAAAATGAAAAACCTAAATTGGCTTCTCAGTATGTTTTTGAAATAGACTTATAATTGCAGAGTTGAAGACTGTCACTTTATTGGTTGATTCTTAAAAATCCAAGAAACATCTTTAAAATTGGGACTGTTAAATAAATCCAAGTGTTTGTGCCAACTGTTATTCACACTTAGCAGTAGAGGAAGCTTGGCATAAGAACTCAGCTCTGCCTTTGCTTGAGGCGGTCAGACCAGCCACCCTCCAGTCCGGCTGAGGCTGAGTGCCTTTACCTTGCAAGTTCCCCTCCTGTGATCCCCTCTTGTTTGTCTTACAGAATCCTCCCCCAACGGAATAATGTCTTTTCCAAATTACAAAGTAATCTCTTTTCTCTCCTCCTCTGATTGCTGGGTGTACTTCCTAAAACTGTTCTTTAGGATTTTCTAACTCTCTTTTATCTTGGTCTTCCAAAAGGCAGCCTCAGAATGGAAAACATATGCCCCAGCAGCTGACCCCAGTCTTACCATGTGGAAAGTGTCTCTCTTGCACTGGGCCACAGTTTCACTGATACTGGTTTTTTTGTTTTTGCTTTTGTTTTTGAGTAAATGTGTAAAGCATGGGACGTTTAAGCTGAAACAAGATAAGATGTGGAGGTCAACCAGTTAACTGCCGGGACAGCCTGGCAGAGGGGCAGCACCAGGGAAAGAGGGGGGGTGACTGAAGGCTAGCCTGGTGGAGTCCTCCTGTGTGGGGTGGAGGGATAGTACCACTCATTCCTCTGAACCTAACTGCTTTTTACTAAGTGTTACAGAACTGCCTATTCCAGAATATGAATCTCCCTGTCCACTGTCCATTGCCTTTTCCGAGACTGCAAGGGTTCAAAGGCTAAGATGGAGCAGTAAAAATGCTTCTTTACTTGCAAAACTATTGTAAGCAGTGAGGCAGCATTCTCCCATTCTCCACCTAAGTAATGTCAATCAGGGCACTGCAGAGAAAGTGAACCTTTTTATTTTGTTTCTGAACCAGTGAGTTTCATATTGGGAACAGAAAAAGCAACTTAATCCAGAATGCTTCACTGGAATGTCACCTTGGGTGGAGAGGAGACCCCAAGGGGCTGAGTCCTTGCCCATTGGTCTTTCTGCCCTTGGGAGTTAAGTGAAGGGCCCCAGATGAGCTTTCTAGAACAAGAACAAGGGTTCATAGAAAGGTACATGATTTAGAAGGAAATTTTAGTTCAGTTCCCTTAGTTTCTGTGGTCCTCAAGACACTAACAGTCTGTACCTCGGCAGTGGCCAGCAGCCCTCCCAACGTGGGCCCGCGATGTTCACTTCACTGTTGATGGAAGGAAGAGGGCGTCTGCTAAAGTTTCAGATTCGGTGAGTCCATGGCTTTCTGCTGCATTAAACATCTTTGTTGGCCTAGAAGGGTGATAGCCTAGACCAGTTCATTTCAGTGCATTCATGTATTGCACAGATTTAAAGAAGAAATTCTCTTGGATATTCATTCCATGCTCAAATTATTTTTAGTGCAATAAGAGTTTTACAAATATATACAGTTTTTGACAGTTTTGCTTATAAAGCTCTTAATGTGTCCATAGACTAGATTTAAGTTTAAAACAACAAAATAATAAGATACAAATGAACAGCGTTTGCTGTGGTGGAAGATAGATTCTCTACCTGCAGTAGGGTTGTGTAGCCACATGAGTGTAGGGTCTTTTGAATTCAGTGTGCCTGTTCTGCTTCCTGTTGAGAATACTGAAGTTTGCTTACAGCTTCTTACCTCAAGCTCACAGTGGTCCCTGCATGGAAGGAACCTTCTCGTAGGGGCCTGACCTGGGTCCACACCAGGTCAAGTGCAATGTGCGCACCTAGAGTAAAGCAGCACTGCAGGTTCCAGTTGGGGACGTGCTGCCTGCCTGTGGATGTGGATGTGAGCATGACAAGAGAGGACAAGGAAGGATGACATGTTCAGAGCTGGTATTCACTGTTGCTGTTCTCTGCCTCTGTACTCCCCAGTGCGGGCACATTGGGGTTTAGTGGTTTAAAGCCTCTTTAGAAATAGATTTTTTGAAGGGGTATCTCTAAGTGTGCAATATTTCAGCTCATGTTAGGTTTCCTGGTCCGTGGGACAGACCCTCTGCCATTCGTGAAATATGGTTGTTGGTCCCCCTTTCACGAGGCTGCCCCACTGGGCATGTGTGCTTGGCCACAGGGTAGGGTTGAGGCTCTCTATGTGTCATTGCTCTTTCCTTTTGGTCACTCCCTTCATTTTCTTCAGGCTAATTAATCTGCTACAACCACATTCTGAACATTTGGCATAATTGAATACGTGATTGGCAACTCAATTTTCTTTTCCAGATTTCTACTCAGTACCCAGTGGTGGATCATGAATTTGATGCAGTGGTGGTAGGTGCTGGCGGGGCAGGCTTGCGAGCTGCATTTGGCCTTTCTGAGGCAGGGTTTAATACTGCATGCCTCACGAAGCTCTTTCCTACTCGGTCACACACTGTCGCAGCACAGGTAAGAGATCAGTGCTCTTGGTGCAACAGTGCAGCTCTCTCCACCTCAGCAACTCCTGTCTTCTCCCCGAGCTCCTCCGTGTTTGCCAGCTGCAACTGGGTCTTTTCCCTGGGACCTGTGTGGCTTTTCACATGCTGATCTTCTCTAATTGTCCTGCCTAGTCCTTCCTTTGCCACTCTGGTTCAGTTTCCTTTGCAGCCCTCACATGTTTGAATTGTGTTAGTCAGCTTTCTTTCACTATGAGGAAATACCTGAGATAATCAGATTAAAAGGAGGAAAGGTTTGTTTTGGTTCATGGTTTCAGAGGTTTCAGTCCATGGTCACTTGGCCCAGTTGCTTTGGGCCTGCAGTGGCACAGTGTCATGGCCAGAGTATGTTGCTGAGGAGGCTGCTCACGAGTTTCACGAGGAACTGAAAGAAGAGCCATGTTCCAGTGTCCCCTTCAAGGACATGCCCCCCATGACCTCACTTCCTCCCACTGGACCCACTTCTTCAGGATAGCACCATGGGCTGGGGACCAAGCCTTCAACATGTGGGCCGTTGGAGGATGTTCCAGATGCAGACCATAGCACCTGCTTAAGGGTGGATGGCAGTGCTCGTAGATGTGGCATGAGCATGCAGGGTAGAGAGACAGTGGCCTTCGAAGTTCTCAGTGTAGAGGAGAAGGTAAAGGTAAGGTGAGAAAATAGAGAGTGCTTTTATAATTTCTTTCTCTGATTCTAGGCTCACTGTAGGTAATACCCAGGTTGTTCACAGGTAGTTCTTCAAAGTCAGTGTTTGGAACATGCTTCTGTTAAGAGATGACGGTTGGTTCCAGGAGCCAAGAAAGGCCACTCTGTTTACTACTGTGGCTGGAGCAGCTGCAGCACGTTCCTTAGGCACTTGGCTGCACAGATGTTTGCTTTAAAGCTGTGTTTGTGAGCTGAGAAGCAAACACACCTTTGAAAAATTCTGGCGATGTGAGCAGATAGCCCTGACTGCTGTCATAGAGTGAGACAGCGTTGGGGCATGCAGTGTTAAGGTCACCTGGTGTAAAAGTCACATGGCAGTAGGAACACAGTCAGCAAAGGGTAGCTCCATTCGAGTACTGGTGCTCGAGAGGCCTACCCTGGGGCTGAGACCATATGGAGGCTAGGGACTCCAGTCAGAACTGGGAGCTCAGGGCCGACCTCTGTTAATGGCAGGTTGTGGCTAACATTGGGGTTGCACACACTATTAGGTTTTTTGTTGTTTCAGACCAGCTTTCTGTGTTCTGCTACAACTGGGGATCTTAATGTTTTTTGTTAGGATCTCCTTGGATTTGTAGTTTGGGGGGTTAAAGAAAAAAGGAAAGTCACTGGGTAACTTGTTCTATTGCTGCAAGGTTCTCAGCTCTGTGCTGGTGACATCAGAACTGGAAGGAAGGTCATAAGTGAAACTGAGACACAGTAGTAAAGACAGGAAGGGATTCTGCTCAAGTCTGCTTGACTGAAAGTTGTGATAGAACAATGATTGGAGACAGGTTAGAACTGTGTATTAGTTCATGTTCTGTTGCTGTAACAAAAACCCAAGGTTGGGTACCATACAAAGAAGATGGTTATTTAGCTCTGTTGGAGGCTGAAATCCCAAGATCAGGCAGCCTCATGCATTTGATTTTGGGAAGGGCTCCTTTGGCTGCAGCATGTCCTGGTGGACAGCATTGTGGTGAAAGTGCATGTGAGAGGGAGAAGTCACATACAAGGACAGGAAGCCAGAGCAGGAAGTGGCCAGTGTTGCTCCTGTACAGCAGTCCCCTGCAGGACTAACCAGCTCCCATAAAACAGACTCAAGTCATACAATAACATGCCCCTAGTGATTTAAGGGCCTCCCAAAGGACCCACCCTCTCTTAACATCCTCACTCTGAGGAAGACACCTCCAACACAGCCTTGAGGGCGCACGCAAATCACATCAGTATTCTTTTACTTGTTCCAAGAAAAGATTATCTAAAGAGGAGGAATCAAGGGCTGGGGTTGTGGCTCAATGGTAGAGTACTTGCCTAGCATGCATGAGGCATTGGATTTGATCCCCAGAACAAAAAAAAAAAACCTAAGTAAACTAAATAAACAAAACAAAAATATTGTGTCCATCTACAACTAAAAATATTTTTTAAAATTTTAAAATAAAGAGGAGGAATCAAAAGTTTGAGTTGGGGAAGAAGAAGCTAAGGGTTAACATTTGTCCCTGTATTGCTATATCCAGTGACTCCGAGGAACAAGACCAGGTGATGTCCATGCACAGCCAAAGGAAGCAGGGTGCAGGGCTGTGTGGCTCTGAGTTAGGGTTTGTTACATGGCAGGAAGTGCGGCTTCTAGTCTTCAGCACATAGCCACAAGTGCCATTGGGAACGTTTTGTCATGAAATCACCTGGTGGGTTGGTGGAATGCTTTGTGTCAGCTCCTTAAGCGGTAGGCAAGTTTATGTGCACCCTCTCCCTCAGCCTTCCCAGCAGCCCTGGCACACCTAGCTAGTCAGCCCAAGCCATGACTTGGGACTGCCTCACTGCCCCATGTGGAGAGTCACCACACAAGGAGGAGACGGGCCTGAAGATGCCCTTAGGCCTCCATCCGCAGTGTGTAAGGAGTGCGTGTGTTCCAGGGAGGAATCAATGCTGCACTGGGGAACATGGAGGAAGACAACTGGAGGTGGCATTTCTACGACACCGTGAAGGGCTCCGACTGGCTGGGGGACCAGGATGCCATCCATTATATGACGGAGCAGGCCCCTGCCTCCGTGGTTGAGGTAAGATTGTGTTGTCAGCGAGGGAGGGTGAGGAGTCATGCTGCCAGGAGGAGCTGCAGCTCTGGAGCTGAGTCACCAGGGACGCTTCTGCAGCATTGGCGTTTTCACAGAGTACCTCAGTGTGGGGTTCGCAGAGTTGTGTTAAGGTTGCAGTCCAAATTAGCCTGAATAGCTTCACTCCTTTAAGGTTCCTGTTTGCTTTTGCATTTCATAGCTAGAAAATTACGGCATGCCATTTAGCAGAACAGAAGATGGAAGGATTTATCAGCGTGCATTTGGTGGACAGAGCCTCAAGTTTGGGAAAGGTGGGCAGGCCCATCGATGCTGCTGCGTAGCTGATCGGACGGGCCACTCACTCCTGCACACCTTGTATGGAAGGGTGAGGCCACCTGGGTGTACAGGAGATGGGATGCGGGAGAGTGGGAATGGCTCAGAGGATGGTGAAGCCAGCTCATGGGTTAAGAGCAAGAGAACAACTCTGTGAAAGATGTGTAGTAATCATTAACCTGAAAGGTGCTGCGAAAGCTGCCTTTACGATAATTGTATTTCCCACATCTGTTTTGGAAAATCGGGTGTCTAATTTAATTGTGAAGGTTGACCTTGTGGCAGTCACAATCCCAGTGTAAGAACAGAGCTATCATGTTAAGACTCTTACTGCCTTCAAGTTCCTGAATTGATTGGTGTGTTTTAATACTTAACTGTGAAACTGTTTGAAGAAGACTTAAGGGACAGTAGTCACTGGATTGTCAGGGCTTGCTGTGGCATGGCTAAATCATCAATATTCTGAACTGTTTTCAGATAGGTGGGGACGGGTAAGGAATTGTCTAGTGTCTGGACACCAGTGTCTTTCCTGTGGCTGACTGTGTTGATGAATGTGTGACAGAACCTGTCTGCCCTCTTGGGAGCTGGCCCAGGCTCCTGAGAGCCTCTTGCCTGCCTGTGAGGACTGTCAGGTCCAGCCCATGCAGTGCTGCCCAGTGGGGAACCTCTCTGTGGGTGGAAGTGGGTCTACACTGTGCAGCTGGACAGTGCCAGCTCACATACCACTGCAGGTGGGGCTCTGTGACCAGGGGCTCAGTGTTTTGTTTTGGCCATGACTCTGTGGTACATGTGACTCATTCTGGTACACACGGCCTCCAGAGAGCCTGGAATGCCTCCTCAGGTCATGCTGAAACAAGGTGTTACCATCGAGCGCAATGCAAGGAGTTTGCTTTCTCCTGTTAATATGTGATGCTTCCTTATGCTCTTTTTTTAAAGTATTTTTTTAGTTGTAGATGGACACAATGTCTTTATTTTACTACTTTGTATGTGGTGCTGAGGATCGAACCCAGGGCCTCACGCATGCGAGGCAAGCGCTCTACCGCTGAGCTACAGTCCCAGCCCCCCTTATGCTCTTAATAGTGCCACGGGCTCTGATAACAAGAGTTGTAGCCTATGGTCTGTTTCAAACCCCAGTGTCAACCTAGGTTTACCAAGTCTGTTCGTTAGCAGAGCTGGATCAAGTCCTCCAACCTTTCACATGCTTCACCATTCACATTTTAAACATATTGGCTTAACTTAACCTGAATGCTGTTTAGAATGTGGGGTCCTCTGTCTCACAGTCTCTGCGCTATGACACCAGCTACTTTGTGGAGTACTTTGCTCTGGACCTCCTGATGGAGAGCGGGGAATGCCGTGGAGTCATCGCACTGTGCATAGAGGACGGGTCCATACATCGCATACGTGCCAAGAACACTGTGATTGCCACTGGGTAGGAGCCTCATTTTTGTATTTGCATTTTGTTTCTTTAGAAAAGTTGAGTTTCATAGTTTCTTTGATAAAATGTAGGCATGGTAGAGTAGTGCTTTGGGTATAGGCTTTGGTGTACCCTCGTGTGACAATGGCCTTTCCCAGCATTGGTCATTGTCTGGTAGAGCTAGGAGATCTGTGCTGCCCTTGTCACTGTAGAGCCTGCTGTCAGGGTGCAGTGGAGCCCTAACGGTCACTGTTTGTCCTTCCTGCTCTTAGGTGAGGGAACCGAGGTCTCGTCAGAGTCACGTGACATTTTCTGGTGTAACATTTCTGCTTTAATGGTGACTGTGTATACTGATTCATAGAATAGAAAAGTGCTGTTTGTGCACATGATGAAAATAATTAAATTTCAGTTTCTGTACTATCTTATTTACCATTTTAAAAATTAAGAAGTTCCCCTACGGTAAGGAAACAGCAAAATGAAAAGACAGTGTATAGAGTGGGAGGGAATATCTGCAAACCTTTTGTCTGATACGGGGATGATATCCAAAGTGTGTATCAATGTATGCACCTGAATAGCCCCAAACGTCCACTGAACAATGAGCAGAACTGAATAGACATTTACCAAAGAAGACAAGGCGACCACAGGTTTATGAAAGGGTGGTCAGCACCACTAATCATCAGGGGCTCAAGTCAGGTCCACAGGACAGTATCATCTCAGCCTGCTAGAGTGGCTGATGTTAGAAAGACACGACCTGTCAAGTGCTGATGTAGAGAAAAGGGACCTTGGCAGGCTGCTGGTAGGAGTGGAGATTGGTGCTGTGGAGTTCCTGAGGAAGCCAAGGCAGGAACCTGCGTGATCCCACAGCCCTACTGTGCTGAGGAAGGAAAGCCAGCACATGACTGAGATCCTTTCACGCACAGGACAGGGAGCCCAGGTGTCCCTTGCCCAGTAAAGGAGGTGCTGTGTAAATAGGCTGTGGAGTATTATTCGGCCAAAAGAAAGAAGCAAATCCTGTCATTGGTGACAACATGAATGGACCTGGAACATGTTGTGCTAATTAAAAGAGCCCAGTGCATGATTTCACTTAGGTATGGAATCCAGAAAAGTCAGACCCAGACAGTAGGTGGTGATTGCTGGGGCTTGGGGAGTCGCAAGGGGATGTGCTCTGAGAGTGAGCACACAGCCTGTGAGCCTGAAACTTGCCAGAAGAGTTGGTCCTAGTGCCCACGACCCCAAGAGAGGTCCTCAGGTGAGCTGATGAGTGTGTTGGTCATCTCTGTGGTGGTAGTCCCTCTAGTGCGTGCACTCATCAGAGCGTCCTGCTGGTCTTCCTAAGTATACGATGTTTATTTGTTGATCATATATCAGTAAAGCAGGGGACAGAAAAATAAGAAAAATTTACATTTACTATTTTTTATTATAAAATACCTTGTATGTGCCATTGGAATTATTCAGGTAGCTCTAAGTACTAGAACACGAATGAGTGTCTCTTCTCTGTGCCCTGGTCCTGCATCCTGAGGTGGCACCCTCGGTGCCAGGGCCTCCGCTCAGTGCAGTGTGTGCACTGCTGCTGCTTTTTCTTTTTTTTTGGCACCAGGGATTGAACTCGGGGCACTTGACCACTGAGCCACATCCCCAGCCCTGTTTTGTGTTTTATTTAGAGACAGGGTCTCACTGAGTTGCTTAGTGCCTCACCATTGCTGAGGCTGGCTTTGAACTCGTGATTCTCCTGTCTCAGCCTCCCAAAGTGCTGGGGTTACAGGCATCCACCACCCCACCCAGCTGGTGTTTGCACTTCTTGAGGATGGTGCCCTTGGGGCTGCTTTGTCTTTTGTGTGATCCCAGGGGACTGGAGGTCCTGCCTGGGCTGCTTTGTACAGTCATCATGCTCTGTCATTTCCAGAGGGTATGGGCGGACCTACTTCAGCTGCACGTCTGCCCACACCAGCACTGGGGACGGCACGGCCATGATCACCAGGGCTGGTCTTCCCTGCCAGGACTTGGAGTTCGTGCAGTTCCACCCCACAGGTAGGATGGGTGCCTGGCCCTGTGGGCTCCTCCCCTGTGAGCATGTGGTACCTCTTCAGTGCTCTCCAGGCTTCATTTACTGACACACTCGATTATAGTTCCTCCTGTCTCAGGTCTTTGGGGCAGTTCAGGTCTCCATCTTTGTGTTCCCAGTAGAGCCCTAGCCCTGCCTCAGTGGTGTTTGCCCCAGTAGCAAACAAGGATTGCTCAGTGTCCTCCCACGCAGAGGTAGGTGTCTCATGTACTGCTGTGTCCAGCACTTCAGTCAGTATTTCCTGAGTGGACGTTTGAGAGCTAGGGACAATATGTGACCAGATGGCAGGGGCAGATGGTGGGAAAATATGGGCCCCCATGGCAACAGAGTGTGAAGTTAGGACTCAGCTGTGACAGATGACACTCTGCCTGATGTTGGAGTTAGGGTGTGGATGAAGAGGGAATTAGTTGTCAGGGAGGTGAGCTTTTCCTGGGCCAGCAGATGGCTGAAGATGCAAACGTGGGTCGGAGACTTGAGTTCTTGGGACTCTGAAGCTGAGAGAGGTGCCTGTTGCTCAAGGCGATGCATCCGGCACTCCTGGGCTGCTCTACTGGCCTCTGCAGGGGTGAAGAGCCAGGGCTTTTTCCCTTTCCTGTCAATACATCCTTTCTGAAGCCTGGCAGGGATGAAAAATAAGAAATGTAGTTGTTGGGTTTTGTTACTTTCGTTATCCAGTGAAATGCCACTGAGCCTCAGGGTCCCACTGATGTGCCATACCTGGAGTTCCGTTTCTTGTCCTTCACAACTCTGAGAAATAAACCACCCAAAAAATGGTACCAGCAAAAACTAAAGCAGATGAAATGCAAGAATTTGTATTCTTAGTTTTAAAGCATGCAGTCCTTTTGGTGTACTCAAGAAAATTTTAGCTTTCAAATCACATTCGCTTATTTGGTCTCTCCTGTTAAAATTCAAGGCTCAGCGTTCTTCATTTTCATTACATTGAGGGGCAGGGCCAGAAAGAGGGTTAAGAACACAGGCTGCACTATGCTACCAGGTTTGGACTTGGGCTCTGCCCTTGCCAGCCGCGTGGCCTGGGCCAGGCAGTCGGCTTTCCCTTACTGTCTCTGAGGATGGGTGAAGCGAGTGAACGTTTGTACAGCAGCTAGAACTGTCCATGGCCATGATAGTTACTGTCATTGTTGCCACTGGAATTATTTAGATAGGAATTTTCCACATTGGTTGTTCCTGACTAAGGTAGTCACCACATTGTCATGGTGTAAAAGTATTTTCAGACGTTGGAACAGCAGGCGAGATGGTGATTGTGCGAGGGTTCCGCTGCCGGCAGCCCATTCTTTTAGACTTCACTTTCAGCCCAGCATGGGCTTCCTACTCTCCTTTAGTTTTTCCTGTTTTTCTGTTAGCACTTTTCTCTGCCCACAAAAGTGTCTTGAAAAATTGGCATTTGAAATGTGTGTTTGGTGATCATCAGCTCACAGGTGTTTAATGACTTGGGTCTTTACAGGTATCTATGGTGCTGGCTGTCTCATTACGGAAGGATGCCGGGGAGAGGGAGGCATCCTCATTAACAGTCAGGGTGAAAGGTTCATGGAGAGGTACGCCCCTGTCGCAAAGGACCTGGCATCCAGGGACGTGGTGTCTCGGTCTATGACTCTGGAGATCCGTGAAGGAAGGTCTGTATGATTCAGACATGCAGGTGGGCACATACTCATGCCTTCTGTTTGGTGACAGTTGGTCACCTGGGCTGTGGTGCTGTGAGTTCCTGCACCCCTCACCTGCACCTGTCCACAAGGATAAAGCTACCTGTTGTCCTTTGACTGTCCTCTGCTAGCTGGTGGTATACCCTAAATACCTGCATTTTGAGTTTTAGCCAATTCGGTGTAAGGCTTTCTCACCTTGGTGTCTGCGTAAGGGTGCGTGTGTGATAGGCACTCTGCATGGGGAGAGATGCGCCCAGCCTGAGGTTGGCACACAAGCCTAAGGTGTGTGTGAGCCCACCAGTGGTTCAGCAGCCTTCAGGGTGTGCACTCACTTTTCCTCCAGTGAAACAGCTTTAGGCTGCCCGTGCCTGGCCCTGTTCTCTGATGTGGGACACTTGCCCCGTGTCTGCTGGCGTGGCCTGTGTAGGTTTTACATGTTTGTATAAAAATGGGCCAGCTGGGTTTTGGAGTAATGTGAGCTAGGTAAGGGCGGGGTTTTTGCTGTGTCTTTAGATGCATCCTAGCACCAGAGTATTACCTAGGACACAGCTGATGCTCAATAATATTGGTAAAGATGACCACAGCAAAGGGGAGGTTTTCTAGAGTATCAAAAAGCATTGAGCCAACTTGATGCCTCAGACCTGCAATTCCAACAGTACAGGAGGCTGAGACAGGAGCATCACAAGTTCAAGGCCAGTTCCAAAAACTTAGCAAGGCTCTAAGCAACTTAGTAAGATCCTATCTCAAAAAGCAAAAAGGGCTGAGGATGTAACTCAGTGGTAAAGCGTCCCTGGGTTCAACCCAGTACCAAAAAAAGGTGTTGAGACTCATTCTATGCATCCCTCACGTTGAGGTGCTCTCTGTTGCAGAGGCTGTGGCCCCGAGAAGGACCACGTCTACCTGCAATTGCACCATCTGCCCCCTGAGCAGCTGGCCACACGTTTGCCTGGCATTTCAGAGACAGCCATGATCTTCGCCGGTGTGGATGTCACCAAGGAGCCGATTCCTGTCCTCCCTACTGTTCATTACAACATGGGTGGGATTCCCACCAACTACAAGGGGCAGGTGACAACAGGGCACATCCCACTACTGGCTCCTTAGATCTTAGAGGGAATGACAGGACTTTTTTTTTTTTAAATACTGTGGTGGTTTGTACTTAAGATCGCCTTTGCTTCAGGGCAGGGGAGGCTTGGTTCTCTTCTAGACTTGCATTGACTCAGTAATAACAGCTTCTTGCCAGTGGTTTATTAATCCCCCCTAGATCAAATACCAGGTACAGTTTTTCTATTTTGTAATTGCTTTCCCGTGCAATATTGGGTTGTTTTTGCAATGACTGTGAGTCAGTGGTTTTCATGATGGCATTGGGGTGGTGTGTAGTGCACAGGAGTTTGCCACTCTGCTTAGTCTCCTGGTTGGGGCAGGAGCAGGGAGTGGAAGGGTCTCAAGGTTTCCTCTTGCTGTTGGTTCTGCCTGCCAGGTAACGTAGTTGGAGGTCTTAGCCAAGACCTCATGGTGTTCAAGTCAGGTGGGAAGCAGGGCTCAAGGAGTGGCTCCTGGAGGGGAAGGCACAGGTGCTAACGTGGGATTCTTTGACCTCTCTCACAGGGAGTGTTTGGAGGCAAAGGTGGTTTGGGGATGTAGTCAGGGGATTCCCTAGGAGACAGATACCATCTTTACTTCCCTTCCTTGACCTCGATCACAGGCAGCTGCTCGGGAGGAGAGAAGACTTGGGCATCTCGATGACTCACCCACACTCTTTCCCACAGGTGCTGAAACATGTGAATGGCCAGGATCAGACTGTGCCTGGCCTGTATGCCTGCGGAGAGGCTGCCTGCGCCTCAGTGCACGGCGCCAACCGGCTCGGGGCAAACTCCCTCTTGGATCTGGTAGTCTTTGGCCGGGCCTGTGCCCTGAGCATCGCACAGTCTTGCAGGCCTGGTACGTGTTCTCTATAGCCAGGAGTCTTAATTTATTGCTGGGAAGGAAGTCTAGTTTTTCCTCTAGAAATGAAGAAGCAGGAGTCCAGAGAATGTGGTGGTAATGTCAAGATGACTGGGTGAGTGGGTTGGGAATCTCAGTAGTTAAGGTAAGAGTTTCTTGGTTACTTTTTCTTTTTTTTTTTGGAGTCATGTTCTGCTTAGAAAAGTCACTGCTAGGAAATTGTTATCTGGAGGAGAAGTTCATTGCATATTACTTGCCTGGTATAAATTGCTTATTTGCAACTAAATTTTGAATAGTAGGTATCAATGAATATATAACTTCTGAGTACTTATAGAAAAATGGTCCCACTCTGAAAACTAAATATAACTGACCCCTACTAACAAAAGGACAATGTGAGCAAATCCTGAGTCAGGGCCCCTCCCTTTAGGGTGGGTTTCAGTTGATCGTTCTTTTTAATGGAAGCTTAATGTGCTGGAGAAAAAAGGTGCCCATATTCTGGGGTGCAAGTCTGTACCAGACATCAAGAGTGGGAGGTCACCACACCTCCAACCTTTTGGGGTTTTTGTGGAGGTTGTCTTGGTGCATTTGCTCAGGATATCCCACGGGGCCCTGCCCCTTCACCCACTACCCTATCCTCATGCTGACTGTGGAGTGATAGTTCTGTGGTTCTTGAACAGTAGGATTAAAACGACACCCTAGAAACCAGCACAGTCTTCACCTACTGATAAAACAGCTAGAGAGAGGCACATGGCCAGGGGGCAAGGAGCATCTTTTTTTTTTTTAATTTTTTTTTTTTAGTTGTTGATGGATCTTTATTTTATTCATTTATTATTTATATGTGGTGCTGAGGATTGAACCCAGTGCCTCACGCATGCAAGGCAAGCGCTTTACCACTGAGCTACAGCCCCAGCCCAAGGAGCATCTTTCCATGCTCCCTGACTCAGCACAGCTCAGGCACCTGCAGATGGCACCTCGTGATCACGCAGCTTCTCTGCCCTCAGGTGGAGTGCCCTTACTCTGGCACTGCCCTTTCAGCTGAGAACCAGCACCACTTCTCAGCAAGCAGGGAATAAAGTTCCCCTTCTTTGAAAAGGAAGTTTGAATACATTGTGCTTTTTTTTTTTTTAAGGGAATATCATGCTCCGAACATTCTTTGTTTATTTATTTGTTTTTATTTGGTGTTGAGGATCAAACCTAGTGCCTCACACTCTACCTACCACTGAGCTACAACCCCAGCCCAAATATATTGTGCTTTTAGCCAGGCATAGTGGCACATGCCTATAATCCCAGCAAGTAGAGAGGCTCAGGCAAGAGGGATCACAAGTTCAGACCAGCCTCAGCAACATAGCGAGGCCCTAAGCAACTTGGCGAGACCCTGTCTCAAAATAAATTAAAAAGGGCTGGGATGTAGCTCATTGGTAAAGTGCCCCTGGGTTCAGTCCCCAATACCAAAAAATGAAATAAAAGAAATAAAATAGGCCCAAGGCTAGTAGGTGGTTCCTCAGGTTAGGGTGGGCCAGGACAGTTGGTTCAGTTACTGCCACAGTTTCCAGACTCTTTTTTTTGGTAGTAGGGATTGAACTCAGGGTCACTTGACCACTGAGCCACATCCCCAGCTCTATGTTGTGTTTTATGTATAGACAGGGTCTCACTGAGTTGCTTAGCGCCTCGCCATTGCTGAGGCTGGCTTTGAACTCGCGATTCTCCTGTCTCAGCCTCCCTAAGCGCTGGGATTACAGGCATGCGCCGCTGCACCTGGCTTCCAGACTCTTTGAATGCCTTTGAGGTACATTTGAGTGTCCTCAAATTCCATCTGGTTTTTCTAAATGTTTTTGGAAAGTTAAATTCCAGTGTTTTGTTTTTGTTGTTTTTAGGAGATAAAGTTCCTCCAATAAAACCAAATGCTGGGGAAGAGTCTGTCTCAAATCTCGATAGGTTAAGATTTGCTGACGGGAGCATAAGAACCTCGGAGCTGCGCCTCAGCATGCAGAAGGTAGGACAGATTCCTGCCCCCTGCACAGCATGAGGCCCACGGGAAGATGTAGCTCTTGCTGTCTCAGGGAAGCGTGTGCAGGTAGGTGGTAAGAGCCTTACTGGGACAGGAGTGTGCTCTTTCACACAGGCCATAAGTCGGCGCTCCAGGGCAGACATAGTGGTGCTATGGACTTGGCCTTCACTGGTACTCTCTGCTTTAGCTTGGCCTCCATCCTCAGCCCCGCCCTAACTGTCAGGTGTGTCACAGCCAAAGGAGAGGGTGCAGCATGCCCTGCCGGAGGCTAATACAGCCCCAGTGCTTGTATCTCCTTGCCCAGAAATTAACCAGGCCAACTCACCTAGCTTCCAGCCACTGTGGAGATGTCATCAAACTGAGCCTATATTGCACCTAGCCAAAACCACGAAGTGGGAGAAGGGCAGTGGGTGGAGGCTGACCTGTGCAGATTCACCTTGGTGAATACTGTCCCCAACGGGGTGGGACAGGATGGTGAGTAGCACAGGCCACAGGGCCTAGAGAATTCTTAGTGAAAGGTTCAGACTAAGAACCTCAAATTTCCATTTTATTTCAGTTTTAATATGAATGGCTACATATAATGAATGGCTTTGTAATGGATTACAGGCTTAGATAGTAAGTATTTTTCTATAGTAAAAATACTATAGAAAACAGTTAGGAAGCAAGTTCTAATATAGAGATTCTTATTCCATGAATGAGAGCTCTTTCTACTTGAGGTATTTGCAATAATTGCTGCATGTGAGTTTTTCTGAAAAGAGGCCCTTTCCTTAGTTCCTTTCTGAAAGGGGTCCAGTGACACACACAGACACCACCAGAAGAAGGTTACTTGCCGTCCTTCTCAGGCTGTCTTCTGTCGTAAGGAGAGACACCTCTGGGCCTCAGGCATTACAAGGTGGTAAGGGAAGGCAGGAATGAGGCCAGGTGGCCAGGCTGTGCTGCAGGGTCTGCCAGGCACTGTGTTAGGGTGGAGGCCAGCTGTGGAAGCTGCATGCTGGTGAGGCGAATGCTTTGACTTGGAGACGCTAGAGGCACCCACTAAGCGAGGCTCAGCCCGGCTCCTGCTGTGTGCCAGGCACCATCAGATGCCAGAGTCAGTCCTGAGCAAATGGACCAAGGCAGAATATGTATTTCCATAGGGAAAGTAATTTTCTTGCCAACTTCAGCTGACACAGTAAGAGTGAAAGAAATGAGGTATATATTGGAAAGGAATCAACAAAATAATAATCATTTACAGATAAGATCATCTAAAAATTCCAAGAGAATAAAAAACTAATAAGAATGATATAAGAATATAGGGGCTGGGGTTGTGACTTAGTGATAGAGCACTTGCCTAGTGTGCGTGAGGCACTGGGTTGGATTCTCAGCACCACATATTAATAAATGAAAAAATAAAGGTCCATCAACAACTGAGAAAAAATATTTAAAAAGAATAATATAAGAATATAGTAAGGTGTCTGGGCAAAAGATTCACATAAAAACTTGGTTTAAGTGGGCTGGCGGTGTGGCTCAGTGGTGGAGCGCTTACCTAGCACGTGTGAGGCACTGGGTTCGATTCTCAGCACCACGTATAAATAAATACATAAAGATTCATCAACAACTAATAAAAATATGTTTTTAAAAAACTCAGTTGAAATTTAGGATTTTTTTTGCTGGGGGGGTGGTCTTCTGAGAAACCATTAAGTGATGGTGTGCTGGAGCCGGAGCTCAGTGGTCAAGTGCTTGCCTAGCACAAGCGAGGCACTGGGTTCGATCCTCGCACCACATAAAAACAAATAAAGGCATTGAGTCCACATACAACTAAAGAAAAAAAACCAAAAAAAAAATTTTTTTTTTTTTTTTAATAAAATGGAGCCAGGCATAGCAGTAATCCCAAAAACTTGGGAGGCTGAGACAGGAGGATCAAGTTAGAGGCTAGCCTGGGAAACTTAGCCAGACTCTGTCTCAAAATAAAAAATAACAAGGGCTGGGGTGTAGCTCAGTGGTGCAGCACCACTGACTTCAATCCTCAGTACTAGAAATAATGAGGATAAAGTAAAAAGGGCTGAAGGTGTAGCTCCGTGGCAGAACAGTTGTTCAGCATGTGTGAGGCCCTGGGGTCAGTCGTCATGAAGTGTCTCCAAATCAGATGTATCAGTCTGATATTGTTAGAGGAGGGGACATTCAGGTCAGGGGAACAAAGTAGAGCTGCAAGATAGGCCTGTGTCCCCTCCAGAATGCACAAGAGAAGAGGAGAGGTGGTCCAGAAGGCGGGCCTGTGCCCTGGACAGAAAGCCAGGGTGTGCCAACCTCTCAGTGCTCCAAAGTGAACTTCAGTTTGCTTCACAGCACATTTCTTATAAGCATGATCAGTAAGCTGTCAAGGCACTTAACATGTGGGATGCTTGACAGAATGACCAAAGGACCCGCGTCCCCTTGGTGGGGAAGGGCTGGGCAGCAGGAGTTTCCAGCCCTCTGTCCTTCTCTTCCAACTTGGAACCTCCTGACCTCCCACCTCATTACCTACCACTGCCCACAACGTGTTCCCACCACTTCTTCCCACTGCTTCCTTGTTTGCATCACCACGGGCCTACAGGCTGGTATGATGTTTCACACCACAAGTGCAGGGCATTCTGTGGCCTGCTTAGGGCCCTGTAAGGTAGGCAGATTGCAAGGCTGAGACTGTCTTGGGCAGCTTGTCGAGACCTTGTCTCAAAATAAAAAAAGGAGCCAGGCACGGTGTGTGAGAGGCTTAGCCATAGCTTGGCTTACTGTGGAAAGTATGAGTCTGAATTTCCTGGTTTTATGTACTTAATTTATATAAATATTTTACATAAAATGAAAAGTAGGGAAAACTAGTCTAGAAATGTGAGCGTTCATGGCATGTCTTCAGTGTATTAAGGATTGACAAATGGGCTGGGTATGGTGGTGCACACCTGTAATCCCAGCAGCTCTGGAGGCTGAGGCAGGAGGATGGCTAGTTCAAAGCCAGCCTCAGCAACTTAACCAAGCCTGAGCACCTTTAGCAAGACCCCGTCTCAAATTTAAAAGAAGAAAAGGGCTGGAGATGTGGCTCAGTGATAAGAGCACCCCTGGCTTCAATCTCCAGTACCAAACAGAAAAGAGTTGACAGACAGGGGATGTATCCTAGTGGGGGAGCACTTGCCAAGCATGCATGAGCCCTGGGTTCCATCCTCAGTACTATGAAACACAAAGTTTACAACCAGTGCCACCACACCTGGCTCACAGGGGTGTCTTGTTGCAGTCCATGCAGAGTCATGCTGCAGTGTTCCGAGTGGGAAGCGTGTTGCAGGAAGGCTGTGAGAAGATCAGCCAGCTTTACGGAGACCTGGAGCACTTGAGGACATTTGACAGGGGTGAGCCCTCGCCCCCAGGATCCTGCCTTTTGTGGAGCAGGCTGATGTCTGTCCTGTTTATGGCTAACTCTTCTTTTCCTATGGCTGTGTGTCAGACCAGTAACTCTGCCATGAGCCCACCAGGACAGTCCAGGGCATCTACATGGTGGGGTCCTGTCCACTTCTAATGGATTCTTGTATGTCCCCAGGAGTGGTCTGGAACACGGATCTGGTGGAGACCCTGGAGCTGCAGAACCTGATGCTGTGTGCTCTGCAGACCATCTATGGAGCAGAGGCACGGAAGGAGTCGCGTGGTGCTCACGCCAGGGAAGATTACAAGGTGTGATTTTGGGGTGCACTGCAGGCCTGGTGTCCTGCCTCCTGGTGTCACTCTGGTCCCCACCAGCCACACCCCTTCCCTCTGCATCTCACTCCATTTTCCCAAAAGTAAATCCAGGCAGATGACTTTTTCCCTGGTAACTGTTTTCTTTGTTCTCATTGCTTTCAGAAACACAGGATCTTTCTTGCTTTGAATCAGCATCTATTGCTGCCTCTGGCAGCATGTTGGAGCAGCATGAGCCTGGTTCTTACTAGGGTGGAGGCTACAGGGGCAGCCAGGTCCATGGATGCAGACTTGGCCTGAGGCTTGGGAAAGGGGTCATAGATGTGGTCCTGGTCCCATGTTTTGACAGTGGATTGATGTCTCTGTGGAGCATGCATGTTGGATGCTGTGATGATGGCAGCACCAGGTGCTTAGGTGCAGGTACAGGATGAAGATACCAGCCCCGGGGTCACATGAGAAAGACACACGCTTTGGTTCAGGACATACAGGTGACATGCGTAGAGAAATTAGCTAAGCAAAAGTTTCCATGTAGTGTGCAGCTTCACTGATCTATCCTGCATCAATCAGGTGGATGCAGGAAGAGATGGACCAGCATGTCCCCTGTGTGCACTGAGGGATGGAAACTCATTTCTGGGAACATCTGCAGAGCTCAAGGACTGCTACAGCCATGCACCCTCAGCAGCATCAGCCAAGCATTTGTATCTTACCCATTATAACACAAGGTTTTCCTCACTAGCATTCTGCTGGTCTTTGAGAGCTTTTGACAGTTTAACAAAGTTGTTAAAATACTTAAATTAAAAAGGTTGAAAGAAAAAGTTGAAGTTTCTCAGGGTGTGGAGCAAAAAGAGAAAGTATTTGATGAACTTTAAGGTGCATAAATGAGATTTAATTCTTAACATTCACCCATGGAGTCATAGAAGGTGTAGAAATAGACACTCTAGACTCACGCTGACCCTTGGCAGGCCCTGAATTATCAGTGGTGCCCCCGCCTGACTGGTCTCTTCACATCATTTTAATATTCTCCGGGTTTTCTGACAAGGTTGCTCTGTGAGTGGTGAGAGATGTATACTTCTGGCCTCAGGTGCGGATTGACGAGTATGATTACTCCAAGCCCATTGAGGGGCAGCAGAAGAAGCCATTCGAGGAGCACTGGAGGAAGCACACCCTTTCCTACGTGGATGTCAAGACTGGAAAGGTATGTGGGCTGCATCTGCTCAGGGACGCCCTTGGTGGTAACCAGCTGGGAGAGGCAGCAGTTGGCATATCTGAGGTACCACTGTAAAGGACACTGAATCAGGCTTCTTGCTGGAAACAGAATCCAGAGCCTATGCTGGCTCAGGGAGACTTGATGCAGGGTCAGCTCCCTCGTGTGGGCTAGGGGAAGGGCCCTAGGCAAGGAGGAGATGGTGGCTCTGGAGAGACAGGGACACAGCCACTACCAGAAGTCCTCTGGAGCCCAGGGAGCCAGAAGAGACTCTTCCCCTTTGTTCCCGTGGCCAGGGTTACCTATAAGCTGCAGAGGAGCCTGAGAGATGTGGGGGTGCCCATCGCTTCCCCCATCTGCCACAGCATGCACCCAGGCAGGCAGCAGGTCAGGAGACCCTAGTTGAGGTTGTGGTCTTGTTCTACCAGTGCATACAGGCCCTTTTGACATTTTTTGGGGTGTTAGGGTACAGAAATAGGCCAGTGCATTGGCACAGTCCAACAATCCCAGCCACTCAGGAGACTGAGGCACAAGGATTTCAAGTTCCAGGCCAGACTTAACAACTTAATGAGGTCCTGTCTCAAAATAAACAATAAAACTAGGGATGTGGCTCAGTGGTAAAGAGCTCTTGGCTCTTAGGTTTGATCCCCAATACCAAAAAAAAAATAATAATAATTAAGTAATTTTTGCCCTTAAGCTTTTCATAGCTTCTAAGAGTTTTATAATCATTTATCTGGGCCTCCAGAAATTACAGTGAACTCTTGTTACTTATATAGAAGCCTAATGTGTCTTTAATTCAGGAGTTGGCCATCTCTCATCACAAGCCTATTTTTAATTGGGCTTTTTTTTTTCCTCATTATAAAAGAAATACTCATTTTAGAAAGCCTAGGAATTATAAAAGGAATGAAACATTCATACCCATCAGAGATAACCCATTATTTTGAAGTACTCTTTCTAAGTGTTAAGTGAGGTTGTATGTACTTTCCCTTGGGTACATGTTTATGTATATAAAGGCTCACTTTCAAGTAGAAAAAAACACAGGGGATAGCTGTCTGTGGGATCTGTTTTTAGCTGCCTGACCTTTCCCTCCAAGGTCACTCTGGAGTACAGACCTGTCATCGACAAGACCTTGAACGAGGCTGACTGCGCCACTGTTCCCCCTGCCATTCGCTCCTACTGATGGGACCCAGGGTCGCAGAGGTGGCTTCTGTGGCCACGTGTCACACCTTGTGCAGCTGCTCCTGTTGCACCTCTGTGGGTAGATTCTGTGCTCGTGAACAAATAGTAACGCTTTGCAGATGTCAGTCCTGTGGCCACAGCTTGCCAGGACTCAGCACTGGGGCAGCTCTGCCTGCCTTTGTCCCTTGCTTTATCATCCTTGGGAAGTGCTGAGACCGGGCACAATCAAAAACAAGATGAACAACCCTTCTTTTTATTTCCAAACCCATTTAAAACCTGTACTGTTTGGCTTTAGGCATATCTGTTGACCTGAAATATCAAGTGTAATTATCTTACTATTCTGTCACATCAAAATCCAGAAATTGTGTTGTAGTGTGTTTTTAAGTAAAGAATTTTCATTCCTGACAGCAAAGGAAGAAAACTAGCATTTCCTCCTTGTTCTTGGCCAGTGGTTCAGGAGGTGAGCCTGTGTCCTGAAGAGTTGGAGCAACTAAACCCTGAATGAGACTGATGGAGTAATGGGTTTCCTTTTTAGTCTTTTCCCTTTAAAGGTCCAGCTCATGCCGTGCTCAGTGGCTCAAGCCTGTAATCCCAGCACTTAGGGAGGCTGAGACAGGAGAATCGCGAGTTCAAAGCCAGCCTCAGCAACGGCGAGGTGCTAAGCAACTCAGACCCTGTCTCTACATAAAACACAAAATAGGGCTGGGGATGTGGCTCAGTGGTCGAGTGCCCCTGAGTTCAATCCCCAGTACCAAAAAAAAAAAAAAGGTCCAGTTCATTTTAAATGAATCCATTCTTTATAAAATGCTGCACTAAAAAGTAATTTGATTTTGTTTCTGAAGTGTCTTTTTGGTAAGAAGCATTTCATAAGGCAAGCAGGGCAGCACTGGGTTTAAGTTGTGATCTGTAGGGCAGTGGATGTGGGGACCCATGCATTTTCTGCTCTTGTGGGGTCATGTGAGAGATGCACAGTGTGTCTTCTTCCCATGTCCAGTGCCCAGCAGCCACGTGTTAAATTCCTTGTGCCAGGCACTGAGCTAGACTTTGGAGAATGTTAGGGTGTGATAGCAAATAAAAATTGAGTAATAGAGTGGATAGTTCAGTAGAAAAGTTTGGATGTAGTATAGAGTCAGTGTCTCTTTATGTTCTTGACCAGAAAGTTAGTGGAAATCTAGCCTCTGAAAATGCCCTAGGAGTTTTGAAAAACCCTCCTCACCTGCAGCAGAGTGTTGTGTTGTGCCCTGTCGTGCTCAGTGTTAAGAAGTGAGCTGTTGGTGCACACAGCAGTGTGGATGAGCCTGTCATCTTGCCTGGCAGGAGCAGCCGGGAGAGTACACACTGATTCCATGTGCAGAAGTCAGAGGATGCAAACTGGCGTCATGGTAGAAAGCAAAGCAGTCCCTGCAGACATGGGGCGGGCAGAGGAAACTGGAGTATGGTGAATATGTTCATTATCTTCTGCTAGTTATACCTCAATAAAGCTGATAAAAATGCTTACCAAAAAATAAAAAGGGTATACTGAGATAAAATTTCTCACCTATATGATTAGTAAACACCCAGAAGTTTGCCTTCTTAACATTTCCTATGAAGCGGAGGGATGCAAGGATCTACACACTGCTGGTGGGAAGCTGAACCTTACAGACGTGGAAGAGAATAAAACTGCATGTGTGTTTGCTGGGCCAGCAACAGCACAGTCCTACTTAAAGGATCTTGACAGGCGACTGTCAAGGATTGGGGGGCTTGTCAGCAATGTTAGAACGGCACTGTACAAATTTAATGAACTATAGCCCTACAGCCTAAAGACAAGTGACACTACCAAGTAATCCTAAATTCCATTCAGTAATCTTATTGTTACTAGTTATTTGTGTGTGTGTGGGTGGGTGGTGCTGGGGATTTAAACCAGGGCTTTGTGCATGCAAGGCAAGCACTCTACCAACTGAGCTATATCTCCAGCCTTTGTTACTAGTTTCATTGGTATTAATCCTTCAAAATTATGTGCAGTGTGGATTAAAGCTAGTAACTATCTTAATGTTAAAACTAAGTTTTTTTTTCTGAGAAAAGGACAATAAAATTGAAGAGTTAATTTAAAAACCTATAATTAAAAGTGTAGGAAATCTAGGTATGAATTCATCTTTATTTTTAAAAAATTCACATTTCTTAGTTCTGCCCCAGGAGCAGTAGACACATGAAGCACCTGGTTGTAGTCTCTCATCATTTGCCACTGAAAGGAACCATCCTGAGCAAGTGCTAGAAATGTGCCAGATGAGCCCAGAATGGTTCCTGAGCAAGTGCTAGAAATGTGCCAGATGAGCCCAGAACTGTTCTCTGAGACACGGTAAGGAAGTACACAGGAAGAACAGGTTAAGCATCAAAAGCCTAAGTAAAATAAAGTACTAGGTGGTTCTTTTATACTGAATTCTGAAAGAACAATGGCTGAAGCCATGGGAGAAAGTGTCATCCTGAAAAAGGAAAGGGGTAGGGGCACATTCAGCTCTAGCCCTAGAATCTACAGCCAGAGGCTGAGAGCGGGGCGGTATCGTCAGTGTGCAGTGTCACAATCCAACTATTGGTGAACCTGAGTAAGAAAATGAACCAAAGTGGCCTAGAGCCACTGCTGTTAGATGCTGTTAGATGTACATAAATGTACATGCATGTGTGTCCTTAGGTACAAGGACAAGGAGCACATCACTCCTTGGTCTTCCACTCGTTTAAGGGCCTGCTGTGTGCCAAAGCCAAGGTGAACAAGCATATGCATTGTGGAAAGCCTTGGGAATCCAGAACCTTAAGGAAAACAAGGCATGTTCTAACCAGCTTACAGAAATTAGGTCAGCCAGCTATGGGGGCGCATGCCTATAATCTCAGTGACTGAAGAGGCTGAGTCAGTACCACAAGATCCCGCCAGCCTTGGCAACGTAGCATGACCATGTCTCAAAATGAACAGGACTGTGGATGTGGCTCAGTGGTAAGGTGCCCTTGGATTCAGTCTCCAGTACCAAAAAAGGAAAATTAGGTCAAAGACCCAAAATATCTGGGTACATGACGTGATTATCATTAATGTAGGGAGGAGTGTTATCTCTCATTTAATTTCTTGACTTCTGGAAAGTGTAGACCAGACCTGGTTAGAAGGAATTGAATCCAAGATAGGTGTCTGCACCTGGGGAGGTGGCCTGCCTCTTAACTGTTGCAGAGGGGCTTGGGCAGTGTCCACCCTCCCCTCTATGGCAACAGCCCATTTCCAAGTCACAGGGACTGTGGGGAGGACTTGTAAGGCACAGTATCTTAGAGCAGCTCAGCCCGAGGGCTGGTGTGACTCAGCACAGGCCCTTTGTGAATGTGTTAGGGCAACATCTCTGTTCTCTGAACTCATCCACTTGTGCATTTATGTGGGAACACATCTCTAAACCTTCATTTCATCGTGATTAACTTCCCTCTCAGTCAGCCTTGCCTTGCTGCTGCTGAGATGCCAGAAAAGCACAGAGAATCTAGCCTTGAACCTCCTCTTTTGCTTGTTTGGCCTTGGGCAAGCCAGTAACTTCTCAGCCATGGTTGTCTCAGAGATGTAGTGTGGGCCAGGGTGAAGATAAAGTGATGCGAGCCCCTTCTCAGCATTTGCTTTTCCTTGAAAGGATGAACTACCCAGACTGCAGAACAGCACTCCTTTGTGCCTCTGGGGATGGAAGACTGGCTGTGGCTCTCTGGGCTGGTGGAGCCAGGAACCTGCTGGGTGGGGCTGAGGCCTGCTGCAGGGACTGAGGTTCTCTGCTGGGAAAACAGATTCAGCCAAAATATTTTAGTTGTTAATGTTTCCATTGATCTAAAGAAAGGGAGCCCAAGATGGGGGAGAGAATAAATATGTATTTCAGAAGCAACACATAAAGTAATTGTAGAATATTCTAGAAAGGGTTATTCAACACATGCAAATGCTTTGTGAAGAGAGAAACCACTTGAATTCACTAAACGATGAAAAAAGACCCACATTGTTTAAGTTTGCAGGTTAATACTTAAGGTGAATGTCAGAGCCACAAGATAGGCTAATTTCTTTGAAGTATATGAAAAAATGTCTCAGTAGATGCCTTGTGAACAAGCGAGAAAGGCAAAAGGCAAACAGAAGGGGACGATGGTGTTGGAAGCTGATCGATCTATACCTGGGCTCTTGTGTGCTGAATAATGGATCAGGGTCCGCAGGAAATAGTCTCAGGTGACGGTAAAGGGCTTTGTCCTTGCAAGTGAGGTAAAAGCCCACGAGAAAAGCTTACCATCAGGAATTCACGAGCTGTGGTGGTCCTATGAAACGAGGGGGTGCTTCTAGACCCTGAGCTGCAGACGACGCAGGCCTGGGTGGGAGGCTGGGGTGACAGCACACGCAGGAAGGACCCCGGAAAGTGGCCACAGCCTGCGCCTTTGCCGACTGTCAGCTGCACTGAAGGGTCAGCGCCCAGACGAAGGCGCCCTGGCCTTGCGTGGAAGGACGCGGTCCGGGAGGCTCCGGTGCCCCGCCTTCGGGACCCGGGGCTCGCCCAGCCCTCCCCGGCGACCCGAAGTCGCCGGTGCCAACCCTGAGGCGCAGGCGGGGACCTGACGAGCGCGAGTACGCGGAGCGCCGCGCCCTTCCGCTCCCCGGCTTCGGCGTCCGCCCTGTGCGCGTCCAACTTCTCCGCTCACGCAACGTGACGTCACCAACCAACCGCAGCCTCCCGCATCACTTCCCGTCCCGGATCCGCGCGCTCCGGAAGCCCGTGCGCCAGGCCGCGGCGTTGCCTGGCAGCCGGGTCGCGAAGGATCGGCTGCACCGCCCCGTGACCCGAGGACGCGCACTTCCGGCAGTGCCGGAAGTGTCGTGCGTGGCGTGGGCGCGGCCCCGACCCCGGCAGAGGCGGAAGCGGAGCCGCCCGAGTCCGGCCGCATTGCCGCCGGTTCCTGGGTCTATGGCCGCGTACTCCTATCGTCCCGGCCCGGGCTCCGGCCCGGGGCCCGCGGGGGCGGCGCTTCCGGATCAGAGCTTCCTGTGGAACGTCTTCCAGCGGTGAGGCAGGGCCGCCCGGGCTACCTCCTTTGGCCTCCCGGGCCTCCTCCCCTGTCGCCCCCGCCTCCTTCCCCGGCCTCCCCAGCCCCGCTCTCTCCTCCTGCCTCCGGTATGCTGGGTCCCTCCTGAGGTGCAGAGCAGAGGGCGCAGGGTGGCACCTGCTCCGTTCGAAGGCAGGTTCCAGACCCAGCGCTGTGGAAGAAGGCAGCAGCCCAGGAAGGGCAGGTGGACCTGCGTCCTGGGACAGGTGACAGATGGCAGCGTCTTATGTCCCAGTTGTCCCTTTGAACAAGTGATCGTAATTCGAGTGACTCATGGCTTGGGAATGACTTAATTGCCCCAGAGAATCTTCTAGCGTTTATGAAAAACAAACTGAGGCAGGTGTGAATTCAGACAGGTAAGGGAAGGCCTGACCCTTAGGGTCTTGGGAAGTTTCTTAATCCCCCGTGGGCATGGGGTATGTGACATTCCGACAGAGCTACGTGAAAGGTCTACCTGAGGAGCGTTACAGAACTAGTGTAAGGTTATGGGACAGATAGTTTGTTTTTGCCATATTTTGCTTTTCCTGCACACTTAATCACCAGCTTTCCTGCTCTTCTTGGTTTTGTAGAGTTGATAAAGACAGGAGTGGAGTGATATCGGACAATGAGCTTCAGCAAGCACTATCTAATGGTGAGTTGAAGCCCGATCTTCTCACAGCAAGCCATTTCCCTTCTGGAATTTATTTCCAAGTACAGAGGAGTCATTAAGACTAAAGTACTATGACGGATACATGGAAGAGGTGTTTCTGACTTGCCGTGCCAGTGGCTTCCTGGTTGTCATCACCACTGCTGCTGGGAGCACCACCAAGCTGATGCGTGGGAGCATAGAGACAGGCTTCCTGGGAAACGGGAGCCAGGGTGTTGCTTCCAAGTGAGGGGTGGGAAGTGTAGCTGTGTGCCACAAGTCCTTCGGGTGTCTTGAAGGCCCTTCAATGTCTTCAGAATCTTAGTGACTCCTCTGGAAAGGATCATCGAGAGCACTAGGTAAGTATTGAAGAATTTGGAGATGGTCCACACAGCACTTATGCTGAAACTCTAGGTCCAAATTGGGAAGTGAGGATATTGGAGGCATTGGCAGCGGAATCATGAGAGGTGTTCTTAACTGTGTGGGGAATACCAGGCGTTGAGGGGCTGGGAGGATGGTGGCCCTTGTGTAGGAGTGTGTTGGGGGCTCTCTGTGGAGTCATTCTTGATGGTTGCAGTGTGGTAGCGTTGGAGACATTTGTCTTTGTTAAATGCCTTTCATAATTCCTCAGATATGGCCATCTTTTCTGATTAGTATAGTTACAGCTTGCTGTTACGGTTTGTATATGGAATGTCCTCCAAAAGCTCATGTGTGTGTTAGTGCAGTGAGTGTTCAGAGGTGCAGTGGTGGGATCATGAGGGCTGTGACCTTATCAGTGTTTTAATTCACTTGATGGATTAATAATTGGAATGGATTCCTGGATGGTGGTAAAAACTATAGGCAGGTGGGGTGTGACTAGAGGAAGTAGGGTGCTGGTGTTATGCCCTTCCCCATGTCTGTCCCTGACCCCTTCCCGTCTCTCTTTGCTTCCCCTCTGCCATGAGTTGAGCAGGTTTCCTCCACCATGTCCTTCCACCATGATACTCTGCCTCACTCGGGCCCATATCAATGGAGTCAGCCAGCCATGGACTGAACCTCTGAAACTTTGAGCCACAGTAAACCTTTCCTTCTCTAAGTTCTTGCTGGTAGGTGTTTTGGTCACAGATGTGCAAAGCTGACTAGCACACTTGTCTTTGTAGAAGCATGCCATTTAAGATGGGTAAAGGGACAGTTTTAAGATGTGACAAAAATGTCAAAAGGTCTATCTTTGTTAGTGGGAAGCACTTGGATGTTGTAGTTGACTGGACAAGGGAGTAGACAACACTAGGCTGCTGGACACTGCCTGGCAGCATTGAGGAGAAGCCCTCTCCATTGGCATGTGCTTAGTATTTAGTGTTCATTTCTGAGGACATGGGTTTTCAGCATGACACACTTGCCTCAGAATGGCAGGTGCCATGGACACCATTCCTCAGCATGCAGACTATGTGGGCCTCAGGCGCTAGGTTATCATTTCACACATGTTCATTTAGATTGTGTTTGGGCAACGAGATTGCATTATCTCTGCCCTGACGATTGTGCCTTACTGATTTTTCTCTTCTCTGGTCATTGTTAACTTTCCTTCCAACTGTGATTGACATCTCCAGTGCTCCTACTCAAGGCAGGGTTACTAGAAAGGCCTTGAGAGCATCTGCCCTCCAGCAGGCCACACTTTGGCAAATCCTGGCCTCAGACTTTCCAAGCGAGGAATGGTCATTTTCTTCACAACATGCTTTGCATGGGTGGTAAGAAGGCCACACAGAGCCCTGCTGAGCGTGCTTCAGAGACAACACTTCCTGTGGGCTCTGTACCAGGACTAGTAAAGGGTTACGGTCTCCTTTGTGTCCCTTTGCTTGGATGTTTGAGAGTATTGACCAAGTTTAGGTCTTGTGTCTTGTGTGAACTTTTCACAGGTGGTGTTGGTAGTCAGATGTTCACCCTCACTAGCAGGACAGCTTGTCCACCCTGGAAGGCTCAGCAGGATGTGCATCCTGGTGCTGCCTGGATGCATATCCTGCTCTCCCTGTGTCAGTAGTGTGAATTTGAACAAGCACTTGACCTGCCAATGTCAGTGTCCCCAAAGCCTCTGGGAGGGCAAATCGAGGAAATACAAAGTGCCTCCCCTATTCTTGGAGGCAGGAGCCAGCTGGAGTGTTGATGGGTGCCACCACAGGACAGTGGCTGTGTCTCTGCTGCCAACATTGGCTTGGGAGCCAGCTCCAGTGGTGGTGGATGACAGAGCTGCTGCAAAGGCTACTGCCAGGAGAGCTGCGGCCACGGGACATGCAGCAGCACAGAGCAGGTGTTCTCTGGCCCTGTGAAACAGCTTGCCACAGACTGTCCTGAGGGTAGTATGCATTTTTTATTTTTTTATTTCCACATTATTTCTGGGATACTGAGAAATGAATTTTTCTCAAGCCTGTTTTTTTTTAAAGTAGGTTTGCCTTATTGTACCATATTGATGTAATTTGAAGGAATACTTTTTTTTTTTTTTTTGGTACCAGGGATTGAACTCAGGGCCACTCGACCACTGAGCCACATCTCCAGCCCTATTTTGTGTTTTATGTAGAGACAGGGTCTCCTGAGTTGCTTAGCACCTCATTGTTGCTGAGGCTGGCTTTGAACTCGCGATTCTCCTGTCTCAGCCTCCCTAAGTGCTGGGATTTACAGGCTTGAGCCACTGCGCCCGGCTTGAAGGGATACTTTTTAACTGTACTTAAAAAAACATTACTTTATTTTGAGGACATTTTACCAAATAGAGTTCTAGTTCATCCTAAAAGAATTGAGATAATTTAGACCATACAAACAGCACAGTTTGCTGTAGAATGATGATCCATTCACATCGCCATTCTTCCCCAGCATAGGTCCCATTACATGGGTGATGGAGCAGAGGTCTACCTGTGCTTTGATCCCTGGGTAGGTAGGGTCAGCTCTGTGGGACAGGCTGCCCAGGTCCTCAGGTTCCTAAGAAGAGCCTGTTGGGTGACTGGCCCTTATCTGTCTCCTGAGAACTGAGCTCCTAGAATGTTTGAGTAGAGTGGTTTGTCCCTCCAAGGGCTGTGAGCTGAGCCATGCCTCTTGGCCTGGGTAGTTTGTACAAGGATGCAATTTGTTGCAAACGCCTGCTTTGTCTCTAGGCAAAGGAAGCTCAGTGGCTGACCCCACTCAGTGGCAGCTCAGTGGCAGCTCTCACAGGCGCAGCTGAACAGGTCCTGGCTAGACTCCGGAGGCTCACACCTGGCTCCCCACCCGCTTTCCTCTGCTGCTTTTATTGTGTCTCCTCTGTGTTCGAAGCTGTGACCATGTGTCTTGTCTTAGAGAGTTGGCCAGCCATGCCTGTTACCCTAGAAACCAGTCCAGCCAGAGCCCCAGAGAGAGAATGAGCATCCAGCTCAGTGTCCATAAACAGCTATGCATGTCTGGCAAGATATGGGATGCTGCCCACCCCAGTGCTTAGGCTCCCTTAGTCATGACAACTGGAAGATCTCATGGTGCCCCTGGGGCCAAGCCCCTGCTGAGAACCTCTGTTGGGGTAGGGGGAAGCCACTGGTTTAATTGTTGCTATGTTTGTTTGCAGGCACGTGGACCCCGTTTAACCCAGTGACTGTCAGGTCAATCATCTGTAAGTATTGCAGACAAGTGAGGCAGCTGCTCCTCTGGGAGCTGCCTGGACAAGCTTGTACCTTCTGGAGTTCATTCAGGAGGTGCTGGCCCTTGCATACCACCTCCTGCCTCTTGACTTCCCACCTCTCTGTACACAGAGAGGTTCTTTAGTTTTTGCTGGTTCTTTAGTTTTAATTATGGTTTAACTGGTACTTTCAGCTTTAAAATTCTAAAAGTAATATATGTATAAAATCTCTAAATTATTAGTTTGTTTCAAGCTTTATTTTTGATAGTCTCTTATTGCTTATTTGTTTTTGTGGTTCCATCTTTTCTTTGAATATTGTATATGATGGTCTCTTACATTTTAAGTAAATGTTTTTATTAAAGAACTGAGTATTTTCCAGGCATGGTGGCACACATCTATAATCCCAGCTGCCCAGGAGGCTGAGGCAGAAGGATTGCATGTTTGAGGCCAGCTTGGACAAATTAGCAAGACCCTGGCTTAACAGTAAAAAGAGTTGGGGGTGACGCTCAGTGGTAGAAAGCCTACTTGGCATGCTGCTCAAGGCCCTTAGTTCAGTCCCTAGTACTGAGGGAGGGGGTTACATGTTAAACTTCTGTCTACTTCACCATGTGTTCCTGACACCCCTGAATCCTTGAGAGGGTGATCCATGTCTCACTGTTGTTCCTGCTGAACTTCACACATGGCTAATTTTCTTGATATTTTAGTATTTTTCTTTGCTTTGTGAGTTCGTGTATGGTTGAACTCAGTGTGTGCAAACCAGGCCTGAGCCAGGGATGCATCCTCCAGAAAAAATCCATGTTATTTGTGCAGCCAGGGTGTGGGTTTCTCAGTTTGAGTCTCCCTGGCTATAGAAGTAGCAGGGACTTGAACTCCAGGTCCAAGAAGAAGGGCTTGCTGTTGCATATTATCAAGAAAAGTTTACCTCCAGTTTCTGGAAGGTTTCCTGTTCTGAGAGATGATTTTTTTTCTCTATTCTACTCTTCCAAAGATGTAGTTCCCCTTGCTTTTGACATGGAATCTTGGGTTCAGACTGCTCTCTTCACCATGCCTCTCCTTCTGGGTTCCTCTGCTGTCTGTGAGCTCAGTGCTGTATTACAGGGTGTGTGGCATGAGCCATAGGCACTGCATCTTGCTGTGGGTAAAGACATTACGGTAGTGCACAGGTGTGCTGGCAAGGATACGGCCTTCTGCACTAGGAAAGGTTGTCAGTAGAGCAGAGAGTGGAGCATTTGCCTTTCCCTTCAGAGGCTGGCCTGGAAGCTGCTGCTCTGCTCAGCCTCAGCTGGGTGGCTTTCATTGGCATTGCCCAGGTGCAGAGGCGGGCTGGAGTGGCCACTCACCAGCATGTCCATACCACACCTTCTGTACAGTCCATGCTTGGGGCAGTGTGTTAAAAACAGCCCGTGGTTGCAAACACACTTCTGCGCTGTGTGGAGGAATCTGGATGCTCAGTCCTTGCGTGTTCTTGATGATGATGTGAAGTGCTACTGAACTGTAGTGGACTTCTGACTGATCCAGAGGCATTCCTCCTACAGTCTGACCTTATTTTCCTGAGACAATAGGTAGTTTTATCATTTTCTCTACAGCAACAATTCAGACTGACTTGTTTTATTTGTTAGCCATTTGGCAGTTACATGTAAATGTCATTAATTCTCATTTGGACCTGGAATGACACTGATTTTTTTTTTTTTAATAAAAAATTAGGTCTTATTTTAAAAAAAAATTAAGCCTAATGGGACAGTAGACTAGGTCTCTTTCTAACTAGAACAGACTCCCCTAGGAGGACTGTCCTAGCTCCTGGAGGTGGCAGGGTCCACTGTCTCCTGGGACTGGGAGTCAGGAGCAGGGGCTACTAAACCTCTGTACCTTGGTGACCTCAGGTAAGGTGAGCACCAACAGAGGGTCTGCTTTCCAGAGCCTACTTCAGTGGAAAGTGTTGTTCTGACTTTTACTGTGGTTCTACCCAGAGTCTGCCACACAGCTGTGTCTATGTATTGTTATTTAGGGGCCAGGACCGGGTGACTGTCGTCCAGGCCTCCACTGGGCAGGGCCCCATTCAGCCAAGAAGCGTTTATGAGCTGGCATGTGGTGAGCAGCAGGCTGGCCCCACACTGGCGTCTTGAAGGGCAGCTCAGAGACCTGGCTGACACTCTGTCCCTCTGTCTCAGCACTGATGCTCTGTCCCTCTGCCTCAGCTATGTTTGACCGGGAGAACAAGGCTGGTGTGAACTTCAGTGAGTTTACGGGCGTTTGGAAGTACATCACAGACTGGCAGAATGTCTTCCGCACCTACGACAGGGACAACTCTGGGATGATCGACAAGAACGAGCTCAAGCAAGCACTCTCAGGTTTTGGTAATTCACTTGTCTTGATTGTGTAGCATATTTCATTTTGGAACCTAGGAGCCCTTGAAGTTTTTTGTCTTTTTTTTTACTTTGTTCAACTTACTGATTTCTAACCCAGTCCATGTGAAATTTCTGTTTACATCACATTATACAGGGTCATATTTTGATAGTATTTACGGCATGAAAGCTTATATTTGACATGTAGTCTTTTGTGCAGTTTTTCATCCAAAATGAGATAAGGGCTATGCAAACTTTCAGTTTTTGTGCTATAGGGGGATTTGATGAACAAAATTGAGAATGAGGCTTTTGAAACAATTTCAAGTGGATAATGATAAAGTGGTGTGGGGCAGTTTATGCTTCCTGATGCATCAAAATACGCAGTGATAAAATGATCCAAAGAGGCAATTCTGTAAGTTATCAGCTCTAACTCTCCTTCCAAATTGTGCCCCAGTGGAGAGTTAGTGACAAAGAGCATGTGCCCATTCTCAAGTGTGCCTAGTGTGTGTGTGGTGTGTGTGCACACGTGGACACACCTGTTGTATGCAGGCGTGTGACAGAGTGCCACGCTTCTCACGAGTGTTCAGAGTACCTGTCCAGAGCTCACCCGGGGGTGTCCAGAACTGGTCTTGGCCTGAAAGGAAGCTAGGGTTTTTACTTACAAAGAAAACCCCAAGCTGTTTGGGACCCGCCCAGGGCTGGTCATATTCCACTGAGACTCATCTAGGGCAGTTTTGCTCAGTGCTCTCATCATCTGGCCTGTGTTATCAAACCCTTCAGTGCTTATTGAAAAGTATGCTTACACGTGCTTTCTAGGAAAAGTGCAAACACTAGACCACAGTGCAGACAGAGTACTGTGGCTGTGGCAGTCCTGTGGCGCCTGAGTGGCTACCAGCGTGGCTCCTACACTCCTCCCCACTTCTTCAAACATGGGCTCATAACCATCTCCTCTCCCTTCCTGCCTCATGAACTTGTCCATAGGGCTGGTTTTAGGAAAGGTGCTGAGAATTCACCAGTTGTGAGGCAGGATTTGGGCAGGGTAGCTCTGAATTAGAATTTGGAATGCACACAGCCTTGTTGAGTCTTCATGTGTGGGGCCTGGTGAGGTCCTGGCTGGCCTGTCTCCTGGCAGAGTGGCCTTGAGGCTCAGGGAGGCCCAGTGCAGCCCAGAGGAGAAAGTGCTACTTGGACCTAGAGATGGAGCTGGGCCGGTGTACAGTCTCAGCGCCATAGAATGTCAGCCCGCCCCATGTTTAGAGGCCTTGGAGCTTGTGCTTAGCACAGTGACCACAGGGTCATTGGAATTCACAGTGGAAACATTGATGTGGACGATGCTCCTCAGCCTTCAGGCTCTCTGTGACCTGTTCAAGCCAGGGATGCTTCAGAACCTCTGTGTCTGTAGTTGTGGTGAGAGTGTGGCTTGTCCGGAGCACAGGCTGCCTCACAGGCAGAGCCAGAGTCCTCGGCTTCCTGAGTGCGTTCTGGAGAACCAGTGTCCTCTCTGGTGGTCCTGCCAAATTTCTTCTTGAGTTTGGTTTCTGATTTTCCAGAGCTGTGCCCCCCTTCTCTTCCATAAAAAGTAAATGGTCATCCCGTTTGCATATTAGTTATTTTGGAAGATTTTCTGTTAAGAAGTTGGCAAAAATTCATGTTTTGTTTTGACTGCTGAGAGCAGGTGCACTGCTCTCAGGTAATGGGGCAACTCAGCAAGGGACAACTCAGGCCAGCCCAGGTGGCATCGTGTGACTCTGGTAGGGCTACTCAGTGGATCTGATGACCCATCCACTGTGTATGTAAACTGTCGTTACTAACATGGCCAGGTGTGGAGGCCCAAGTGGGTATGACACCTTCCCCAGTGTGGCTGCAGCAGGCTCTGCAGGTGCAGCCTCAGCATGGGTTGTTTGTGACCTAAAGTTTGGCTCTCCTACATTAAGCCGTCCCTTCTGGTGGGCAGTGCATTCAGAACCCCTGCTCCCCCAGGGTCCTCCTGGGCTCCCCTTCCCCCACCTTGCCTCCGGCAACTTCTGCAGTTTAGTTTTTTTAATAATGAAAACTGTGTGGAAGTGTAACAAACCTCCACTTGTCTGCCACTCATTTTTTCAGCCATTTTCCATCTTTTCACTACATTTGCTCTTCCCCTTTGTGGCTGAAGGTTTCTGAGCAAGTCCAAGGCCCGTGTTCCCTGCATCTCTTATTCTGCAGCTGGAGCACGTGGATATCTGCTTAGGAGCTCAGTGCCAACAACTCATCTTACAAGGTCAACAGCGTTTTACAATCATTTGTGCCTGGTGGCTCTTTCTCATGCTGCCGGCTGGGTGGGGTCAGTGCCGTACAGGCCACAGACTGTTTAACTTTCCTCTGTTCTTTTGTCCACTGGTGATCACTGCTGTCTGTCAGCTTCTCCTAGGTCATAGTGTGACTGCAGTTGGTTTCTCTTGGGGACACAGGCCATGCTGCCCTGTTGGTGGGGCTGCTTGTGGTCAGTGGGCTCTATACTGGTACTGACCATTTGGCAAACAGGCTGCATGGCCTGGACCAGGAGTGTCCACCGGGCAGTTTCCTCCTATTAGTTCCTAGGTTGCTCCATCACCCAAGGCTGTTTGGGGTTGGAAGCAGACATAGGAGGGAGTGTTCCCATCCCCTTTCCAGGAGGCTCCTGTGGACTCTGGGGGCTCTAGGACAGTGGGCTTGGCAGAGGTGAGGAGGACGGGAGAGCAGGAAATGCCTCCACACTGCCTCATCTGACCCTGCAACCCTGCTGGGAGGCAGCTTCACCTGGTGTGTCCAGAGAGGAGGACAGGCCTGAGAGGACCCAGACTTCCCAGTGGTGTGCCCCTTTGGTGTGGAATTGTCCTCTTGCTGATGCTCATGGGCTGGGAGGCCTCAGGTGGCTTTGCCCTTTGGGGTGAGGGCAGTTTAGCTGGAACTAGAATAGATGATGTATGTGGCAGTCAGAGCTGTTTGGCTCAAAAGCAGTATTTCCAGAGTCAGCCTTCATCAAGCGGGGAGAAGGTACTCCCCAGGTGGGTAGTACGCTGGTCTGCCAGGTGGCCTCCACCCCAGTGTCCTGCTGGCCAGGCCTGACTGGGTTGTGGCCATTTGCAGAGAGTGCCTCCTGGCTCCCACACAATGCCCTGTGGGGTGGGTGCAGTTAGCCAGCAGATGCTCGTGCTCAGGAGGACAGGTCATCCTCCAGGGATGGCACTGGTCTCTAGGTAGGTCACGTCACGGTCTTGGAAACGTAAATGTGTTTTGGGATGATTGGTCGGGCAGCGTCTCAGCTCTCAGTGCATTGAGTGGAGTGACGGCTTTGCAGTGGGGAGGCTGGGAGTCTGGGGCAGAGTGTGGGCAGTGGTTCAGTGCTCCCGCCCCACCTGCCCACCTTGACTGATCTTTCCTCTCCCTGGCTCCCAGCAATGGACATCTCAGGCCAGCCCAGGTGAGCCCCCGGGTGCGCCTCCCTTCCTGGTCTTTCTGTTTATTGCATACTTTGCCCATCTTTTTCTATTCTTGCTTTCCCTGCAACAGTGCCAGTGGCCAGAGAAACTGGAGTCAATTCCAGGATCAGTGGAGTTGTTTCTGTCACGTGTTCAGACTGGAAATTCTGTATCTTTGTTCCCATCTCATTGGCCTTCCCCAGCCCTGGCAGGAAATCAGCAATGGCTGTCGTCACCCCACCCACACCCTGGACCTGCAGCGCCTTGTGGCCATGTCCAGGCTCCGTCCTCAGTGGGTCAGGGCTCAGCCAGGCACCTGCTAGGCACTTGGTGGGTGTGAGGAGATGAGTGGCAGCTGTACCCCGTTGCTCTCTTGCTGATTTCACTTGGGGGTCCTCTCTTCCACTCTGCCTGCAGGGAAGGAGAGTCCTGTAGTGACTCTGCCATGGCTCATTTAGTGGCCCTGTACTTAAATCCAGCTCGCCCTGAGTGCTCTGGAAGGTACTATGAACATGTTTGTGTGTTTTAAGTCTTTGTAATGAAATGATGAATAAGTGTTCATACAGGTAATTAACTGTGAGATTCAATCAGACAATAGGTGTGCATATCCTTGCAAAGACCACAGCAAGACTGAAAACCAGTAAAAATATATTGGTACCTGGATCTTGTCTCCTGAATCAGTAAGGATACCACGGCCACACAGGTAGTAGGGGGTGAGAGAAGGAAGCAGGTGAGCTACGTTCTCCTGTGCCTCCAGGGGTGTCCACCTGCATCTGGTTCCTCCACTTTCCTTCAGACCTCTCTCCCCACTGGAGACCTTCTCCAAACATGCTTAGTAAATTGCAGAGGAATCAGTGCTCCGTGTCCTTGGGGATCTTGAACTTGGTGAGGCCAAGGCTGCTTATGTCCTCAGTTCCCTGATGTCACATGCCCTGACCTAGCAGAGGGTCCCCATCAATCCCCTTTCTTCATGGCTTCATTTGTTTCACTGGAATCTTCTGTGGTATTTTAGCTCTCAGAGCACTCTGGTAACAAGCAGCCAGGCAGCACGTCCTTCAGGGCTTTAACAGATGAGCAGACAAGTGAGGTACTCCAGGGGCTCGGGATGCCATGCCCAGCTGCCCTGTGAGGTGGGTGCAGTTAGCCAGCAGATGCTCGTGCTCAGGAGGACAGGTCATCCTCCAGGGATGGCACTGGTCTCTAGGTAGGTCACGTCACGGTCTTGGAAACGTAAATGTGTTTTGGAATGATTGGTCGGGCAGCATCTTAGCTCTCAGTGCATTGAGTGGAGTGACGGCTTTGCAGTGGGGAGGCTGGGAGTCTGGGGCAGAGTGTGGGCAGTGGTTCAGTGCTCCCGCCTCACCTGCCCACCTTGACCAATCTTTCCTCTCCCAGGCTACCGACTCTCTGACCAGTTCCATGACATCCTCATTCGGAAGTTTGACAGACAAGGACGAGGGCAGATCGCCTTTGATGACTTCATCCAGGGCTGCATTGTCTTGCAGGTGATGGAGTGGCTCTGTGGGGGCCGGGCTGGGGGCAGGGAAGGGTTCACACCAGCGCAGGAGGCCTGGCCATCCATGCAACGAATAAGGCATGTGTAGGAGTTTCTTTTTGCTTTTTTGTTTTTACTTTTTAAGTGTTATATTTATTCATAGTAGTTGGGTTCATTTTGACAAAGTTCATTTTGACACATTCATGGAACTTGATAAACTCCATTTCAGTCCCCGTTCCCCCTTGCTTTCCATCCCCTCTCCCTCCCCCTAGTCTTCTTCCTCTACTCTGCTGATCTTCCTTTCGCTTATTTATTTTTGATTGGTGCTTTCTACATGTACATGAAAGTGGAATTCACTATGGTATAATCATATACGCACATAGTGTGATTTTGTTAAATTCAACCCGCATTTCCTCCCCTTTACCATCCCTCTTCCCTCTCCTCCTTTTGCTCCATTGATCTTCTTTCCGTCTTTATGATATCCAGTTCCCCCTCTTCCCATTTTTTCTCCTTATTTTGCTCTCGCTTCTGCATATGAAAGAAAACATTCCACCCTTGACTTTCTGAGTCTGGCTTGTTTCACTTAGTATGATGTTCTCCATTTCCAGCCATTTACTGGCATGATGTCGTTCTTATAGCTAAGTAAAGCTGCAATGTGTATATATGCTACATTTTCTTTATCTATTCATTGTTGATGGGCACCTGGGCTGGTTCCATGTCTTGATTATTGGGAATTGTACTGCTATAAATACTGAAGTGGCTGTATTGCTGTAGTATGCTGATTTAGTTTAATGGGATAAATACCAAAGGAGTGGGATAACTGAATCATGTGGTGGTTCCATTCTTGGTTTTTGTTTTTTGTTTTTTGTTTTTGGTACTGGAGATTGAACTCTGGGGCACTTGACCACTGAGCCACATCCCCAGCCCTATTTTGTGTTTTATTAAGAGACAGGGTCTCACTGAGTTGCTTAGCGCTTCGCTCTTGCTGAGGCTGGGTTTGAACTCGCGATTCTCCTGTCTCAGCCTCCCTGAGTGCTGGGATTATAGGCTTGCGCCACCGCGCCCAGCTTCCGTTCCTGGTTTTTAAGGAATCTCCACACTGCTTTCCAGACCATTTGTACTAATTTGAAATCCCACTAACAGTGTATGTGTGTCCTTTTTCCCTACATCTTCACCAGCATTTATTATTATTATTATTAAACTTTATGTTTTACACAAATGGAGCACAACTTTTCATTTCTGTGGTTATACTTCATGTAGAGTCATGTAGAGTCACACCATTCTTGAGTCATACCTGCACATAGGGTAATGTGCGTCTCATTCCACCATCTCCACCACCACATCCTCTCCCCGCCCCCCATCCCCTCCACCCAATCCAAAGTTCCTACATTCTTCCCTTGCTGCACCCCCCCATTATGGATCAGCATCCACTTATCAGAGAAAACATTTGGCCTTTGGTTTGTTGGGATTGGCTTACTTTGCTTAGCGTGATATTCTGTAACTCCAGCTATTTCCTGTGAATAGCATAATTTCATTCTTCTTTAAGGCTGATAATAGTCCATTGTGTGTATGTACCACATTTCTTTATCCCATTAGCATTTATTATTATTTGTATTCTTGATAACTGCCATTCTGACTAAAGTAAGATGAAATTTTAGTGTAGTTTTTGATTTGTATTTCCCTGGTTGCTAGAAATGTTGAACATTTTTTTAAAGTATTTCTTGGCCATTTGTATTTCTTTTGAGAAAATTCCGTTTATTCTTCATCCATTTATTGATTGAGTTATCTGTGGATTTAGAGGGATATTAAGCTTTAGTACCCTCTGTCAGGAGTATCTGGAAAGATCTCTCTCATTCCATAGGCTCTCTCCACACTCCTGTTCCTGTGCTGTGCAAAAGCTTTTTAATTTGATGCCATTCCATTCATTAATTCTTGGTTTTATTTCTTGAGCTTTAGGAATCTTGTTAAAGAAGTTGGTACCTGCACCTGTGTGATGGAGTGTTGACCCTGTTTTCTTCTAGCAGTTGCATAGTTTTGGTCTAATTCCTAAGTCTTTGATCCACTTCGATTAGACTTTTGTGCACGGTGGGAGAGAGGGACCTGGTTTTACTGTTCTACATATGAATATCCAGTTCTCCTAGATCAGATGGCTGTAAGTATGTGGGTTTGTCTGTGCATCTTCTGTTCTGTTCCATATCTGCTTTGATGCCAATACATGCTGGTTGTGTGACCGTCGCTCTGTAGTACATTTTGAGATGAGGTATTGTGCTGCCTCATGCGTTGTTGTTCTTGCTCAGGATTGCTTTGGCTATTCTGGGTCTCTTACCCTTTCAAATGAATTTTACGACTGTGTTTTCTAGTTCTGTGAAGAATGTCATTGATATTTTGATGGAGACTGCATTGAATCTGTATATTGCTTTTGGTAGCATGGCCGTTTTGATAATATTAATTCCATGAACAATGGGAGGTCTTTTCATCTTCTAAGGTCTTCTTCAGTTTCTTTCTTCAGTGTAGTGTAAGTTTTGGGAGCTTATAAAAGGTAACCTTATCTTTGGAGAAGTAACTAGTTCTGTTAGTGGAAGTATAAACAGTAGTGTTTTTCCTGCCCTTGGAAATGGTCGCGTGTTACGTAATGACGTTTCATTACGTGTCATCTCTGTCCCACGAGATCATGATGGGCTGAAAGATGCCTGCTCCCTGGTGACACAGTAGCTGCTGTGACCTCACAGCACCAGCCTGTGCTCCTATGATGAGCATCAGTAGGAGTCCTTTGCTGCCAGTTATCCAGCACATCTGGGCACGTGTGCGCACGGTCATGATGCTGATGACACGTGTGCTTCTGGCCTGCGTCTTTGCAGTGCTTGTTCTTTGGGGGGGGTGTGCACCTTCTGCTGTGAGCAGTGTGCCTTGCTGTGCCTGCAGCAGCCTCGTGCACCTCACACCACGTCTCAGTGCATCAGGAGGACGGGCCCAGGTGTGGGCCTCTGCCACAGGGTTTGTGTGAGTACACTGCAGCATGTAAGACAGTGACGCACCTCAGGACAGGTCCCTGTTCAAGGTGACTACGGCACAGAGCCGCCCGCTTGCTGATCCCTCCAAGCCCTGCTCTTATTTCTAGGTAGCAATCCAAGCTCTGTAGCCATAAGCTCTGGGAAAGCAGTGGGTTGAAGCCCCTTATGTGTCTTGAAGTTTTTACTGTGACAAATTTCAAACAAAAAGTAGCATAGACAACAGTACAGTAGGTAGATCTGACCATTGTTTGCTCAGGGTTGCTTGCCTTTAGCCTGCACATACCTCGCCACCCACTCCCATCGTCTGAAGGAGGCTCTGCTTCCTAGAAAGCAGATATACTCCTTAAACTCTTGGGTTTTTTGTTTGTTTGTTTGTTTTAATTTTTTTAGTTGTTGACTTTTATTTATTCATTTATTTATATGCGTTGCTGAGGATCAAACCCGGTGCCTCCCACATGTGAGGCAAGCACTCTACCACTGAGCCACAATACCAGCCCCACTCCTTAAACTCTTGAGCAGAATCTGGCTCTGCAAGGCCAGTCCTCACGGTTGGAGTCCAGGCTGAGGGCAGACCTTGCTGACTTTGGAATCATTGAGAGGCATTGATGGTGTTAGGTTTTTAGATATAATGTAGGTTTTGGTAATTGTTCTTAATTTTTTTTTTTTTTCCATTAAATGATCAGTTAAAGTGTGTTGCCTTTGAACAGCTAAGCACAGCCTCCAGGCTCTTTTACAGGGACTCGGGACACACCATCTCCTGTTCTCACGAGGGCTGGAGAACAGGTCTGCTGGCTCTCGTGCTTCTGACCTTGGAGGAGGAGAGCCTTGCCTTTGCCTGCTGCTCAGTTTTCCCTAATGTTGGATTGTGCTTTCCATGTTCCCTGAACACTGAAAAAGAGGTGCAGTGTGACTTCTCCTTTTGGACTTTCTGAAGTGCTGTGGAGTCAGGGTTTAATTTGTTCCGTAAGTTAGCATCTGGCCCTTCTGCTGCCTTGGTGAAGGTCTCCTTTGGGTTCTCAGCAGCGAGGGTCCTGCTAGGACTGAGGCCCTTCAGGAGCTCTCTGCCCCAGACCCAACATCCTGCAGCTCTGGGGGGACGTTGTCAGTTCCTGGGTCCACACTCACTCTGGGATGTTAGAAGTGGAGAATCCAAAACTAGAAGCCATAGCCCATAAGTAAAAATTTCATCAGAATGATTTCTTTCATCTGCTTATTTTCTTTTTTTTTTTTTGAGGCTTTTGAGGGCTGAGGTGGTGAGGGTGGTGAGGCTTTTGAGGGTGAGCTCAGTGGTAGAGTGCTTGCCCAGCATGTATAAGGCCCTGAGTTTTATCCCCAGCACTGCAAAAGGAGAGAGAGGCTTTTTTGAAAATTTTTTTAAAACGACATGAAAACTTGTCGAAATTTTAGAAAAACACAAATAAAATTAAAAGAGAAATCACCCATGTTCTTTGCATTTTGTTTTGTTGTGTGGTGCTGGGATAGAACCCAGGGCCTGAAACATGCTAGGCAGGTGCTCTAGCTACATGTTCCTATTGTTCAGTCAGAGTTAACTGTTGCTGGTGTTCTCCTGTACTCTCACATGTCACTAAACAGCGGGACGTTCTGAGCAATACATCATTGGGAGGGTAGAGCCCACTGCACACCTGGGCTAGGTGGGGTATCCACTGTGGCAGTCAGCATTATGTTACTGTAACAAATGTCTGAGATAAACTCACTTAATAAGAGGAAAGGTTTATTTTGGCTCATAGTTTTGGAGGGCTTAGGCCTTGTCTAACCATGTCTCTGTGGCTTTTGGGATTATGGGGAGGCAGCACATCCTGGCAGGAATGCATGTGAGAGGAAGCTGCTCACCTTGTGGTGCCTGTGAAGCGAACGCCAGGAAAGGCGGGACTGGTGTCCCCTTTAAGGACACACCCCCAGTCAACCCATTTCCTCCCGCTGGGCCCCACCTCCTGAAGGTTCCACCACCTCCCCATCACAGCCTTCAACACATGGGCCTTTGTGAGACACTGGGGGTCCAAACAGTACCTGTTACCGACTCAGAGGACCGTAGCAGAAGGGCCACAAGTTCAAGGCCAGCCTGGGCAATTGAGCAAGGCCCTATCTCAAAATAAGGGCTGGGGTATGTTCCGTGTTAGAGCACTTGCCTAGCATGTGTGAGGCCCTGGGTTCGATCCTCAGGGCCACAGAACAGAAGAGAACCAAACCAGCGTGGCCCTGGCCACGTGTGGTGCACTACTGGCTGAAACCACCTGGCGGTGCCTGACTGTTGCTTATGTAGTGCCAGCAGTTCTCGTGTAGGAACGCATGGTTGGCGGCCTGGAGGTGGGGCTGACAGACCTGGCTGGGCCTCAGCGTGCTGGGGTGTCGAGTTCTTGTGTCACATAGGATTCCCCTAGGCATGCTGGCTTGTCCTTGGCATTCTGCAGAGTGTGTCAGGGTTGCCATGTTCGTCTCTGGAGTGACACTTGCACCCTGTCTTCAGGGTTGAGTTTTCGACCCTCGGGCTGCTGGAGGGCAGGGGCAAGCCGAGCAGTAGGTGGGTGTGCCAGAGGCGCTGGCCTTCCCTGCTGCGCTCGGGTTCCAGGGCAAGAGCCTGACCAAGCCATGCCTGGTCCAGGTCAATGCCAAGGTGAGCCCTCAGGAGGAGCCACCCATGAGGATGCCCGTGACCCAGAGTGGGAGGGAGCACCCAGCTGGGGTCTGGTGTGGCCAGGCCTGCCTCACCCTTCATCCCATCCTCAGGCTCCATGCCCTGTAGACAGTGCCCAGGCTGCTCCACCTGTGCCCCCTGTGTGGGTGTCCATCACCAGTGTCCCTCTCAGAGATGCGGGACACATGTTTCTGAAGTTCTGTTCTCAGATGTCCCATTCTGTCCTTCTGTTCAGCAAACACGAAAGTCTAAATGCCTGTTCTTTTCCCAGAGGTTGACGGACATATTCAGACGTTATGACACGGATCAGGATGGCTGGATTCAGGTGTCCTATGAGCAGTATCTCTCCATGGTCTTCAGCATCGTGTAATGCGGGCCTCATGGACAGCAGCACAACATACGAGAAAAGACTGAAAATGCCAAATTCCTTCCCCGTGACAAATCGGGACCCAGACACAGTTAGATGCTGTTCTTCCATCGGATCTTGTGTGGTTAACTCTTGGGGACCTGGCTGTACATATGTGGATAACCTGACTAGGGCTTTGTAGTCGTAGCACCTGGCACGTCGTCATAACAAACCCTGGGTTTGCTGGCCTGCTAATTGTGCCATGAGGCAAAACATAAATGGTTCAGGTGTTCTCCCAAAATGCATCATGTGCTTTCCCCAATCTACAGTTCTATAGTGCAAATGCTTTTATCAGCCAATAGAATTTTAAAATAATATGAACTTGCACAGAGGCTTTCATGTGCCTTACTTTTCTAAAAGAAGTTTATTGTATTCGTTGGAACAGGCAACGTAAGCAATAAAGGTACAGACTCAAGGTCTGCTTCTGGCTTCTCACATCAAACAAGAAAGAAGTGTGCCCATGTCCCCAGCACCCACCATCTTAGACACATGTGCTTGCCTGAAGCTGCGTCTGATGGGACCAATAGGACAGGCATGAGACAGGGAGACAAGACACCCCACAGAGATGAGACCACACTGCGGCTCCACACCAGCTGGGGCACTCAGGCCCTTCACATCCCCTGTGAGCTTTGCATGAAGGATGTGGGTGGTGTACTTGGACTTGGAGGGAGGGTGTGAGAACATTTGGAGTCTGGTAGGTGCCACCGATGAGAAAATGGGTATCCGTGGGGTCCACTGGGGCCTGTGCTGGCCCTCAACCTGAGTTGAGGGTGTCTTGTCGGTGGTGTCTGGTTGTTGGGATCATTTGGGGGCTGTGGTGGCAGAGTGGCACTGTAGACATCACTAACCAAGGAGCCTGTGGGGCTTTGTGTGCCTCCATTGTGGGGTTTTCTGGAGAATATGAGGATTTCTATCCACATCTGTGATGATTGCCTCTTGGACATTGACAAGCTGTGACCTGGACCAGCAGCTGACCCCACCCCAATCCAGTGAGGTCAACTCACACATCCCAGACCCACGAGTCAAGTGTGCATTGCCTTCTCATTGGTTTTGTGGGCACCTGACTGCCTTCTAGCTAAAGCCCCAGTCACCACCATTCGCTCTGGGGTCCCAGCTTCCTCCTCATCTTAGCCCCACAGACCCCTGAGTGATCAGTCCACTCAGCCTCATCTCCCTGCTCTTGTGCTGTGCACCTAGGAATGGAGTACCTGTGCTGCACACCTGAGAACAGAAAGTACCTAGCACACACCTGAGAGCACCTGTGCTGCACACCTGAGAACAGTAGAGTGCCTGTGCTGCACACCTGAGGACAGAAAGTACCTAGCACACACCTGAGAGCACCTGCGCTACACACCTGAGAACAGTAGAGTGCCTGTGCTGCACACCTGAGGACAGAAAGTACCTAGCACACACCTGAGCACCTGTACTGCACACCTGAGGACAGTAGAGTACCTGTGCTGCACACTTGAGAACAGAAAGTACCTAACATACCTGAGAGCACCTGTGCTGCACACGTGAGGACAGAAAGTACCTAGCACATACCTGAGCACCTGTGCTGCACACCTGAGTAGAGTGCCTGTGCTACACACCTGAGAACAGTAGAGTGCCTGTGCTGCACACCTGAGGACAGAAAGTACCTAACACACTTCTGAGAGCAGTAGAGTGCCTGTGCTGCATACCTGAGGACAAAGTACCTAGCACACACTTGAGAGCACCTGTGCTGCACACCTGGGAATGGAACATGCTGTTTACGCGATAATGTACCTGCTGCACAACTGAGACTTGAGTACCTATGCCATGCACATGTATCTGTACCACACAATTAAGGAGAGTGACTGCCAGGGTCCAGTGTCTTAGGGTCTGAGCTTGATGTGGTCTGAGCCGCTTTCAGGAATTCAGAATGGCTGGCATAGAATGTTCCGGCCAGTGGAGACAGTGGCAAGTGGCATGGGAACTCAGGTAGGGACATCAACCGCTGTTCCCTGGAAGGCCTGGGAAGGCAGGTGCTTACAGAGTTGTGGTCAGTGGTGAGACGGGTGCCTGCCTGAAGTGCAGCAGGGTCCCCAGCCCCCACCCGCCCTCTGCAGACCCCTGAGCAGACCCCTAGTGGGGTCTGGGCAGAAAGAACCAGGACACCTGGGAAACCCGCACAGTGAAATGCTTCCTGCACGCCTCCTGGGCACCCTCACAGTCAGTGGGACATGCACAGCCTTGGCCACACAGGGGCAGTATGGTCGCGCCACAGAGGACCTGCCGCTGCTGCGAGGGTGTTTACAGCAGCTGCAGAGGCTGAGGGCTCACCCTGTTGCCCACTCATCTGGTCGTCAGGATGGAGTGTGGACAAGGCACTGGCCTAGGGAGGCCAGGCCTGCTAAGACCTGCAGCAAGGTCCTCAAGACCATGCACCTTCCCGCCACGTGGATGTGCACCTCGTCTGAGCACAGAAATGAAGAAACCACTCCCCACCCTGGAGTTCCCATCAAACTAAAGAGGGCCTTTCCTGAGGGGAAACAGGCCATGAAAAGTCGAGGCCGTCCCTCCTGTGCCACCACCTGGTCACCCCTGAGCCCACTGCCTAGGCAGAAGTGGTGTCAGCAGCTGCAGGGAGGGGCATGGGGTCAGGAGGGTAGATGAGGGATCTGGCCTTCCTGCTGTGGGCTGTCAGTCCCTGGGATGCTCATGCCAGATTCTTCCTGCTTCCACGTCCTCTGACAACTGGGGCCTCCTTGCTGCCTGGAGAGTGAGCAGCTAGGACAGGGTTTGTCATGGGGGCGCCTGCACCCTGTGTGGCCTGATGACACGAGGGTCCAGAGCCAGCCACACCTGGCTTCTCAGCATTAAGTGCAGCTCATGAGTTCATGTTGGTCCCATGTGCCCGTGCATGTGGGATTATCCAACTGGTGTCTAATTCCCCAGGGGCTCAGGAGGCTGCCCCTGTGCCTCTGAGAGGCAGACATACTGCCTGGGGAATGGGTTGGTAAGGGGGTTCTTGCCTACTTGCGTATGTGGATCTGGTACACATGAAGTTCATCATGCTTACCATTTCTGAGTGCACAATGCAGTGGCATTAAGAACGTTCACTTTGCTGTGTGACCATTACCCACAATCCCCAGAACTTCCTGTTTTCCAAAACTGAAGCTGGGTCTGCATTAAATACCAGCTGCCCCCTCCCAACCCGAAACCCCCTTCCACCTCTGTCTGTGAATCCAACGACTCTAGAGACCTCGGCTGAGTGGAACCCTACAGCACTTGTCCTGTTCAGGTGTACTTCCCTGAGCATAATGTCCTCAAGCTCCTCCCAAATTGTTTCAGGTGTCAGAATGTCCTTCCTTTTCAAGGCTGAATATACCATGGAGGTGCAATGGCTTGTTTATGCCTTCATCTATCAGTGGAAATGTGCAACTGAACCCAGGGGTGCTCTACCCCTGAGCCACATCCCCAGCTCTTTACATTTTTACTTTGAGACAGGGTCTCAATAAGTTACCTGGGCTGGCCTGGTGCTTGGATCCTCCTGAGTTGCTGGGATCACAGGGATGGCCATCATGTCTGGCTCAGTCATTCTGTCTTTAATTTTTGGAGAAACTGCCCCACTGTTTCCATAATAGCTGCATCTTTTACATGACTGCCAACAGTACTCACATGTTCCAGTTTCCCTGCATCATTGCCAACACAAACGTTTTCTATGTTTCCCCTTTCTTTTCCCTTTTCTGTTGTCAGTAGCCATCCCAATGGCTGTGAGATGGTATCTCATTGTGGTTTTGTTTTGCATTTCCCTAATAATTGGTTATGTTGAACATTTTTTCATGTGTTTATTGGGTGTGTATGTTTTTTGGAGAAATGTCTTTTCAAGACCTTTGCCCATTTTTAAATTGGGTCATTAATCCTTCATTGTTGAATTGCAGGAGCTCTTTATATATTCTTTGAGTTATTTTCTCCCTTTCTGTAAGTTGCTTTTTATTTTGTTCATTGTGTCCTTTGATGCAAAAAAAAGTTCCAAATTTTTATGTAGTCCAACTTATGTATTCATTTATTTTCATCATCTTTTGGTGTCAGAACCAAGACGTCAGTGTCATCAAGTGTCATCAAGCTGTCATCAAGTGTTCTCTTCTTCAAAGGCTTACAGTTCTAACATTTATGTAGAGGTCTTCGATTCAGTTGTAGTTAAGTTCTGCCTGTGGTATGAAGTGAGGCTCCGACCTCATTGTGTTGCACGTGGACATCCAGTTGGCCCTGCTGCATCATTGAAAGACGTTCCTTCCATGCTGATTGGTCTTAGCACAAATGTTGAAGCAAGAATTAAAGACAGGTAGTCAGTGAAGGTAGGTAATTGGGTCAGATGGATAAAATGGAGGCCACCCCTGGGTGATTGGAATGTTCATGCCTCCAGAGCCCTTTGATCACCAAAGATTACCTGCCTATACTGCCCATCCTGGGAGGCTATTAATGAAGCACTCCCTGAACAGGGAGCTGCTAATTAATTCCCCCATCACTCCACCTTGGCCCTTCCAGCCCACTTGCTTCTCACCTTTTGGCCATCCCACCCACAGACATCTCCTGGGCCTCATCACTGAAGCAGAAAGGAGAGAGAGAAAGGGAAGAGGGCAAGAGAACCAAGAAAACCTAAAACGTAGAAAGGGGCAAGACGCTCTCACTTCTTGGGATACCAGGACACCAGCCATGGCGCCCTTCTCCCTCCTTGGAGAAGGCAGTTACTATTTTTTAAGTAAAGCTCGCTTTCTACGCTTGCCTCAGCTGCATCTGGGATGTTTAGACTTCAGCATTCGAAGCAGCAGCACTTGTCACTGATGACCGGCAGTATCAACGTGAGACACTGTTCCTGGGCTTTCTGCTGTGTTCACAGGTGTGTGTATAAGTAGAGGAGTAAATCCTGAGGTAAGTGGTGGTCAGTCTGGGATGTGGATAAGCAGGCCTGGGTGGGAGGGCACCTCTGAACTGTCCTCTCCTCTCCCAGATGACAGCCCGGCCGGCTAGGCTGGGCCCCATCCTGCTTTAAGTAAGTTCAAACTAGCTGCCAACAGGTCAGGACACTCGCCCTGCCCCCAGGACAGCAGTGACCACCCGTTCCTATGCCATGAGAGGACAGCCCAGACTTCCCAGGAGCCTGGCAGGCTGGGATGCTGAGGGGAAGCCTGTGTTCTGCAAGGTAAGACCCTGCCAGCCCCAGGCAGGAGGCTGGAGAAACCAGCCACTTTGAGAAGCCCACAGGGGGAGAAGAGAGAACTCATCACCCCAGCCACCCACTCACAGGGTCAGGCAGACCCCGACTCGTAAATACAGAGTACAGCAAAATGCACCTCACCCTGTAAGAGAGACAATCAAGGGGCTTGAAAGACACCCCAAAACTCCTAGAGTCTATAAAAGGCACCTCAAGAGAGATGAGCAAAGAGCCGCATCACTTAGAAAGGAGCAGGGTGCTCTGCAAATCATTAGCTCAGGAGTTAACGTGGACTACCTGCAAACGGAACGGCTAAGAAGCAGAGGAGCTCACTGGGACGCTTTCAGGTGAAAGGAGGGAGAATTTTCCAGAATGGGGTGTGAGGCTGGTGTGGGAGGGCCACAGTGTGGGTGCAGAGAAAGCTGTGCAGTGTCGGAGAATACTGGTCCCTGAGGCAGCGGAGGCCCCACAGTCTCCCTGGGCAGCCAAGGCCCAGGAGACCAGGATGTGGCCAGCAATGCCGTCCAGCACCCACCTAGGGCCACCTGGAGCCGCGGGAGCAGCTGCCTTGTACTCCAGCCCTGGCCTGGGAAACTCTGAGGGTGTACCCAGCAAAAGCAAATATGCAAGCCGGAGGAGGAAGGCCTGGGACCCAGGGGGAGCACAGATGAGGGCAGCACTAGGGGCAAAGGCTCACGTGGGGAGACAAGACCTAGGACGGGACCTGGGAGATTCATGAGGTGCCCACACAGCTGTGAGAGGGTATAGGAGGACGAAGGTCCACTCAAGAATACCAAGCAAGTGAGCCGCTTCAGTCTGGGGGTGCACAGGAGAGAAAACAGATTAGCCCTCGGCTCCCCACTTCCACCATCCTCCCTCCATCCAACAGGTGTTCTGGGCTTTGGGCTGAAGTGGGGTGCAGGGTGCACAGGGATCCTGTCCTGATGATGGAGGTAAACCCCAGATCAGGTGGAGAGGGTGGCCAGTGGCTGGACTTTTACACTGAAGGAGTGGAGACAGGCAGGTGTGCAGGGAGGACACTTCCAGGCAGAAGCCCCAGGGAGCAGCACGTGGGGGCACCATCAGAGTGAGGTGGTGTCTGTGGCTCCTCTGGTCAAGGCCCCGGGGCTTAGGAAGGACCCTGATCAGCATCTTACTGATTCAGGTGTCCCTGGTTAATGGATCCCTGGTATATTTCCTGTTTGCGCCCCTTACAGCATGTGACTTGAACGTAGTTTGGCTACACCTGTGCCTCCAGGAAGACTGCCGCTCCTTCCTGCCTTCTGGGCCTCCTGAGGATCTATAGGTGGCACCTGGAACCCTGGTTGCTTGACCCTCCTGCTCTGCAGGTGGGGGCACTGAGCCCCTCAGCTACCTATGCAGACGGGACATGAAGTTGTGTCCGGCCCAAGCATTCCTCCTCTCACCTTGCTGCCACCGCAGAGCTGCAGCACCTGCATACCCAGGTGGGAGAAAGTACAGTCAGACCAGCCAGCGGGGCAGGCGTCACAGTGACTGAATGGTGGGGACTTCCCAGTGCCTTTTGACAAAACTTCCAGACTCTTCTCTGTCCTCTGAGGGAGAGTTTGGGACCATAACTGAGGGGTAGATGCCATGAGGCACTGCTGCTGCCTGATAGAGCTTGTGGGGAGCAGCCTGCACTGGGTCCTGGCCTGGCCCTGGAGGAATCCACTCAGCCCTGCTGCCCTGAGAAGAGGCCCAGGCAGCTCCTGCTCAATTCTTAAAAGGATGTAGAGAGGAGAGGGCAGTAGGCAGAGCCAAGAGCAGTGGGGTCACCAGCTTCCCATGCTTGGCACAGAGAGCAACTTGGCTCTTCCACACTTCCAGAGGCCAACTTGGACCTCTTTGAGAGGAGTGGGGCTGAAACCAGCCTTGAGCACCTGCAAGGCCACCCTTTGGGTACTGCCACAGGAGCTTGTTAGAATGGCCACATTCCAGGAATGTGTTATGCCCTGAGCTGGGCATGGCATCTAGGGCCATCTGTTTTTCCCAAGTTGCCACCCCACAAGTACCAGCCTCTCATATGCAGAGTCCTGGGAGGTCGAGTGGCCCCAAGGAAAGGATCAGTGCTCAGCTGGTGGAAGTCTGGATAGGGAGTGCTCAGAAGCACAATGCTCTGATTCCAGCTAGGGTTGGAGGGAGAGTGTTGGGGAGGACCCCCAACAGACCCCTGCACCTCAAGGCAGAAAGAGGATGTTGTGGGTGGGGGTCCAGCTGCACTGGAATCCATGGGGGCAGGTGGTCATAAGAACACAAGGCCCCCACACCTGTCTGAGTGGGAAATCACGGAGGCAGACAGGTCTTGAGCCTGGGAACTCTGCCTAGGAGACCAGGAGCCCCCGGCTGTGGCCAGAGAGTCAGAGTTCCCCACATGGGACCCCGGGGCCTTAAGGGTGGTGCCTACTTTCGTAGAGACCTAAGAACTGTGGGGAAGAGGGGCCTGTGCCCCTTGAGAACAGTTTGAGGGGAGGAGGGCAGGGACTGAGTTTCCTGTTGCACCTACATAGGGCAACTTCCCCTGCCTTCACCCCTAGGAGCAGCAGTGAAGCCACTCCTTCCACTGGTTCTGGCTGGGGAGTGCAGCTTGTACCTGTCCTGAGATAATGCCAGCTCTACCTAGGAAGCTGAAAGGTTTCGAGAGGGATTCTCAAGGCACCCGTCCAGGTTGGGCCTTAGCACAGCACACCTCTCCTCTCTGGCACTCCAGGTACCACATTATATTCATGGTCATGGTCATGGTCCATGTTCTACAGCAGTTCACAAAAGTGCACCATGCTTCTTACAAAAACCGTACACGAAGTATAGACATTTTGAAAATTAAAAAGAAATTAAAGTCCACTGGTAACCTCAGAGCTTTTCAATTTCTTTCATGCATAGTTCACTTTACAAAAATTGGATCAAGATACAACTAATGATTTTTTAATTCAGCAATATTGATTCACATTGTTTCATATCAGAAACCACATAAAACCTCAGATTTTTTTTTTGTACCAGAGATTGAACTCAGGGGCACTCAGCCACTGAGCCCACATCCTCAGCCCCATTTTGTATTTTATTTAGAGGCAGGGTCTCACTGAGTTGCTTAGTGCCTCGCTTTTGCTGAGGCCGGTTTTGAACTCGCAATCCTCCTGCCTCCACCTCCGGAGTATTGTTGAGCCTCTGCTGTTACAGAGCTCTTACCAGGGAAGAGAGGGACTGAGCAGCCCTTTGGACTCACTTGAGGGACCCACAAGCAGTAAGGAGACAGGTGCTGTATTTCAGGGGCTGTGCACTCTGAAGGGAGGAGGAGCAGGGCATCCTCTGAGGGCCAGGAACAGCCGCCTGGAGTACCCAGGGAAGAGCGCCCCCAGCAGGTGGCAAGTGCAAAGGCCGGTAGTGCACATACCTGTTTATCAGAGCACCGTGAGAGAAGCAGGATTTTACTCAGCGCTTGCTGGGAGCCAGGAGAAGCACCTTGGCTGCGCTGCAGAGCACAGACCAGGGGCCTGGTTAGGGCACGCGCCGGCTGTGGGGCTTGAATGCAGACTGGGCCGGCCAAGTGACTAGACATTGCAGGGGGTAGATCCATGAGGCCCCAGGGAGCCAGGTGGCATGAGAAAGGTTTCGAGAGGGATTCTCAAGGCACCCGCCCAGGTTGGGCCTTGGCACAGCACACCTCTCCTCTCTGGCACTCCAGGTACCACATTATATGGGAGAATGGGGGCAGGGAAGGAACCTTGGCGGTCCTTTAGGCGCTAGGCAGCGACATGAAAGGGTTCCCAGGGGGCCACAGCTGCTAACCTGGTCAGACCCACGCCCCAGGGTAAAATGGCGTCAGAATCAGGATGTGCCTCCAGGATGGAGGATGGGGAGGAGGCTGAAGGCCGTCTGGGCGTCGTCGCGCACGACCTGAGGGCACACCCGAGGGTCCAGGAAGATCCGGAAGGCCCGGGGGCCTAGGTTCCGGGGACCGTGGGGAGGACCCCGCGCTGGGTCCAGAGCGAAGCCGGGTAGCGCACGTCCGTCCCGCAAGGACGACTCACGTAACACACTAACGTGCTTGGTGCAGATCTCACTCCTGTTAAGTTCAGGGCCCAAAACTATCAAAAGTGTCACATTGATATCTTATACTTTGCAAAAACCTTTTGATTCTCAAAACAGCAGGCAGGGCGGCACACGTGAGCCCCACATTACCTGTTCGCACGCGCAGGGTCCGGGCCCTGGCTGGTTAGCGGGTGGGAAGGAATCTGGGCCTCCTCACCCCAGCACAACCGTGGGCTGCCAGTTCTGCCTCCCCAAGCGCAGGTGGGCGCGGGCGCGAGAAGCTGGAGACCGAGGGCCTGGGGCTCCGGGAGTGCGCGCCCAGCGAGCTGCGGGGCGCGATCCGGCCAGGCACGCAGACCCTGAAGGACCTCCGGGTGCAGGGCTCTACGGCCCCAGCACGCGCAGACGGGGGGTACCGCGGGCCCTCGAAGGGCGCGAGCGTCACCATGCCCAGGCACGAAGACCCGGGGGACTCAAAGACCGGAGGGGCCCGCGTGCGCGGCGGCACCGGCTGGGACGAGAGTGCCCGCGCGCGCCCCCTGCCGCCTCCCCCTTTCCGGCCGCTCCGGGGCGGGGCGGCTCGCGTGCCGGGGTGGGGCCGTCCCTTTGCGCCCGCCCCGCCGCCTGGTCCCCGAGATGCGAGCGCCGAGCGCCGAGCGCGGCACCGCCACAGCTCCCTGCCAGGGCGGCTCCCCGCATGGTACCGCCTGCGTCTCCGCGCCCCGCCGTGCCCGGGTAAGTGCCCTCGGCGGGTTCCGCCAGCTTCCCGCCTCCCCGCCTCGGGCGGCCGTGGGGCTGCTGGACGTGGCGGACATTCTGGAGTCAGTGGGGGTTTCTCACGTAACACCCAGACCTTTGAAGGAAGCTAGTTCGCTTCCACCGTCCCTGTCCTCATTTTCCCCTGTCCGGGAATATTCCGAATCCCACTCCCGCTTCTCGCCCCCGCTGCTGATGGACATTCCTGCGCTGCTGGGGAGCCGAGCTAATTTGCCCTTTGCTCTCTGCCCAAGTTCTTTCAGAAGCGTTTTGGGCAGACCCTGGCAGGTCACCTGAGCCCTGCCAGGGGCCAGTGACGCAGTAGGCAGAGCCGGGTGAGGGTGGCAAAGTAACCCTCGATAGAGGTCAGACAGCACCGAGCAGGGCTCATGCTTGGAAGGGAATTCCAGGGTTCCAGGAATTTGCTGTTAGTGGCAGCAAAAATTTTGCCCCTAGTCTTCAGTGGCCGAAAATCCCAGATTGTGGATACTGCTAGAGAGGGACTAGGAAGCCGTTGTCACTGGAAGCAGGAGTCCACAGACCTTGGGGGGGCCGGTGCCGCCTGTCAGGAAGGGCCTTCCACAGCTGTGACTGGTCCCCCAAAGAGCCCCAGCCAGGGCCCAGGCCTTGGCAGTTCCAGCTCCTGTGTGTAGCCTCACAGGCCTGTTTCCTGGTTGGTTCCAGGGTTTGGGTCTAGCGGGTCAGTCTTGGGTGGCCAGCCCAGCTGTCCTGAGGAGAGAGGGGGCTTGCCTCCTCAGGACTTTGTGACCAGCAGCAGGCTGTGAGCCCACACATGTGTGTATGCATGTGCCCTGGGATGTCTGGCCCGCAGAGTTGTGGGTATTGGACAGTGTATGATGTCTCCTGGCCTAGCCAAGTGATCCACAGCAGAAGATGCTCCAGGAAACAGTGGATGGGCCCAATTCTCTGCCCATGCCCACAACTGGGGCCTCCGGCCTCACTCTGCAGACTTCCAGGTCAGAGGGTAGAGGTCTTGGGACAGTGGGCTAAGCCCCTGCAGGGATGTGGTTAGGGGAACAGCTAGGTGGCCCTCACTCGACCCCACAGCAGCCCTGTGAGTTGACAATTGTCACCTGTTCACAGATGACTTCAAGGTGGCACCTACCCACCACAGGTGACTGGTGGAGTTGGGCTCTGACCAAGTGTGACTTCCCATCCGTGGCAAGTGGCTTTCTGGCTCGGTGCTGTCACCCTGGGTGTTTTGTGCCAACACTTGCATTTTAGGCCTCTGCCAGTGCTGAGTTGAACATCTAAGAGAAGGTGGCTTTGAGGCATGTGGCAACCACAGTGGTTACCAGCGAGTGTGGACAAGGCTGGGGAAGGCATCTTGACTCCTGTCTGGGCTCCTGCCTGGGTTCCTGTCTGGGTTCCTGCTGCTCTGAGGGAATTTTGGATGTAGGTGAGGACCGTCTGCACGGGCCTCCTGGCAGCAGCCCCTGCCCTCCTCCATCTTCCTGGTGTCACCCCTTCCATGGCCCCAGAACTCTTCCTGCTCTGAGGATCGGGGCTCATTTTGGCATGAGGGTTGGTCAGGTGGCAGTGCCGGGGTTGGGGTCTCTGGGGATGTGTGGTCAGCCTATCTCCTTTACTCTTTCTGACGTGGAGTGGTGGTCCGGGGGGTTTGCTGCAAGCCCGGCCCTCTCAGGGTGCCCGGAAATGTCCCTGGCCTGTCCTCCCCAGGCTGGGCCAGGCCTGGGTGCGGCTTGGGAGTTTCCTGTCTGGGTTGAAAGACCTTGCCGTCCAGATGGGATGGCCTTGCACGCTGGCCTCCCGCCTCCACATGCCCACTCTGGTTTCTTGGAGAAGTGTACTGGCCTGCCCTGGGCGGCGCCAAGGGTGAGGCGCGAGCCCCACACCACTCCAGGAAGGCTGCCCCTCTGAAGGCCAGCCCCATGCCCATGCCCTGCCAGCCCCGCAGCCGCTGTGCCCCACCACCGCCCACCTGCCCGTCATTCAGAACCCCGGATGCCCCCTTCTCTGGCAGTCATCCCATTGGCTTGACTCCCTCAGGCCCTTCAGCTCCCAACCCTCCCTGTGCCCCTCCAGAGCCCCATCTGTGCCCAGCCAGGAGCCCAGGTCTCTGCTGCCCTCAGGTCCCTGTGAACACTCCAGAAGCTGTGTTTATATATGTGTGTAAGTGTGTGTGCACAACAGTGTGTGCAGTGCCCATCAACAAGCTGACCATGCACACGTGAGCTCTGTGGTGCTTGGCACATCAAAGATGTGTGACCTCTGTTTGGTCCCCAGCATCGTCATTGCCGAGTGGCCTTAGCCATTCAGCAACACTCCTGCTGCCCGTCACCCTGCCCTGCTTCTGGGTGCTCATGTACATGGAGTCAGGTGACCCTCGTCTGGCCTCCCTGAGTGCCCCCCAGCCAGGCTCAGTATGCTGCTGTGTCATGGCCCCATCCCTTTCTGTAGCTCTTCCACCGTGTGCACAGGCCATGTCCTCCCTGTCTGTGGTGGACCTGTGGGCTGCATGCCCTTCTTGGCCGCAGTGAACAGGGACAAGCATTCCTGTGCAGGTTCTGCTGGAGCACACGCTCTCAGCTCTGCGACATTCCTTAGAGTGGCCTTGCTGGCTTGTGTGGGACTCTGCTGGGCATCGTGGTGGCTCTGCGACGTCCTGTTCCAGTCCTCCTGCTTCTCACACGATTTTGGTCGCGTTGGTGTGAGTGCTCAGGGCTCATCTCGTGGGGTCGATGTGCGTTTCCTCACTGTGCAGGAGGCTGGGCCTCTCCATGCACTGACCACTTGTGTGGCACTCATGGAGAAGCTCAAGTCTTTTGCCAGTATTTTAATTGTTTTCTTGTCTTTTTGTTGGTGAGCTGCAAGAATTCTCTCTTCTGGATCTCAGGCTCTGTCACATGTGAGTTGTGAATGTCTGCTTCTGCTCTGTGGGTTCTCTCTTCTGGATTTTAGGCCCTATCAGATGTGCGTTGTCAATTTCTGCTTGTTTTAGTTAGCTTTTATGCTGCTGTGACTAAAAGACCTGGCAAGAACAATTTTGCAGGAGGAGAAGTTTATTGGGGGGCTCATGGTTTCAGAGATCTCAGTCCATACAGCAGGCTGCATTCCTCAGGGCTCAAGTGGAGGCAGAACATCATGGCGGAAGAGTGTGGTGGAGAAAATCAGCTCACGTGGTGATCTGAAAGCAGAGAGAGAGAGAATCTCCAGATACAAAATATACACCCCCAAAACCACACCCCCAGGGACCTACCTCTTCCAGCCACACCCTACTCACTTTTAGTCTCCACTCAGTTAATCCCATTAATACACTGACTGGGTTAAGACTCTCACAACCCAGTCATTTCTCCTTCAAACCTTCTTGCATTGTCTCACACCTGAGCTTTTGCAGACAACTCACATCCACCCACAACACTGCTCCTGGTCTGCGGGTCACTCCATGTTCTGTTTCCCTTTTGAGTTGGGATCTCACAGTGCTGCCCAGGCTGATCCTTAGCTCCTGGGCTCAGGTGATCCTGCCTCCTCAGTCTCCCCACATGCATGTCCCTAACCCAGTTTCTCTCTGTTTTTTAAAATTTTCTTTTTAGTTGTAGATGGACACAGTACCTTTATTTTATTTTTTTATTTTTATGTGGTGCCAGGGATTGAACCCAGTGCCTCGTGTGTGCTAGGAAAGTGCTCTACCACTGAGCTCCAGCCCCAGCCTCAGCTTTTCTTTCTTGATAGGGTCCTATGAAATATAGTTTTTAATTTTGATACAGTCCAATTTATCCACGTTTTTCTTTTGTTACTTGTGTTTTTGATGCCAATTCTAATCGTTGTCATATCTGAGGCTATGAGGATATATCCTCATGTTTTAGTTTCAGCTCTTACATTTAGGTCTCTGTCAATATCAAGTTGTTTTCTCACTCTGTGTGAGGGAAGAGTCCAGCTTCATTCTAGGGCACACAAACATCATGTTGTCTCTGCACTTTTGGTTGAAGCACCACTTTTCCCTGTGAGCTGCCTGGAAAGACTGGTTGAGAATCACTTGGCCATAGCATATTCTTGTGCTGCATTTTTCTCTTTTTAATGTTTTAAAAAAAACCTGTACTTTTAATGAAGAAACTTTTCAAATATTCTGCAGAAGTGGAGAGAGGTGTACACTGAGCTCAGTTCATCTGCCTGTGAGCACAGATGGTCAGTGAGCACTCACTGACCTGGTCTGCCTGAACCCTGCTCTGCCACCCAAGCTGCTTAGTTCCATGGCCTTCCCACTCTGTCTGAGTGAATCCCTAACTTGCCATTTCCTTCCTGCATGTTTTAGTGTGTATCTCTAAAATAAGGACCTTAACCAGGTTCTCCTGTTTAATCTAAGTTTTTAATTTGAATTGAGAAACTTCAGTATTAAGAAATACTAACTACAGTAGTGGAGTGACTGCTGCCGAGGCAGGCAGAGGGAGCTCCCTGGGGCTGAGGGAGCTGCCAGAGCCAGGCCGGGCCTTGCTGGAGAAGGGTGGTGCAGCCCCTGGATGGTGGAGGAGTTCCCTGAGCCTCCAGCTTCTCTAGTGCCGAGCAGGAGCTAAGGGACCTCCCTTCTGCAAGGTTCCCAGTGCCTTCTCCTGGCAGGCGGAAGTTGTGCTCATGCTGAGGAGAGCCACTGGCAGGGCCCAACTCCCTCCTGCGGAGCAGGCAAGGAAGGGTGACGTGGAGGGCCACAGTCTCAGTGCTGCACAGCATCTCCCCCTGCTGGCCTTTGGTGTCCATGTAGGTTACAAACCCCACAAGACAGTCAACCATCCTCTAAAGATTTGTAAAAAATGGAAGTCTTACCACACTGTTGCCATTCTCTGTGCTTTCTGTCTGGTTGTTAAGCTCCTCTTGACTCTGGAATTATTTCCTTTGACCTAAAGACTTTCTTTAATACTGCCGTAGCCCCTGTGAGGGGTCCTCAGCCTTTGTGCATCTGAAAACTTCCTCATTCACTTGAAAAAGGATGTTTTCACAGGATGTAGAATTCTAGGGTCCAGAGTGTTTTTCTTTCAGCACATTAAATAAGTAGATTCATTCTTTCCCCTGAATTGTCTCTGAGAAGAAATCTGCTGTCCTGGTTTTTGCTTCTCTGCACCCAGTGTACCCTCTGGCTTTTAAAATCATTCTGTTTGCTGCTGGTTGTGAGCAGTAGGTTACCATGTGCCTTCATGTACTCCTCCTTGGGGTTCATTGGGCTTCTTGCATCTGCAGGTTACTTGTATCTGCAATTTTCATTACATTTGGAAAATGCTCTGCTATTATTTCTTAACTTTTTCTATTATGCCTTTTCCTCCTATTCTTTAGGGGCCTGCTTACACACATTAGGTCTCTGGAAATAACTTAGTATTGTGGGCTTTTTTTGGGGGGGTGCTATTTTAAATGGTACTGGTGTTTAAACTCTGAGTTCCAAAGTTTCATTGCTAGTTTGTACAAATACAGTTAACGTTTTTTTTTTTTTTTTTTTGGTACTGGAGATTGAACTCAGGGGCACTCGACCACTGAGCCACATCCCCAGCCCTATTTTGTGTTTTATGT